>VXAY01005524.1:25182-122209 GCA_013399855.1 Oxyruncus cristatus
GCCTGCGCGTCCGCCGCTTCCGCCGCTGCCGCGCCGCCTGCGTGGGAGCCCGGCGGGGAGGGGAGCACGGTCTGCGGCCCGCGCTCCGCCGGGGACGAGGGGTCCGGCTGCCGGGGTGTAGGGAGCGCCTTCCCCCGGGGGCTGACGGCGACCTGGCCTAGGCGGCCCCGCCACGGCGCGGTCGGGGTGGGAGTGTGTGAGCTCCCGCGCCCCGACACACCCCTTCCCCTGCAGCCACCTCCCTGCGAGGGACCCCTGGGCTCATCGCGCTGCTCATCCCGCTCTCATGACCGCTGCTCGGTCAGAGAAGTGTTCCTGAAGCCCCGCTCCTCTGGCAGGTACCGGCGCGTCCAGCTCCTTCCAGGCCAGCGTGTGGCTGCGGGGGAGAGCCGTGAGAGCCTTCACGGCCGTGTGGAGGCACGGTGGTCGTAGGGGAGTGTGTGGGGTCCGGGTGGCGGACCCCACACACTCTGTCTCTCCTGTCACAGCGGGCCACTCGGAGTCTTCGTGCCTCTTCGTTGCAGTGGGTGGGTTCCCGGTGCGTCGGTATGGTGATACTGAGGGGTGGCTGTTGCTTAGTGAGAAAGTTAAAAGTGCTTCTGGTGACTGAAGGGACGTGATTTGGGAGTACTTCCTTGCTGCTCCGGGCGTGCTCCCGCTATGCACAGGCAGTGGGGATCCCTTTGTATGGGAGGCAGGGATCACCCTGCTCACATTGGGCAGCAGGGAAACTCTCCTTATTTCAGACCTGCCTTCTGTACGGGGGAGGGATGGAGCATCACAGTGACCCTATCACTGACCCAAAAGACACTGTGCTGAGAGGAGTTCTTTTGAAAGCCCTTGGTATCATCCCTGGAAGTGTCCAAGGCCAGGCTGGATGGGGCTTGGGAGCAAGCTGATCTAGTCAAGATGTGCTTTAAGGTCCCTTCTAACCCCAGCCACTCTGTGTTTCTATGATCTTGCACGTTCTCAGCTGTAAGCTGCCTTTCCAGATTTGCTGCTGGCTGAAAACACTATCTTCCTTCTGAAAAGTAACTTTATTCTGTCCAAGTAGAAGATGAAACTCATTATGACTTAAAAGCTATTTCAAAAAGATGACAAAAAATACAAAGTACAAAAAGTAAAAAAAACTTATTTACAGCTACCTAAATTTCGTGAGTTTTGTTTTATATGCTCCTTCACTTAGGGCTGAGAGCAGCAGGCAGCTGATACAGGTTTGATACCTGGTCCCAGTTTATAGGAAATTATCAGGACAAGCCCTAGGTGCAAACAAGTTCAGGGAGGGGCAATGAAGGCAGATCCTTCGTTGATCTTAGATCTTAGAATATTGTGGTAATGTTGCATTTTAGTTTCTCATTGACTGTGTTCTGGCTTGCCTGGGGCAGGGCAAGAGAGCCCAGGGCTCTCAGTGCCGTGGGACAGTCTGCTTTGCCTGTAGAACCTCTTGGTCTTCCTGGTGCTTGCAGCATGTCTCAGGCTTCACTGGTCCGTTTTCCTCCTCCTGTCAGCCCCTTGAACTGAAGTGTTTGTCAAACCATGGCATAACAGTTCTTGTCAGGAAATGTCATATGTAGTCAGAGTACGTAAAACATGATAGCTAACTCTAATTGGTGGTGAAACTGGAAGTAGTGCTTGGCTTGGTTAACATTCCTCACACTTTGGGTTTCGGAGGCAGTGGGAGCAGATGAGGCTGTTTGGGGATTGTTAATAGTTACGATGGCATTAGGAGGGTGCTCTGGCAGGGAATGGGATGTGGCATGGAGACACGCTCCCACCTGCCACAGCGGGCAGGGCACGGCACTGCTCTCCTGGCGATGCAGCTTGCTTCTGCACACTGTGTTTTCTGCCTAGTGCTTGTTAGGCCTTTAAAATCTGCATATATGCTGGCCAGGGTGAATATTTTTAGGAACATGTCATCAGCAAGACACAAGACACCCTCTTGAGTTCACTTTTCCTGTTACCACCTCTGGGGAAGGACTTTGACATCTGCAGTTTCTGTTTGAAACTTTGGTCTCTCCTGGCGGGTGACCAGAGCTAGTGAGAATACCCAGGAGCTCGTCACTAGTCCGGATTTGGGTGGCCTGCCCGCCTGCCTTGCCTTCAGGAGGCGGCTGGCTCCAGCTGGAGGGGAGGCTGCTGAGGCCTCTGCCACAGGGCTGCTCCGTGTTCTGCCTCGGCTGTTGCTGCTTGCATTTTTTTCCTTTTGGGTAACTGCAGTGTCTGTCCCTTCCAGGAGCTGTTTATTCAGAAGGGGATGAATGTGCTGCAAAGCACTGACTTTAGGAGCAGGTGGCTAATAAACAGCCTTGGGAGGAGTATGACCGATCCTGGGCAGCTCCAGTTGCTCATGGGCTCCTGAAAGGCAGCAGCAAAAACCTAACAGTGTGGTTACATGGCAAGGGACACGGTGTCAAGGGGTTACTGATGACACTGAGGTCTGGTTTCTTTTCAGATCAGCACTTAGAGATGTTACCTGGGCACTTCTCTCTGCTGAATTTTGCTGTTAGGGTGGTTTTAAAATTCCTGACCTAAAAGTTTTTCTCTTTGGCTGCGTGGCCACACAAACCAAGAAGTTCAGCAAAAGAATACACACAAGAAACTTTTCTGCTTATTTGTCACCCAAAGCTGGTAAGTTGGACAGTGGGCAGTGTGTGCCCACTTTAATGTTGAGATCATCCTTCATACTGGGTTCAATTTTGGGCTCCTGAAGCATGTTCAGAGAAGGGCAGCAGAGCTGGGTAAGGGTCTGGAGCACAACTCTGATGAGGAGCAGCTGAGGGAGCTGCAGGACCTCAGCCTGGAAAAAAGGAGAATCAGGGGACCTTGTCACTCTACAACTCTCTGACTGGAGGGTGGAGCCAGGTGGGGGACGGGCTCTGCTTCCAGGGAACAAGGGACAGGACAAGGGGAAATGGCCTCAAGTTGTGCCAGGGGAGGTTTAGACTGAACATTAGGGAAAATTTCTTCATTGAAAGGGTGGTGAGGCACTGGTATAGGCTGCCCAGGGCAGTGGTGGAGACCCCATCTCTGGAATTGTCTAAAACGTGTGGATGGGGCATTTGGGGACGTGGTTTAGTGATGGTGTTGGCAGTGCTGTGTTAATGGTTGGACCTGATGGTTTTTTCCAGCCCTTCTATGACTCTCATGCGTGTATGATCAGCTGGGAGCTTGGACACTCTCTGTGGTGGTCTCAGCTGCCCTGCTCAGGCCCAACAAGCCTTGTGGTGGGTGTGATTAGGTGGGAGGCGTCTGTCTGCCCTCCTGGGACAAGTTTATCTGTACTGGGGTCTGCAAGTATAAAAATAAAAGAACACATAATGTTAAAATGCACTGGTCTGTAAGCTGGGAAGACATTTGACCAGACTCTGTGTGTGTAAGGCTTGAAACCTAAATCACTCCCCACTAATTTGTAAGGACATGTAAGGCTGGCTCCATTCAAATCCTTGGAGCAGGCTGCCTACCTACTTGCAGCACAGAGGGACAAAGGAATGGTTTCATGAGCTGCCTCTCTCCTTTTCAGACAAAACAATAACCTAACACTGCCTTGGATTTTCTGTGGTGGGCTCGCCAAGTGAAAGCTGTTCCAGCTGCAGTACCCGCATACTTTGGATTGTTCAGACGCACTGTGGTATTTGGGTAACGCACCCAAAAGCACCGAGAAGCCTCAGCCTTCTTGCTGAGCGCCTTGCACCTTGCTGCCAAATACTCTGTGCCAGTGGTGAGCGTGGGGCAGGGGCTGTGGTGCATCCTGAGCCCACATGCCTCACCTTCCATGTAGACCCTCCTGTGATCCCTGTGCAAATATCACCACTGCTGCAGTGGCGTGGGAGAGCTGGGGAGAGCCATGTGGGACTTGTTCCCCATGTCAAATTAAACATCTGCTTGCACAACTGCCACCAAACCGTGACAGCAAGACTCATGCTGTAGGAGTTGAACTAATGTTGGTCTCTGTAGTTGTGATTTTTGCCCACTGATTTAATCTGGGCAGGTTTGCTAACGAGGTGAGGAACTGTTATCTGCAGCCAGTGCCTGATGAAGGCTCTGAGCTGCCAGCAGTTAAGCTTTTCTATGAGTCATCGTTTTGGGGATGAAGAAAGTTAATTGTTCCTGTTATCTTGGGGTTCAATCAATGAGATGGTTGGGTGCAGGTGAGAGGCACAGTTCTGCCTTACCCTTTGCTGCCTGTCTGCAGTGCTCATGCTGCTGATGGTAGGGAGCCCAATCAGCAGGAAAACTCATCAGAAACTAAAATAGTGTCAGAAGGGTGGAGGGCAGAGGTTTGAGTCTTAACCATGTTTCTGAATGGTTATTTTTTCTTGCTACTTTTTCTTCCCAGTGTCTGGATTTTAGTCGTAATAGAACAGTTTGGGTTGGAAAAGACCCTAAAGCTCATCTCATTCCGCTCCCTGCTTTGGTCAGGGACACCTTCCACTAGACCAGGTTGCTCCAAGTCCCGTCCAACCTGGCCTTGAACACTTCTGGTTTTGACCAGAGTTTTGTTAACCTTATTGGTTTTGCTAGTGGGATAAAGAGCCTTAAATGAGTATTTTGTGATAGTGCTTCAGTGGGTAGTGTTTTCATATGGAATGTCTCTGGGAGATCTTTCAGGCTGTAACCGTCTGTTTTCTTCCACGTTTCTTTAGACTCTGCTCACTGTTGGAAGATGGGAGAGATAGAAGGAACATACAGAGTTCTGCAGACGCCCGGCTCTCGTTTGGGTGCCCAGAGGACCACAGGAGTGAGTACCTTGGAGCCAGGACAGAACCTCTCTGCTGCCATGGCATCGTCGCCTGCCAAAGCGCACGAGCGCGACCTCCCCATCAAAATCAGGATGTTGGACAACACGGTGGAAGTACTTGACATTGAGGTAAGAGAGATTTAAACCTGATTTTGAGTCCACTGAGCCTCCCATGATGTAAAGCTCACAAGGATGTGCCTCTGTACAGAGCTGGGATGCTTTGAGGCGATATCTGAATAAAGATTCCTGTTGGGATTTTACCTACTTACAAGTAGTGAAATTAGTTGCACGGCTTGTTTTTTAAGGTCTTTTAAGTATAACAGATGTTTTGTGTTTTTAACAAACTTCAAATAAAAGCGCACACTCTAAGGAGAGTCTTTCCTTGTTGTTTGCTTTGGGGGAACACCAGCTGTCTCCCGCCAAGCTGTTCTTGCTTCCTGAGCCATGTGAAGCTTTGTCAGTTTGGCAGCTGGGAGAGCAGAAGAGCTTTGCCTTAGTTACTGATTTATATTAAGTGTTTTAATGGTTTGTATCCTCTTCAAGCAAACTTGCTCCTATTTGAAAGTCTGCTTGCTGCCATGCTTAAAAAGGAAGGCACCAAAGCAGTGTCAGTGTTTCTGGAAATTTTTATTTAAAAGTATGCTTGGGGAAATCTGCCATAAGACATACAAACCGTGCTCAAATTGGGAGGATTCTGCTTTTAAAGAAATTGTTATTCTTCCAATTCTTGCTACATTTCCAGTGCTGACCCCAGTTTAGTTCTAGCTTGCCTAAGGTCTGTTGTCAGGAGACAACTGTGTTCTAGTGAAGATACTCAGCTACCAGGTATTCTGTGTTAGTAATTTATAATTAGCACTTGTAGCCTTAGTTTGTTGCATAGGCTCAAAAGAGTTTTTTCGAAATGTGAAAAATATGTCTGTGGAGTTATGAAGAAATAGTGGCTTTTGGGAATGTCTTCTGCAGATTCTGTCCAGCTGTTCAACTCTCAGACATGAAATCCCCTTTTTTTTTGTTTGTGAGGCTGTGCCTGTGTCCTCCCACCTGAGCACACACAGGGTACTGCAAACCCACCCATCCCTCATGTACTGCACAGACAGAACACAAAAGCCTCTTTTTTTTTTCCTTTAAATTATGTCAGAATATTTTTTAGGAAATCTGCTGACTTTGATTCTTTTGAAGGATGATTTTATTTATTTTTCCAAGTTGATGTAGACATTGGTGTTTTGATTTAAAAAAAAAAAAAAAAAATCAAAAAACAAAATGCCAAGCAACACCCCCAGCCCTGTAATTTTGAAAATCAGTGCAAGGCAAGGCTGGATGAGGCTTTGAGCAACCTGTGTTGTTGAGAGTGATGAGGAGAAGGGGTCAGCCTTGGGTCAGCCCCAGACCATGGAGCACAAAAAACCTCCAGAGTCAGCAGCTGTGGCATTACAGTCCTGCTAATACACTGCCTCCGTGGCCTTTCATTTTTGTCTAAATGAGGTAGCAATGACAGCAAACAGGCATGAAGTAGTAAGCTGTGACCCTCTGCCTCCTAATTTCTTTGGTGAGCTGATGGGATAGCAGGAACTGTTGACTACTGTTTGTAGTGGAAAATGGGAATTTTTCACTTGGAGATTGAGGGCAAGAGTTAGGAAAAGGCAGCCACATGGCTGAATAGGTGGTGTGAGCTAGCACAGGCAGTTTTTTAAAAAATAATAAGAGAAATTGGTGATTAAGCAGCTGTCCTAGAGGGGTGGAGGTTCTAATTGCTATGCCACTTGCCCACTCCTGCCTGCTTTTGCAACTTTTTTCTCTGGATGTAAAAACAGGAGATGATGTTGTGGGGTTTGTGTTTGATTCAGGTCAGAAATAGTTAGTGCAGGGGGGCACAGGCCTTTCCCGTGGGCTGTTGGCACTGCCTGCTCAGGGAGATGTAGCTGGTGGCAAAAGGCAGTTTTGGGTTTTTTTTCCCCCTGATCAAATAATTTTCTCTTCTGTGAGAACAAATGGCGAAAGGCTTTGTGCTGGGAAAAGTGATGTGTCAGTGGAAGAGGCTGACTGGGCACAGGGTCAGCTCCTGGAGAGGCCCTTCCCTGTGCATCGTGGTGGGGAAGCTGGTGCAGGAGCCTTGTTTATCACCTTGCTGCCTAAAATGAACCACTGCAGCATTTTTAACCGTAGGGGATACACGGAGTAGCCACAATAACAACTTGATCGGGTCAGCTTTCACTTGTCATCCCCTCCTTTCTCCAAGATGTGTTTGAAGTGCTTGCTTCTCTCCTGGCAGGAGTTGGTTGGTGTACCTAGAACAGTGTGTTAAAAGTTCAGTATAGCTACATTCCACCACCTTCTGTCTAAAATCCACTGTCTCCCTCTGCTCTCCCCGTCTGTGTTGTAAGGTTTGCTTTCTAGCTGGGAGTTTTATTAATCAGTAAGAGGGAATTATTCTTTAAAGTATACTGGAGCAGAGCTCTTCTTCAAGGAATCCCGTTTGAATGGTAGGGGGTGGAGAAATGCTTGATGTTTTCTAGAGTTTAAAAAACTGAAAATGGGCTATTTATGGTTTCTCTTTTCCCTCCCAAAACAGAAAAGAGAATGAAATATATCCTTCCAAAGCTAGGCTGCAATATTCATTATTTTCATGAGTTGTTTTTTTTTTTTTTCCCCTTTTACAACCAGCTTGTTTAGTCAGCTCAGATTTTGCATTTTCCATGTCACAGGGTGCCTGGCCTCTTCCCTCCAAACTAAGTCTGTCTGAAGGGTGGTTGTGTAGACTATGAGATGAATGATCAGAAAATTCCATTTAGTTCCGACTGTGGGCACACTTCAAAGTAGTCATGCTTTTACAGTAGAAGTTCTGCCAGCTTTCCAGATTTTCTGAAGAGATTAAACTTGGAGGCCTTTGATCAGTGCAAAAATATGGCAGGCTCTTGAATAGAAGGGCCTGGGTTGGGTTGAATTCACCAAAATGATATTTAAAGAAATTGCTGCCATAATGTGTCTGATAGTTGGTCTGTATGTTGTTCCTTATGTAGGAAATACGTGTTATGTAGGAAATTCTCTTACGTGAATTATGCTCTGTGCTATGAGGACGTGCCCCAGAAAAAGAAGTTTAGATTTTTATGCTTCAGGTTTACCAAGTTGTCTGCGGAGAACTTGGCACCTCTTCAATGGCATGTGCTTCCTCTTCTTCTGCTTTAACATCGAGTATAATGTGGGACTGAAAAATACTTTTTCATTATATTATAGTAGATTTTTTTTTTCTCTATTTCACCTATTGGAGAATGAATTCTGTAGAACTGTAATAGCCATTGTAAAACCACAGCATGGCTCTTTGTGCTTAGGAGATCCAGGCAGGTCTGCCTGCCTACTCTACTCAATGGGAAAATTTAAACTAGAATTTTTTTTTCTTTCATGCTATTCTTTTTGGGTTATTTTGGGCACAGAAGTCTGGGGGGTTTTTTTGTTGTTTGTTTTTTTAATATATAATGAAGTAAAGATGTTCTACATCCCTGTGGTGCTGTGTGATGTGTCCCTCTCCCTCTGGCACCAGTGGATTCCTGACAGGGACATGTTCCACTCCACTGCTGTTCTTGAGAACAGGCTAGTTAGATAAGATTACACTTTAATTCCCCTCTTTATTGTCTTATTAAGTGTTTTCTTCTCACTGTTCATGTCTACTTTGGTGTTTACTGATGTAACCCTGTGAAACTATTACATTACTACAAAACTGAAGTGGCTTATTCCATACTGAGCTGAAAATAGGGACTCGATTACTCTGACAGAGATACTGTCTTTGCTGGTCAGTTATATGACTCTTCCTTGGCTTATTTAAATTTATAAATTGCACTACTGTAAGTGCAAAGCTACTTTCCATCCTTAAGTTTGGAGTGTAATAGAATAACTCTGGATATTCTGGTTTCTGTGCAGTTGGCAGTTATCTGTGATTGAAAAGGTGCCATGGAAGTGGCTCCCCTTTGGATGTCTACTGCTCCTGACCAGCCATTGGAAAGCCCTGAAATCAGAAGCTGGGCTGGGACTGCAGGAGGGTTTTGGGATGGCAGAGGAAGTAATCTGAAGTCTGCTTACCGTGGTTTGGAGAGTGTGTTTTCCACTTGTGCAGGCTGCAGAGCGCCGCTCTCAGTAACTGCGTGTGGCTGCCGTAGTGCCCCCGGGAGCTTCGGTGGGGATGGTGCCAAAACGCTGCAACTTAAAAAGCTGCTACTGAGCAGTTGTAAGTAAGAAATGTGTATGTTACCGGACTGAGGTCGTATTGTGGGCACTGAAAAGCACTGCCTGCGTGCCGTGGTGAACCCCGAGCACGTTGCCGGTGGGATGGGCAGCTGCTGGTGGCTCTCGGGTGCAGCCGCACTCCGGCACTCGCTGCCCTTCCGCCTCTGCCTTGCTCTCCCTGCGCCTGCTTAGACCTTCCCTTCATGAGGCTTTTCCCCTCTCTGCTGTGAAAGTATTAACAGCTTAAATATGTGGGGAGCGGAGGGACAGGCTGCTGCTGAATCCTATTAAGTGCTGTGCTGGAGGAACTGAGGTGCTGTTGGTCAGCTCAGTGTTTTTTCTTCCCTGGCCAGGAAGAAGTAGTCAAAATTCCAGAAAGAATCATAGCCAGATGTTTGTCATTGCTTTGGTTTGACGCTCCTAAATATGGCAAATAAGCTGCCTTAGGACTTATTTTTGTCTGACCTCAGAAGAGAAAGTTAGTAATTCACTATTTTAAATTTGAAGTTATTATAGTGTTTAAAAAGAAGGTAACTGAAACTTCGCAATTTATGTACTTTTTGATTTGACTGTATATTTTTTAGACCTGTTATTTTGTGTAGGGGCCTTGACTTTTTTTTGATGCTATGTAGGAATGTGGTATTGGGTGGGGAAACGTGAAACCTCAGCCATTTTTTGACAGACATTTGGGGTGTGTGTTTTGTTCATTTGTGGTAGTATTTTTATTTTTTTTTAAGGGGAGATGCGAACTTAAATTTTTTTTTAAACCCATTTTATTATTTTAGGGTTCTCTTGGCACTAGGCGTCCCATTATGTGTAAAGAAAATTGAATTATGCTGCAGTAAAGAAGAAACAATCTGAATATTCCTGTACGAAAAGTTGATTATGTGCACATGTTGTAACTTAAAACACAGAAACAATTTAGCAAAATGGTCGAGTGGTATCACAGTCCTATGCCATTTAATCAGAACAACTGTAGGAAATGCTGTATTCAAAAAAAAAAAAAAGGTAGTCCACTGGAACCCTTCTTGGCTGTGGGTGACATTCAAAGTTGAGTCCACATATGGGTAAATATGTAGAATATATGGAACCTGAAAGGGAAAAAAAACCCCAAAACCAAACCAAGAAACAACCTGCAGGCAGCTAAAGACAGCTACAGAAGTGCAGTGTGCTATGTAGCAGTTCACAGAAACTTGAGGTTTGTGCCTACAGAATAAAGGGATGTGGAGTTGAGCAGGGATGGTGTCTCGTGGTGCCGCTGTGTTCGGGGCAGCACAGCCTTGGGGATGTGCATTTAGCAAAACAGGGTTGCAAAAGCACGTCCGTGTGTCAGCCATTTCTCCGTGCAACCAAAGGCATGTCTGGCAAGGGCAGTGTTGCCTACTTTGGTAAAAGGGAGACACTGAATATTTAAAAAAAACTATGCTATGTGGCAATGCCTAGTGTGAGATGATTTGCTTCTCAAGGCTGTGATATTGAAGGACCCCTCTCTGACAGAGCAGTCATTCATTAACAAAAACAAGAATTAGAAAAGAAGGGGTGGGGGGGAAGGCTTTGTGGAGACTCTCTTAGAGCTGTCTGACGTGTCTTCAACTGAAATCATGAGGGAATAGCATTGCTGTGCCCTCAGTGCTCTTCTCAGGAAGGTGGCCTGGCAGGGGTTTAGGAAAGACTCCTGCTGGAGAGGGGGAAGTTAACAAAGCTTGGGCTTGTCTAATCTGGTGTGTAGGTATTTATTAACCCATCACCGTGTTATCGAACCTCTGCTCAAAGAGCAGTGGGGATTGATGTTAGGACAGCTGATACAACTTCGGATTTGCATAAAACAAAAGAGAGTTTTGGCCTTCTCTGTAAAAATACCTGGTTTGTGTAACTGTTTCCTTTGGTCAGGCTTCCTCAAAGCGATGTGTTGGCCTGGAGTAACCCAACAACTCACAGGGAACAGAACCTGGGTACTGTAACAACTCTCCTCTGAGGGAAGTCTGAGGGAGCTGGGGTTGTGCAGCCTGGAGAAGAGAAGGACCCAGGGTGACCTTGCTGTGATCTTTGAGTACCTGAAGAGGCTCTAAGAGGGCTGGAGAGGGACTTTGGACAAGAGCCTGCATTGATGGGACAAAGGAGGAATGGTTTCAGAGGGCAGGATTAGATGGGAAATTCTTCCCTGTGAGGGTGCTGAGGCACAGGCTGCCCAGAGAAACTGTGGCTGCCCCATCCCTGGAAGTGTTCAAGGGCAGGTTGGATGGGGCTTGGAGCAACCTGGGATAGTGGAAGGTGTCCCTGCCCACGGCAGTGTGTTGGAACAGGATGGTCTTCTAGGGCCCTTCCAACCCAAACCATTCTGGAATTCTGTGAAAGCCCAGGTCAATGGATGATGGTTTTGAGACAAAAGCAAAATTAATGGAGAAAGACTTGCAATTTTAGTAAGTTTTTTATACGAACAAAGGAAAACAAAGTATTGTCTATGTTTAAGTGACTTAAGATATAGTTTTATTTGTATACATATATATATACATATGAAATNAATTCTTCCCTGTGAGGGTGCTGAGGCACAGGCTGCCCAGAGAAACTGTGGCTGCCCCATCCCTGGAAGTGTTCAAGGGCAGGTTGGATGGGGCTTGGAGCAACCTGGGATAGTGGAAGGTGTCCCTGCCCACGGCAGTGTGTTGGAACAGGATGGTCTTCTAGGGCCCTTCCAACCCAAACCATTCTGGAATTCTGTGAAAGCCCAGGTCGATGGATGATGGTTTTGAGACAAAAGCAAAATTAATGGAGAAAGACTTGCAATTTTAGTAAGTTTTTTATACGAACAAAGGAAAACAAAGTATTGTCTATGTTTAAGTGACTTAAGATATAGTTTTATTTGTATACATATATATATACATATGAAATGATACTGTGCAAGTTCCCAGAGCACCTACAGTCTAAGTGCATGGAGTGGCCGGGCCTGTCTGAGGGAGCAGGTATAGAGAGGTGCAGGGGTTTGCACAAGTGTGTAGGGGCTTGTAGCAAAGTTCAAGCAGGGAAAACTGGAGATCAGTCTCCTAATGACTAGTCCCTTCACTTTGTTATACTGGTTTACAGCTTGTGTGAACAAAGTAGGTGCTTAGACTTTCTGTTCTGAACCCTGACTTCGGGAATCAGCCACCCCAAAGCAGCTCTTCTCTGTGATATTGTTGCTGCTATTGCTCGAATGTTCAGTAATTAGCAAGCAGCAACTCTGGTGCCAAATCATCAGGCAGTCCTTGTCCTGTGAAACTCTGTCTGAGGATGTGGTCCAGGGTTTTAATTTGCGTGATTTTACTCTTTACCAAGTAGTCTGAGCAGTGCATGAAGCAGAGGTTTTGGGGTACATGTCTGTATTTATCTCTCCAGGTAACGAAAGCCACTGAGAATTTCTGCTTGATGGCCAGTATTTTTGATGTGGCTCTTCTGTGTGCTGTTTTGTACCTAGCACTTGGGAACCTTGTGTTGAACTGAGCGCTAAACTGTGGTGCCATTTGGTTTTTCTCTGGAATAAAACAGTGTGTTTTATTCCGAGTACTACAGGTATTTCATCACAGCACCACTTTTAAAACTTTAAACAATTTTTTTTGGTCTCGATATGCTGTCTACCTAAGTAGACATTTCCCAATCTGTTCACATAATTCCCTCCCTCTTGGGGATCTTTTCCCATGTCAACCAATTGTTGTTTTCCTACTTTCAGGCATCCAGCAAGTCTAGCTATGCTGGAAAAGCATGTTTGTTGGGTAGAGCTGGTTCATTTGGCAGTGAAGTGCTTTAACACTGCTTGAACCTTTAAATGATTACAGTTTTAAAGCTAGCTTTAATTAAATGAGCCAGAGGCTTCCATTTCTAGAATGATTTGTCTGGCTGTGGATTCTGCTTAAGAAACCCCTGACAAACCCACATCAAAAGTAACCACAGAAATCTTAGGACAAAAAAAAATCATGGGGAGAGAGTCATAGAATTATTTGTTTTTAAAACAAAAAGTTATGCCCAAGATTGAGTGTAATAATGGAACTTTAAACAGGTTAGAAACTTGTGTTTGCAACTTCCATCTTTGAGTAAATTGGATTTCAGTGCTGTGTAGAAATACTGTAATACAGTATTTTAAAAAAGAAGCAAATTTTCGAGGTGAAAGTGCACACTGTCCCAATTTGTGATGAAGAAGTTATGGAATTATTTTCAGGGTGGGGGGTATGCCCAGAGTTCAGTCTGTGACAATGGTACAAGCTATGCTGTGAGGCCCTGGCTTAGGCGGATGTGGATGTTGGTGTTGCTCCGATAGAATTGGTTTCCAGCATCCAGGGCTACCCTGCTAGCACAGGGACATGGGAAACCAGGACTGGCCAAGGGTTTGGCTGCCTCAGGGGAGCTGGGTGCTGGAAGACTGCCGCTGCAAGTGGGAGACCTGGCAGCTGAACTGTACTCTTTCTACGGGGAGGGGGAAAAGGTTTTAAAAAAATAAATTCATAGCAGTGACTAGGGTAGAAAGTTGGATGAAGTTTCACAACCCTTATATGTGTGCTGGGTCGGCTCCTTGGCCCAGTCCTGTTAGAATTCGGGATCGGTGACCTCAGTCAGTGGCAGGTGGGGACTGCAGGGCATGAGGACCTTGTACCAGAGTCACATCCCCTGATGTCACCGGCAGCGCATCCCGTGTTCCGTAAGCTGTTAAATGCTCTGCAGGCTACTCCAGGTGTGGTCTTGATAAAGTAACCTGTAGTTGAGACCTGTCAATATAGAAGTGTGAATAAAACAAATGTATTTAAAATACTGTTTTTCTTCACAACGAGTTAAAAAAAAAAAAATTGAAAGAATTGAAGCCTAAAGTTATTGTTAAATGCTCAGATGATCAAAATGAAATAGTACTTAAGCAATTTGGCTGAGCACATGAAACCAGAGTTTGACACAGTTGTCACCAGGTACCTGTTTTTGTGGGGAGGCAGGGAGTGCTTTCATTGGAGTCACTAGATCCACTCAAAATTGAAGAAAGTAATGAAGTGCTGGAAAGGAAGGCAGTTATTTCTTACTTTTCCAGTCTGCAGATTAACTACTAGATATGGAGCGGTAAGGTCTTCTTGCTTTAGCCATGAAAACACAAGGTTAGTGAATGGTATTCCTTGCCATCTTAGGTTATTTCCTTCTTTCTAATAAACATTTGAGCGTCCACGTTGTATTCAGAAATGCAGTTTTTGTTTATGTGTGGCATTAATGATAGTTATTTAACAGAGAGTTTTGAGGGTGTTTTTTCTGTCTCACACTGCATTTGGACAGAGATCTAACAGATTACAGGAGGGTTGGAGATAAACAGGGCTGTAAACTCACTGAAATGTTTGCATATTTCTGATTAAGAAAGGAAATAACAAGTCTATGTTTAGTTGCCAATTTATTTAATTTTTTTTTTATTTTGCCAGAAATGAGAAATCACATTTTCCTTACGAAGACCACTAAAGTCCCCCAAAGAAGAAAAAGCAATAAAAGTCCGTGACTGGTGCAGGGACCTTTCGTTCACCTTGGTGAACAAAACTCAGTTCTGTTTGCTCTGGCTGTTCTCAGGGTGCTCTGTGTTGGCTCCAAGTTGGCTCTGTTGGCTGCTTGTCAGTGATGATGTCAAATCTAAACTTCTCCCTCTCATGCAGATCCACTGTTTATTGTAGGATTTCGTTTCCTGACAGTTGCAGATTTCTGTAACACAAAATCCAAGGTGTTTGCTGGAGACCGGTGGCTCCCCTGGCACTGGCTGCACAAGTGTTTCCATTCTGTACCTCTACTTTATAACTCTTCTTTTTTTCCAAACTCTTGACTTTTGCACTGATTTTTTTTTTTTTTTTTCCTTTTTCCCTTCCAGCTTAGCTGCTGCCAGAGGTGGATTTCTTTATTGGAAAGTTTGAGCAAGGGCAGTCTGTCCATTTTGGAAGATGAAAATACTACTCGTTATGAAAGTACTGGGGCTTTTTTGTTTTTGAATTAAAATATGTGGAAACAGAAAGTTAAGATGTTATGGAAGACAAGTTTGGGAGTTAGAGAAGAATCGATTTCGATAATACTGAACTATGGTCTACTGAAAATCATAGGCTATGTGTTCCCAGTTTGTTTTCCTTCCTGAGTTCGAATGTTATGGCAGAGAGAGGATCTGCCGTGTAGGTAGTGATATTTGAGAAAATAGCAAATAACCCTTGGGTTGATTCTCCCCCTCTGCTCTGCTCTGGTGAGACCTCACCTGTGCTGCTGCATCCAGCTCTGGGGTCATGGCATAAGACAAGATGTGGAGCTGCTGCTGTGAGTCCAGAAGAGGCCATGGGAGATGCTTCAGGGGCTGGAGCTCCTCTCCTCTGGAGAAAGGCTGGGAGAGCTGGAGTGTTCAGCCTGGAGAAGAGAAGGCTCTGGGAAGACCTTAGAGCCCCTTCCAGTGCCTGAACGGGCTCCAAGAGAGCTGGAGAGGGACTTTGGACAAGGGATGGAGGGATGGGATAGGGGGATATCACTTCACACTGGCAGAGGGCAGGGGTAGATGGGATGTTGGGTGGTAAGGCCCTGGCACAGGTTGCCCAGAGAAACTGTGGCTGCCCCATCCCTGGAAATGTTCAAGGCCAGGTTGGATGGGGCTTGGAGCAACCTGGGATAATGGAAGGTGTCCCTATCCATGGAATGAGATGACCCTAAAGTTGCTTCTAACCCAAACCATCCTGTGATTCTATGATTCTGTTACTGGATTTACAACTCTTTTTATATTACTTATATTTTACTCCTCTGTCCTAAAGATTGCTAAAATTGAATGTGTTTCTATTTCTGATAAAGCAACAAATACAGATACCTCCTTCAGGCAAGAAACTTCCGCTGAAAATGCCCATTCCTGTGGATTTCTATTCCCTGTCTTACGCTGTTTTAGCACTGAGGAGGGTCTGCAGATGTTGCTTCTCTTGCCACTCTGGGCTCTCCGTGGCATCACCACCAGTCAGGGTGCCCTGCTTGCGCTTGCACAGCTCTGAGGGAACTTTTTAAGCTTGATCTGAATATAGAAATCAATTTGAAATAAATCCATTGTGCTGAACAGTCTTGTTGATGACTTGTTAAAATTATCTGCAGTATGGTTAGAACTGGGTCACTGAGGAAAACTGTTGTTAGCTGCCTAATTAGTTTTTCTTACCCTGTTTTTTTTTTTCTTTCTTTTTATGTGAAATAATTCAGTAATATCAGTAGTCATTGTCTTGGCAGAAAATAAAGAGTAATTGAGAAGTTTGGAATGGAAAGTATGCTGTGTTGGGAATTCCTATTGAAAGCAGGACCTTTCAGAAACGCATTCATTCAGCTGCTTGCCCTGATGCCAGAATTACAGTAATTAGGGAATTACTTAAAATATTTTACTTTGTGCTGCTTTTACGCAAATTAAACAGTGACATGGAGCTGCCCACTGTGTCACTTTCATTTTTCTCCACTTCAAAATGTCCTGCTTTTTGGAAAGGATGGTTATAAACGTAATAAACAATTTGAGGAACTAAATAGCTCTAAGAAGAGCTTTCCCACAGCATTTGAGGCATAATAATAAAAAATCATGTTATGTCTCAAGCTTTTGAAACTGATTTTAAAATAAAATTAATACTATTCTTTCAAAAGGTGGCATTTATCTTCTGAAGGACGTGAAATGCTACTCAGCTTAGTCCGGGGTTTTCCTTGACACCCAAAATTATGGTTGTTAGACCAAGCAAAATTATTTTATGCTTTTTTAACTTGATCAGTTGCCAAGTGCTCCCAGCTTTACCATCTTAATTTCTTCATCTTCAGTTTCTCTTGGAAGAGCGTGGACTTGACAGTGGAAGGAGAGATACCAGAGACATGTGTCATATGGGCTCTTTTTTTTGGAGAGATGAAGGCAGCTGGACTGTCTTCAGGCATGGAGTTTGATGGAACCACAGAGATGTAACTCACTGTGAATGGGAGAAACCTGTGCATTACGACCTGTTGGGATGATTTTAATTCCCGTATGTAACTAGCCATGGACAGGACACAGATTACTTAATCAGCACAGTGCACAGTTTGGCTGGAAATCTTGTCTGATTGTTGGCAGGCATCTTTCACAAGCTAATCCAAGTGTATCAATTCTAACAGAAGGTGGTTGGAACCAGAATTGCTGCTTGTTTCACAAGTAAGATTTGGGTTGCAGGGCATCTCCTGGTCAGGGCCTTCTAGAAGTCAGTAGATCTGTCCATGAAAAGGCAAGTGACATGTCCCATCTTCTGCACGTGGAAGAATATGAGGTTGGTCAGGGTATTGCTGCATCCCCACAAATATCGCTGCCTGAAAAGTATTCCCTTCTTGGATCAGTGGGGCCTGGGAGCAGGAGGCATAGAAGTGTGTTTACCTTAAAAAAAAAAAAGAGTCCTACTATATTTAAGGATATTCTGTTACTATTTGAAGCCTTATTCACAAGTGCGTGGCAAGAAACGTATTTCATTTGGAACTTAAAAATTTAACTTTCAAAATGCATTTCTCCAGGCATGTGCCCCCTCTGGCAGAGCCTGTACCCTGCCTGGGAAATGTGTCTGGAGACAGCAGAGCATAATTGTAATTTACTGGAGATGTGGCTTGCCATTACTTGCATCATTCTTTATTTCACTGTCGCCATTTAAAAAGCAAAACCCCTACCCTCAGAGTCTCCTGTAAGCGCAGATTTTGGCTAAAAAAATTTAACTGTGTTCTTACAAAGAAAATGCCATTTTAGACTTGTTCAGAAAAAGAGGAGAGTGCTCCTGCTCATGTGCTGTGTCATCACTCAGCCAAGCATCTTGTCCCCTCTGCCAGTCACCCAGAGCTGGATCAATTCTCCCGACTTGCAGTTTTATTTGAGGGTTTCAGCATCAGTGGCCTGAGCCAGTGTGAGATCGAGAACCTTTTTGAATGACTTGTGTTTGTGCCAGATGAATTCACCTGACCGAAGCTTCCCAGCTGTGGTTGTCCTTGTAGGTAACATGAGTGGTAAAAGCCTGAGTGAGAGGGATGAGCCAGTCTCATGTTGTTCTCTGTCCTTTTTCTGTGCTTTTCTCTGAGGTTACAGCGTTGGATTCCATCAGCTACACTCACACCAGTTCAAATACCAAAGCTATGTCAGATTTGCAGCACTGCATAGCTGTCAGACTTTTTCTCACTGAAATTTTGGGGGGTTTTTTGAGTGTTACAGAAGCATTTAGCTAAATTGCATAGCTCTAAAAATGACAGTTGATCTTTTTCCTGTAAGAAGCAGTTGCTAATTTTTTGTGCACCCCAGTAATGTGAAACAATTGCCCCAGCTTTCCAATATTTTTTATCTTTTAAACTTAAAGTGGTCCATTCTTTCTCTCAGATATTTTCATTTACACTTTATTTAATTATTCTAATTCTAACACTAATTTGGCTTTAAAATGAATAAGGGTAGATTTAGATTAAATGTCGGAAGGAAATTCTTCCCTGTGAGGGTGGTGAGGCCTTGGCACAGGTTACCCAGAGAAGCTGTTGCTACCCCGTCCCTGGAAGTGTTCTAGGCCAGGTTGGACAGGGCTTGGAGCAACCAGGTCTAGTGGAAGGTGTCCCTGGAACTGGATGAGGTTTAAGGTCCCTTCCAACCCAAACTGTTCTGTGATTCTGTGGTAACTTATTATAATGTCTGATACTTTTTAGAAGAGACACTGTTATGAGTTTAAAGAGTCAGTTGCAGAACTCCGTGCCTGCTTTGATGGGAAAGTCGTGGGGTCTTCCATCACTCCAACTCTTCCACCTGAACAAACCTCTGTGGCATCAATGCTGCCAGTGCGTTCTGTCAGATAACCCAGCTGACCAGAACGATGCCAGACCCTGTCACTATAGTTGTAGGTTCGGTTCCATGGTCCAAGGTGTAGCTTCGTGGCCGTGCAGCCTCCCTCTGCACCCTGCTAGGTTTTGTGTGTTGCCGGAATGGGTACCTAGAGGTGTGATAGCCCTTTGGATTCTTTTCTGAGTGATGGGGATGGATTGATGTGTGGGTTCATAAACGCTGTTTTTCTTGTGGTGACTGCTACAGTCGTGCTGAGAGCAAGCTGGGATGATTGAACAAGCAGCCCCAAGGGGAGCTGGTTTTGATGTGCTGTGGAAGTTTCCTGTTTTCTCCCATGTTGCCGTAGCTGCTTTCTGACAGTGTTTGGTTTGTGTGTTTGCCTCTGACTTGGCTGTCAAAAAGGATTGGTGAGTGGGTTTCTTGAGGGAGAGATTCATCGAAAGGACTCCACATCAAGTGTGGTGTAAGAGGAGGGTTGGTTGGGTTCCCGCTGGTCTGCACGTGGCCCTGGGATCCCCGGTGTTGGAACGAGCGAGGGGTCTGTGTGGAGCAGGGCTTTGGCAGTCCCTGCTCGGTGTGCTGCTGGGGCAGACCACACCATCCAGCTCCACAAACAAACGTGTGGGTTTCTTGAAGGAGCTGCAAATAGCCTGCAGCTGGTCTCCTCGGGTCTTGTGGCTGACCCTGCTGTGAGAAGGAGGCTGGATGTAGGTGACCTCCAGTGGCCCCTTCCAGCTTCAGTTCCTCTGAAGGTTTTTTATGTGAAGCTGTGTCTGTGTTTGTGTGTTACAGTGACAAGAATAATGTGAATAATCTTTGTGATATTTTTCTACAGTTTCTAAAGATGCCATAATTTGTTTTTTAATTTGCTGTAACTTTTACACATTAATCTCACTGTAAATTTTTTTTATTACTTCCTTAGTCAAAATGTTACGGCCAGACATTACTGACAGAAGTTTACAAGCATCTGAATTTGATTGAATCAGACTACTTTGGAATTGAGTTCCAGAACATCCAGTCATATTGGGTGCGTACTCCAACAATTCAGGTTTAATAAAAAGCTTGGGTGAACGCAGTTCCTTGAGTGTCAAAAGTTTCCAAGTATGCTGGACTGTCCTGTAGGATCATCTCTTGGATTCCTGGAGATCTGCTTCGCTCACCAGATGATGGCAACTACTAAAGCAGAGGGGAGGAATCAGATTCTGCTTCTTAAATCCCAGAAAATGTATAAAACTGTTAAATAGCTGCTGATATTCCCACTTTCAGGGACAGAAATAAAATTCTCCTTTCCTCTGAAAGAGGAAACATCAACTCAAAGTGCACTCTGTGGAGCAACTATGAAATCATACTACAGTGTGTAATTTTGGTAGTGTTCATATTTGTCCTCGTTTAATGCAGTCTCCAATTAATGCCCTTGAAGAGCTATTACAAACCTCTTTCCAACACAAACCTCAGCAGGCACACAGGTCTGCAAGCCTTTTAAATAATTGATCTAGATCAATGCTGACACCTTTAAGCCTCCTAGTCACTTATCCTGTACCTTGCAAAGAGGACAATGTGGCTTCTAAACTGGAAAATGTTCCCCAAACCCTCTTTTCATTTTTTTTTTCTCTATTACTTGTTCTAGTTATAGGACATGCAGAAAATCTGACTGAGAACATAGGGAACGCTAATGGCACTAATCCACGCTGCTCTTGAGCCGAGGAAATACAGTAAAACTTGTTCAGTTTCCAGTTCTTCTGCACCGTTTCCAAACTGTTACTGCAGCTAATAAGGTTCTTGAAATCCTCATCTGTCTCTCAGACAGAGCAGTAACTAGTAAGGACCAAACATAATTGCCTTGTAACAGTTTTCTCTTTGGGTGGGGAAAATAAAAGATGGAGTATCCAGAATATTTTGCATTACTTTTATGAATGCTCCTTTTACAAGAACAGCGATAGTCTTTCTTTTAAAATGTGCTTGTCATAAAAGAAGAAATTGTGGGAAATCAATAACGAGTCAAAACCCTTAAATAGGTAGATAAGAGTGCCAGAAAAAGCATGGAAAGGGGAAAAAAAGTTGGACCTTTTCTTGTTCTCCAGTCTTTCTGTAATTATGTAGCCTGGCTTCTGTCAGGCCATGGGTTTTGGCATGACTCTTGCCTTCTTGGCAGTGGGACTGTGCTTGTGCTGACTTGGCTCTTTTTCTATCCAGAGGAGCTTTAAGCACAGATCAGTGATTTTTTTCTACTGATGCATGAGAAATGTCAACTCAAATAGATAAGTTTGCTTTACAGTTTTTGTAAAGCAAAGGGATTACGGCACTGCGGAAGAAATGGTACTCATAAATTACTGCTTAATTTAAATTTACTTTTGATGTTTTCCTATTATATTCAAATAAGGATGTCAGTTTGTAATTTTTTTTTCTCTGCAATTTCAGATTTGGCTGGAACCTATGAAACCTGTTATTAAGCAAGTACGGAGTAAGTAGTTTTAAAAAAAGGAAGTTTTCCTTAATTTGCATCTGCTTTATGTGGGTTGCTTTCACAATTACTACTTGATTTACTGGTTATGCTTCCCTGCAAATTACACATGGTAGTGGTGATAGTGGTTCCTGTTGGGACATGCCAACCTGGCGTTTTTAATAGGTAGTATGTGGTGGGTGGAATGGAAACTTACTGCAGGTAGGATTCTTTCTCTGATAAAGATCTAGATAGATTGGGTCAGCTGGTGTTGTGTTGAAGTGAAATATAACACTTGCTGTTTGTAAGCTTTTGGAAGTTGTGTTGTCATGCCGTGGGAAGAAAAAGGAATATTTTGGCTGATTCCCATGTGAGTTCTTTCCATGTGCTCAGGAGCAGCTTTGCTGGGAGAGTAGAGGTAGGGATCTCCCACCTGGATGGTGGCTGCAGCTTCAGAGCTTCTGCTTTGGCTGTAAAATGTGGTTCTGCTCCCTGGCCAGGAGGATGCTGCAATAGCGAGGCTATCTTGTCTTCATACCACTCTAAAAAGTAATGTGAGAGGCACTCTAAAGGTGAAAATTAATGGAAGATTGCAGCATGCAGGTTGGTTCTTCAGATGTTGAAAGATTAGATATGGATTTATTTTTTTTTTTTTCTATTAGAGCAGAGTTAAGCTGTTTGCTTGTTTTCTGATTCTGAGTGCAGAGGCTTCGTGGAAGAACAAGATCAGGAGGGTGTGGTGGATTCCTACTCCTTTCCAAGTTTTGATTGAAATATGTTGAAAATTAGTACTGGGAAGTAGTTTTTAGTTACTCTTCTGCCTAAAATTGATTGCCAGCAAATATGAAATCACCAATTCTAGCTAATTTTTTAACCTTAAAGTAAGGATTTTAACTTTTGCCAACGTTGTTTTTTAAGCAGAAGAGCCAAACCAGCTATAAAAGAAGGCTTCCTTCAGAGAGTATACAATACTTTCACTCTTTGTTTTCCCCACCAAAAAAAAATGTTGGAGTGCAATCTTTTTACATATTCCTGTCTGGAAGGAATTGTATCCTAGTTAAAAGATCTGGTGGACCACAGGTCTGCAGTGCTGCTTGGTTACTCCTCCTGTATTCTCTTCTATACCATATAGATTGGGGAATCTTGACCTTAGATCATAGATGGTGTTCCCTGATGGGACAAATATCGTTCTAAAATGGTCTAAAATCATGGAGACCTGCTAAAATTTGTGGCTGCTTTGTGGTCTACCACTCACGTTATGTTGCCAGTGAAACTGAAGGACTTATTTTAAAATTTCTAAAATTTTAATCAGCAAGAGATACCAGTCCCTTGTCTGGTAGATGTTCACATTCTGAAATCAGTTTTAAATTGATTGAAGTTTCCTGTTTTCTATATATTGGGCTTTTTGGTTGTTTGAGGGTTTTTTTTAGAATTTAATGATTTTGAAGTTAACCTTTGAACTTTTAGTCTAGCAGCAGGGGAATTTTATCATTGGCTTTAAGGTGTTCCAGCTCAAACCTGTTGGTTGATGTTGCTGGTGATTGCTGTGTAGCTGCACAGCAGCTGAGTCTTTGATATCCTCTCTAAACACAAGAGTTCTTGATTTACTTTTAAAGTCTTGACTAATGACCTATTTTGAGATACATTTAACTTTGTGTTGTGTGGTAAGAATTTTATTGTGATTGTTTGCAAATGAATGCAGTCAGTTTTACTACCAAACCACTCCAGAAGGCAAGGGGTTTGGATCCAAATTTTCAGCTCCCTAACAGGCACACAATATCAGATTGGCATTTGGGTACTTTCTCTAAGGTGCTACCAGTTTATGTAGCATTGTGTCCACCATCCCTGCCCACGTGATGTTTCCTTACCTCTCTTTTGTTGTTGTCGTCCTTGTTTTTGCTCAGATTTGGCTTCTTAAAATAAATTCTGCATCTTGTTTAAGACCGGTCAAGTGTTTCTTTTCCTGATTTGAATGGGACTTATTTATAGAGAAAAGGCAAGGTTGCCGAAACAAAAAGAGGAGGGTTGTGCTACAGAGGCAAATATGCAGTATTATGTTTTTAATTTTTTATATTTGTTGTCATTTGATGTAAGTGATGGTTGAAACACTTCCAAAATTGCTCCCACATTGATACTTCCCAGTTGATTGGCATCACTGACGTGCAGGACTGTTCTTCACCTTGTGAAGATCTCGCAAAGGCTCAGGGTATTTTCAGAAATTTGATGTGAAGTTTGGGGTTTTTTACTAGAATCGTTAAAACTATTCATTTTCCTCACTTGCTGTGTCTCAAGAACTATAAAATCCTTAGTCTCTGCCAAATGTGAGCTCTCTGTGTCATTATACGGCCTTATTTCCGACCTTCTTTTATTTCTAGATATTGCACTGTAATTGGGATGTGGAATTTCGGTTTTTTTTGTTCACCGAAGCTTTGGTGATTCTGGGATTGGAGGTTGGGAGCTGCTCTTGTGACAGCTGTGATAATCTGGGAGTCAGTTCTCCTAGTCGAAAAGCAAAGTCTGTAATTCCCTCATTAGCAAACGAGAGAGTGAGCGGAGAAACATTTGGCATATGGGAATTTGGTATTCCAGACAGAAGAAATCAGTGTGCTTTGGGGCTGATGGGGTTAAATTGGACTTCATCAAGTTTTAAGAGATCTTGATTCTTAAAATAAATTAAAGCAGGCTGTCTTGTGCTTACTGGCACGCTCCAACAAATTTGATTTTTTTTTTTTTTTTTTAATTTGGCTAAGCTTGCTTTGAAGCAGCAGTGGCACAGAGAGTCCTGGGGTGGCTGGGCCTGGCTCTTGCCCAGAGGGTGCCTGCAGCTGTCAGGTGGATGCTCAGCAGACCCCTCTAAGGACAGGCTGGCCAGTGCTCTGCCTGCCTGTGGAACACTTGGCCTCGTCTGTTTTAAGGCAGGAAAAACAGCGGGGAAAATGGTGGTGCCCAGTCCTAGCATGGAGAGCGACTCTGGTACCCTGCAGTAATTCCTTCAAACGTTCAGGTGAAGCAGGGACTGCGGTTCAGCAGGATGAGTCGTGACGCCGCGATGGTTCACGCGGACCGGTCGTGGTTGTGTTTTGTTGTAAAATGCTACTCAGAGCATTGTGGACTGTTCCCAACAGCGACTGAGGATTCTGTTTAGTTTTGAACATTAAATTAGTTTTCTGCCTGTTGTGGAGATGGACAAGAAAGTGTTGAAAATGGGAGGAAATGGGTATCACCAGGCATGCTGGGAGCAGGCTGCAAACACCCTCTGTCTCCGCAGGGATCCAGATGGGTCCAGCCAGGTTTGTAGGTTCAGTTCTGATTGTGTGGTTGGTTGTTGGGAGCCTGTGGGGTGTGTCTCCTCTCCCCTCTCCTCCCCTTCTGGGACCCTCTCACTGGGTCACCTACGATGCTGTTTTATGCAGCCAAGTAGTTGCTTTTGGGTATTACAGATTTCATGTTGAATGGAACCTTTTTACAGTGCTGAGCCTGCAGACTCACCTTGGCAGTGGTATCCCAGTTTTTCTGGAAACCAGCTGCTTTTTCTCTGTTGACATGGACAATCTGTACCCCAGAGCATGCTGTGGTTAGCTGGGAGTTGAAATCTGGCTAGACTTCACATGTGTTGTGTCTCTCTGCTCGTTGGCAAACAGAATATGCATGTGCTTATGAATAACGCCTGTTTTTTTTCTTGTGAAATGACCAACTTTTCTTCTAGGACCAAAGACTACAATGCTTCGTCTAGCTGTGAAGTTTTTCCCTCCAGACCCGGGTCAGTTGCAAGAGGAATATACTAGGTAAAGTAGTTTTAGAACTGTTAGATTTGCATTGCCTTCTGAATTAGTAGGGAGGTAACAGTAGGAGGGCAGTGCAGCTGCTTCCTAACAGAACTCAGATGGAAGATGAGTCAAAGAGCACTTGGAGTGAGTGTCACAGTTTCAGCAGACATGTGTTGGCAGATGAATGGTATCAGAAAAAATACTTTTCAAAACAGAGAACAGCCCAGGTTAGGGCTTGCCAACATCATGGTGTCAAAGGAGTCAGAGTATATAGAAAAGAGTAAAATTTATAAACAGCGTCTATATAAAATAACCAGTGCATACTTTAATAAGTTATTTAGGATTTAAACTTCTGAAGCCCGCACTTTGCAGCTAAAAATGAGAGCTGCAGTTACTGCACAAACGAACCCTGCTTAAAACGTGGTTTTCTTTCTACTTCCTTGTTCTGTGAGTCGTTGTGCTGGATCAGTCCTGTGTTGATAAATTGCACTGGATAAGTCACAGGTTATTTTGTTTGATTTGAATGTCCTTTTTAGCCAGACTGCTGTGTTACCTTGGGGTTTGGAGAGAGGAAGAATTACGAGTTGCTGGTTTTATAACCCCCTGCTCAGTTGTTCTGTCATCCTTTCACCTGTCAGGATGGTCCCTGTAACTCCAGCCCCTATACCTCTCCCTCAGGTACCTGTTTGCATTGCAAATCAAGAGAGACCTGGCAGAGGAGCGTCTGACCTGCAGCGACAACACAGCAGCTCTGCTGGTCTCCCACCTTCTGCAGTGTGAGTATCCCAGCTGGGCTGACACTGCTGCTGGTGCTGACCCACGTTAAATAGAAGCTTTTGGTAGCTAAAAGCCATCTCTGCCTCATGGTATTGCCTTCTCTACACACTGTAAAACATGCTGCTTTTCAACCGTGGAACAGTCATCCAGGCTGGTTGTGGGGAGGAGCAGCTGGTGCTTACGTCTGAGATGACTTTGGCTTCGTGGAGGCTGTAGGAAACCAAACCCCTTCCGTGTTGTCTGTTGTCCCTGTCTCTGCAGGCCTTGTTGCCAGCAGTCCACGTCTTCCAGATGGATGTTCCCATCTGCCTCTTGCTCCCTCGACTTGGCTTCTCACTTTCCCTGTGCCTGGGGGAAGATGGGTGTGTAGGAACTGGGCTGAAATGCAACTACGACTGGGCCAGAACAAGTTCCACAGTGGGGCTGTCAGCAGCTTTCCTCCTCACTGGGAGGGAAAAGGAAGCCCTCTGTGCTGCTGCTGACTTTGTCTGTGCCTAAAGACCTAAAAATGTGACCTTTGAGACAAAGAGTTTGGAAACCTTGATTGGGTTTGGACAGCAAGTTGCTGGAGCAGCAGCCAGAGGGTTCACAGATCTGAAACCTGAGCTGCAGTCAGGGCCTTTGGAGGCTCTTTGATGGCTGGAAGCAAAAGCTCTTCAGTGATGTTCTTCACACATGCACTGCTAAATAATTATTGGTTATCTAGTTCTTCACTATGATATAATAATGCAGTTATAATAGTGTGATTTTATTGGAGGAGCATATCTACCTTGTGTGTGTGCCATCAGTGAGTGATGCCATTAAAACCTGCTCATGATTTCCCAGCAGTGGGGAGCTGGTGAGCAAATCTCACCACTGGGCCTTCCTTAGCTTGATTCTGCTCTTCTGGAAAACTGTATGTGAGAAAGAATAGTTCTATTTTGAACAGAAATTATTTTACAAAAATCCTTTGAATATTTTTTACTCGTTCCCTGTGCTGGCTTGATTCTAAACAGGATTTGCTGTGTTCTTGTTAAGGACAAGTCCACTGCTTGCTCTGACAGTAGCTGATGGCAGATGCTATGGGGAAGCCCTCAGACACAGAGCAGGCATATGGCAACTCTTCCTTTGCTGCATCCATCCCATAATCTCTACGTGTGGCCTTTCTAAGTCACAGATTGACTGCATCTCTGTTTAGTTGCCCTCGTGTTTGATTTTTGATTTTGCTTATATTTTTGGCATCCTTTCAGGGAAATGAGCTTCACAGCTTAGTTTTTGGGAGGTTTTTAGGATAACATGTATACAGCTGTCCTTTAAAAACTTTTGTGCTTTAAGTTAGCATTGTAATTTCGTATTTTACCATCAGCAAAAGTTAAATTACTTTTAAAATGTATTTATTCAACTTGTAATTTTTGTATGCATCTGCCATGAGTTCTGCCTGCTGTGTGCTTTTCTTTTCCGAGCTGAAGACTTCCGACCGCTTCATGTCGTGTCAGATGGAAGCCTTTCTGCTCTTTCTAATCATACTTTTTCCTCCTGTAAATCTCTTCCTAAATCCACTGTGTTTTATCTGAAAGACATGGGGACGTGAAGGGGAGACCAAAACTCCAGATGCAATTTGCCATCTTCCCAAGCTTTGTCCATTACTATTTTACATATGTTTAGAAAAAAATACATTGAAACATGCTGGTTGGTATGAGGTATCTGTAAGTAACAAATGTTCAACACCGCCTTGTGGGTCTTCTACAAGTCTTGGACCCTTAAGAAGTCTAAATTTTCCAAATTATGCTTAAATACCGCTCTAATCCTCAGGAATTCTGCTTGGGATAAATGTGAGAGTTTGGTAAAATGAAGCATGATGCAAAAATTTAAAACACTTAAAGGCTCTTGGAGTCTCTGTAATTCCTTACCCAGTATTTTCTGTCATTGTTCCTTTTCCATTGTTTCTTCTTACTCTAACACCGTTTTGTTTTCTTCCTATTCTAAAATTGTTTTATTTTCTGTCGTAGCTGAAATAGGGGATTTCGATGAGTCGGAGGATCGAGAACACCTTAAAACAAACCAGTATTTGTCAAACCAGGAAAGAATTGAAGGAAAGATCCTGGAGTTCCACAAGAAGCACATGTAAGTGAGGATTGAAGTAAACCCCTAATGTGCCCCCTGGGGAGCATGCAGGCTCGCTTGGGGGAGGTCAAGCATGCTGCATGATAGGATGATGTTAAGACAGTATGAATTACACACCATTTACCTTAAACAAGGAAAGTTGGGTGTAGCAGTAGTTACATAGTTACAAAGGAGTTGTTGGGCAGTAGTTTTTCTCAAGCTATTTTTGCGGTGTACCTTTAGTAACGGGACAAAGAGAGCCATCATATGATAATGGGTTTAGGCAAAATAATTCTTCAGAATTTCCAGTCTGCAAAGTTTAGGCTCAGCTTGCCAGCAAATGCATAAGTCTCGCTTTTGTCTAAATAATTAGAGATCAGTTGCATCATACTCATTCTGTACTCATTAAGCACAAGGGAAATGAAGAAGGCTGGAGAGAGTGGGGGAGAAATAACTTTCACCAGAATTCATGCAACACCTTATCTTACAGCTGGGGTATTTTTGAAATAATGGAAGATTATCGGTGACAAAGAAACTCTTTGCCACAAATATAAAACTAGTTTCAACACGCAGTCAGGAACTGCAGGAACTTATTTTTCTCTCATTTTTGACACCTTGCATATTAGGATTTAGCAATTTGAAGTGCTTTTGTTAATTGTGAATATCTACATGCACGCTTTATTGTGCCTGGTTGTGTGTTTTAATCCGAACCCTATATTAGAAATGTAAATGTTCCTTTTGCTTTATGTGGGTAAAATCATGGACTGTTGCTGACTGACTTTTAGACGGAACAAGGAGGTTTTTCAGGGCAGCACCTGTGTTTGAGGCCAAGACACATCCTGTAGTACTGGAAAATTAGTTTCTGAGAATTTCAGTAATTAACTCTTTGCTGTTTATGATCATTGATTTTTCAGTTGTACTGAAATAATTGGTCATGATGGAATTTCAGCTTTGTCGATTCTTCATGAAATCAGTTGTTTGTTACTTTTTCCTGCTTTGAACCTTTAAGGCTTGGAATGTGGAAATGGTTAAAAAAGAAACTCAAAGTTTGGTTTTGTTTTTAAGCAATTTAAAGTAATTCTGAAATAAATTAAAATGTATACTAGGGTTCTTCACCTTGGGAGAAGGTAGCTGGAGGAGGGAAACCATTCATTTCATTATTTTTCTCTTGTCAAAAAAAAGACGCTGAAAGAATTAGTAACTTCAAAGCAAACGAGAAGGGGGAACATTCTTTTCACAGAACTCCTTGTGAAACTGCTGCAAGGTTGTGCTGGTCTATGAAACTACAAATGGCTCATGCAAGGTTTTAATTACATCATTACATAGGCTGATGGCTCTCAAATTTGGGATGAAATGTGGTGTTTTTAGTTCTGGGATAAGAACCCCAGAGCTTGCACAGAACAGCCCTGTGCTAGTCACGTGCCTGGATTCCGTTGAGTTGCTTGTGGGAAATGTTCTTGGTTTACTTCTCTTGATGGAAAGTTGTGACTGTCTTCTGAGTCAGGGACTGGTGGCTTTGTTAATTAGGTTTGAACTTTTTTTTTTTCAAACAAGTCACTTCTAATCATTTGTTACAGTAAGGAAAGTTTGCATTTTTGTATTATTTGTCGGGAAGCAGTCAGAGGAAGGTTAATAGGAAAAGACTCCTTGCTTCATAAGTGCACTTTTCATTAGTTTAAGAAGAATTACATCTAATGCAGCCGTACTATTAAAATGATAGTAAATCTTATTTTAAAGCAGTGTTTTAGAAGTGCACATGCAAGCCACGTTAAGATTAACAGCTGAGGCATGTAGTTAGAAAAGGTGGCCATTGAACGTTAGCAATAACCTTGAAGGCACATTTTGAATCCCCCCACGCCTTCGGTAAAAATTTTGTTAGAGAGATGTCATTTTGCAAGCACTGCAGTCCTAAAAATAGCTGTGACTTCTGTGGTTTAACCCCAGCTCAGCCCCACACAGCTGCTTGTTCCCCCTTGGTGGAGTGGGGGCGAGAATTGGAGGGGTAAAAGTGGGAAAACTTAGGGGTTGAGATACAGACAATTTAACAGGTGAAGCAAAAGCCACGCAAGCATGTAGAGCAAAACCAGGAATTCATTCCTTACTTCCCACGGGCAGGCAGGTGTTTGGAAAGAGGTTTCCATCGTGCATAATGATGACGGGGGAAGACAAACACCATCACTCCTAATGTCCTTCTCTTCCTCCTTCTTCCCCTGGCTCTAAATGCTCAGCATGATGCCATATGGGATGGAATATCCCTGAGGTCAGCTGGGGTCAGCTGTCCTGGCTGTGGCCCTTTCCAACTTCTTGTGCTCTCCCAGTGCCTCGCCAGTAGAGTGTGTGTAGAGCAGAGAAGGCCTTGGCTCTGTGTGAGCTTTGCTCAGAAATAAGGAGAACATCCCTGGGTTATCAACATTGTTTTCAGCACAAATCCAAAAGACAGTCCCATACCAGCCACTGTGAAGAAAATTACTCGACCCCAGCCCAAACTAGTACAACATCTCTTCTCTCCTGCCGTGCTCAGGGAATATTGGCCAGCCTTTCCTATCTTTAGCAGTTGAGGAGGTCCTGTGTTTTCTCAGTGCAGACACATTTTCTCCTCACTTCTGTTCCAAGGAACAGGCAGGAGCAGGGACCGGGGGCATTTGGCTCCTTCCTGGTGATGCGAAGTGCAGTTGGACAGACATAAATATTTCCCTCTCATATTATCCTGATGTGTCATATTTTTGGTTTGTGGTTAATTTTCTTTTTTTTTTTCCCTTTAATTTACCTTGTTATTCCCCAGCTTACCTTTAGCAGTCTGATATTTTCAAGGCCAGGTTGGATGTGGCTTGGAGCAAGCTAGTCTAGTGGAAAGTGTCCCTGCCCGTGGCAGGGCGTTGGAACCTGATGATGTTTAAGGTCCCTTCCAACCTAAACCATGCTGTGATTCCGTGATTCTTCACTGATGATTGTTTCTGACAGAGACTTCTTGTACAAACTGAGCATTGAGGATAACTCATCTCCAGACCACTGCTGCAGCACCTTCCTTCTGCCTCAGTTTTCCCTTTTTTTTTTTTTAACTGCCTCACTGTACCTATTAGAAGTGGTAGAGCATCATCAACCTCAATAAACCAGAGCCTATATATCCAATGCACTCTGTGTATTGAGAATGTTATAATCAGAAAGGTGACAATTGAAAGCTTATTTTCTATTAAATACATTTTTTTCTTTCACTTTTACAAATACTTTATTTTACTTCCACAAGTATACTGTACTTAACTTTGCAAATGTAGTAGTGGTAAACAGAATGAGTTTTATTTTTGGTGTAGCATATTACTTAGTTGCTTCAACAAGAGGCTGAGTTTACTTATTTCTGTAGTTTATTAAAAAACAGACAGGGTTTATGTTTTGTAAATGGTGTATTGGTGGTAGTGCAGTTAAATCCTGACACCCAGACACTCAAAATAAATTTTTGCTGTCTTCCTGAGAGTAGTAGAATACCTGCTGTGAGGTGAGTGCAGTCCAGGATTCAACATGACAGACTTTGTCTGTGTTCACATGGCTGTGGTTTCTTTGTCAGGAAAGAAGTAGAAAATTTGATAGATTTATATTTACATTTACTGTTGTCCCTTATGTCCTTTTACAACTTGTTAGCCTAGTTGTCCATGATTTGAATTCTTTCAATTGTGTGTAAATTAGAAATATTCTAACTTTACACTTCACCTTTAAAGTTCTATGCTGATCACTGGGTTTAAATGCTTTGTAAATCACCTAACACTTGACAGCATTTATTCTGAAACCGTTGCCACGGGAATATTGTAACACACAACCAGTATTTGTGTAGATAAGTGATGTAAAGGAACCTTTATGTTAAAACCTATTGCACTGACAGCAGTTTTTGCTGGAAATACTGGTAATAGATAGTCTGTTGTCCACTGACCTGGGGAAGATTAAGTAGATTTATCTGCTTAATGGCTGACTAAATTAGAGCAGATTGTTTTGGGGCTGGGCTGTGCAGCTAAGCCTGCAGCCATCATATGAGGGCAATTACTGAAACTGCTCTCTTTGTAGCTGTCTGTGGTACAGCTGGAGCTGCCTGGCTTCGTTCCCGGCTTCCCCACACTGGGTTCTGCCTTCTTTGATAGGTACAGCCAGGTCGTGTGCAAGAGAACACTCTTAGAACCGGCTGCTGCCTTATTTTTTATTTTTTTTTCTGAGTTGTGCTGTGCTTTGGGTCATATCTAACGGTCTGTGAAATAACTGTCAGTGGTTCTGCCTCAGTTACACCAGACTGTTCATGAGGAATTTTTAGTACTGCATAGCTCCAATTTTCTAGTTGCCATTTTGTTTTTGTCTCCCTTCCCTTCCAACCCTCCTTGCCAACCTCAGCACCCTCTTTGAAAGACAAAGCCCCACTTTCATTCCTAATGTTGTTATGTTCAAAAGAATTATAGCAGGAATTAGTGTGGGTGGGAGTTACACAGAGTGCTCTCAGAGTGTAACTCGGGAAGCTGTAGCCAAAAGTAGGATTTATGATCTACCTCTTTTGTCTTGTACGTGTTTAACAAACAGAAACCATGGTACTCCTGCTTTTATGATGCAGTTAAGAGATCTGTGGTAGAAATGGAAACAACACTTAAAGCTAGTATTGAAAGCACTTACTTGTTTCAGTGAGGAGAAGAGAAATCTGCTTTACCAGTTGAAGCTCTTGGACGTAACTGGTACACGTAACAGTAGCACTGATAGAAATGCAGCTACAAGACTCTCTCTGTGGTTTGGCATTTCTTTTTCCGTTTGAAATCAGGTTTTTGTTCCTCTGTGTGTGTTCTTTGCAATGCTTTTATACATACATGGTCACAAATATTGACGTTTGGATAAGGGTGGATTATGGACTGAACTTGTAAACTTAGGAATGTCACTGAATCCCTGCCTTTTGCAGTTAGCAAATAAATGTGGGATTTCCTGTTGCAGTGTTTTAGTTTCTTGTTTTTTCCCTTGTGAATGAATAAGGCAACAGAACACTGCTGAAATCCTGTTGTCTAATGTGTGTGTGTTCAGGCTTACTTTCTCTGGGCTTTTTGTGTATGTGCGTGTTTTACTCTAAGGAACATTTTACTGAGCATCAAAGTATTGTTTTTTTCTAGCAATTTCCATTTTTAAAATCCTAGCATACTAAATAAGTTTCATAATTGGACTCTGAGTTATAGAGACAGTTCACATGGAGTTAATATATATTGCCATCATCCCTAATTCAGATAAATTCAAATGTAATAGTCATTTACTTCAATATTCTCTATATTTTAAAAAAATCTATATGGAGTTAAACTGTTGTTTAATCTAACACATGACTAGTTAAGTAGAAGGAGGTATTTTTAAGGAGCATGACTAGAAAGGCAAGTTAGGAGGAGCAGGAGAATTTATTTAGTAATAATGTTGTGGTTGGCACTCCATAGTACACAAAAATAGGTAACGCTAAAAGTAGTTTATCATCTGTTTTAATGAAATGAAATGAAGATTTATGGAAGGAAGGCCATTTCTTGGCAAATTTGGGGTTTTTAAAATTTGGCTTAGTCTGTGTGTGCAGGAATCTAATTTTGTTTCAGCACTGCTTGGTTGTAAATAGAATATCACCTCTGTCTTCCTTCTATCATTACATTTATCCTAGTGAACTTGCACATGGCTTATGCAGCACTTGCCTGGACGTAATTTGGTATTTATTATTTCTAACCATTGTCAGTAATGATTATCAGTCACTTTATCCAGCTGTGGCTGAAATAGCCTCACTGCTCTGAGTGTCTCTGCAGGTCACGTGCCAGTGGTGTTTCATACAATCACAGGCTGGTTTGGGCTGGAAGAGGCCTTAAAGATCATCTTGTTCCACCTCCTGCCGTGGGCAGGGACACCTTCCACTAGACCTGGTTGCTCCAAGCCCTGTCCAACCTGACCTTGGACAATTCCAGGGATAGGGCAACCACAGCTTCTCTGGGCGACCTGTGCCAGGGCCTCACAACCCTCTGAGTAAAGAATTTCTGTTAACATCTACTCTAAATCTCTTTTAGTTTAAGAGAGTTCCCCCTTTGTGCTGTCACTATCTGCCCATATAAAAAGTCCCCCTCCCTCTTTTCTGTGCACCCTCTTTAAGTGCTGAAAGGCCGCAGTGATGTCTCCCCAGAGCCTTCTCTTCTGGGCACCCACAGCCTGTCTCCACAGCTGTGGGGCTTCAGCCCTTGGAGCATCTCCTTGGCCTCCTCTGGTCTTGTTCCAGCAGCTCCATGTTCTACTAATGCTGGGGGCCCAAGAGGTGGACGCAGCACTGCAGGTGGCATTTCCATGGGGTTGGCACGTGAGAAGGATCTCCTACCTTACCTGGTTCTCCTGGACTGTATTTATGCCTAAAACTGGACCGCGGTGTTTTCTTGCAGGATGTTTAGTTCACAGACCTCCTTGGGCAACAGGCTTGTGTTTGTGATAAGGACTTTTTTGCTTCGTGGTGTAACTGGGGCACCATCAGTAGCAACGGTTGGACTTGGTCATCTTTGAGGTCTTTTCCAGACATAATGATTTTGTGATTCTATGATTCTAAGAACTCCATTTCCACGGCAGCATATGTTCATGGAGGATCCTAAACCCCTTCTCCAGATCCCTGAACTGATAGAGAGTGGTTTGACTTATGGGAAAAAGGCTTGTACCAGCTGAAAAATGGACTATAATACAATACACTCCCTGTCATGGAGAAAAACTGGGGGGGTGAGAAAAAAAAAAGGACTGTTTTCATGCAGGAGAACAAAATGTCAGTGACATCAGCTAACTTGGGGAACAGTCAGTGAGGGCTGACTGGATCTTTGATGGGTGTGTGCCAGCATCTTGAACAGTCTCTGTGTTGCTGTTTTGGACGTTGTGCACCCTCATAGAGAAGTTACTCCCTTTTGTGTACAGCTTCCTCCTGTTTTCAGTGTAATTTCGACAGCAGATGAGGTTTCATTTTAAAGATCCTTCTCTGGATTCCTTGACACGGAGGTAATTATCCAGCCAAAGCCTGGGGGAATCTGCTGTACCAGGTAGTATTAGAGTAATACTTTTGTAGTCCCAAAACCTGACCTGAAACAGGTCATTCTGTTGCAATATTGGCTTTGTGTTCTGTTGTGCTGGCTATGCAGCTCTGCCAGCTCTCTCTTCTTATCTGGTTAATGCTAATGTGTACACAAGCAAGCAGAGGAAAGAGCGTAGTGGATTGAATTTGGATTTGTTCAACTTCATAGTTTCTAAAATGAGAAAGCTCTGAGCTAGTTAACCTCTGTTTTAGCATCTGTCTTGGGATGCATTTGAAGTTGGTCGCTGGCTGTGTCGTACTGCTCCTTCTACAGAACTTCTAGTGTAATACTTAACTTGGAGTGAAACTGCCCAAATAGATGAGACAGAAAATTCTCATTTAGTGCCAGAGTTCAGAATTCAATTCATTAGCCATGTTGGCAGTATTATAGAATAAGATTGCTCTTAAAACTTTATTTTTCTCCCTCTTTATAGGGGTCAAACGCCTGCCGAATCTGACTTTCAAGTGCTTGAAATTGCCCGGAAACTGGAGATGTATGGCATCAGATTCCACCTTGCCTCTGACCGTGAGGGCACCAAAATCAACCTGGCAGTTTCACACATGGGTGTGCTGGTGTTCCAGGTATGGGGGGGGAGGGCGGAGTGTGTCTGTCTGTCCATTAGCATGTCTTGGAGTAAGTCTCTCATTTTACTATCAGGTGTCTCTGATGACTTCAAAATTTAGCACATTTTGTGGTCAGGGAGTGTCATTTAAGTCCCCAAAATATTATTTGATGCAGATTGTTCTTATTGATGCAGAGTGGAGAGCATCAGAGCCGACAGTGGCAGTGAAGTAGAGGAGCTTTGTATAAGAGTTAGGTGTGCAGTCAGGGAATATCATCAATTCATTTGCTGCTGTCATCCCGGAAATTTAGTTTGGTTCCCCTTTTTTCGATGTTCCAGTGTATTTTTGCTAGGACACCCTTGCCCCTAGTGTGTAGAAGTGCCGATTTATTGAAGTGATTGGAGCAATTAGTGTTGCTGTGTTTGTTGTATTAAATAAGCCACTCAGTGCTCAGAGTCCTGTTTATAAATGCAGTTATGTTGTTTTCCTCTTGCCAAAACACAGAGGCAGCTGATCTACTAAAATACTTCCATTTGGTTGCTCATATTCCATTTATTTTATGTTTTACCTGTTCTTTGGTTACTGTGGGGCAGCTTCTTTTTGGAGGTGCATCAACCACTGCAGTCCTGCAATTCCTTGCAGATTGCTCAGTGGCCGCTTTCTTGCTTAAGGGAATGTTGTTACCAGAACTAAAAATACAGCAGAATGTCTTGGAGTGGCGAATGTGTCCACATGCACGTGTCTATATAACTGCAACAGAACTTTGTTACTGTGCTCTTCTGAAACTTTTGGCAACTTTTAACTGTTCTCATTTTAATTCAGGGTAACACAAAAATCAATACCTTCAACTGGTCCAAAGTCCGTAAACTGAGCTTCAAGAGGAAAAGATTCCTTATTAAGCTCCACCCAGAGGTCTGTGCAAGTTTTACTGTAATATAGACTGTTCAGTTGAAAAAAATACCTATGTTTTATTTTATTATGAACATTTCTAGAGTTTGTGATTTTATAAAACAGCCTCAGCAGGGCAGGCTTGGCTTCATCATTCAATTGTAAATCTTTCCTATCTCACCCCACAACTGTCACCATAGATCTTTAGGTTTTGTGTTTCAGCCTCAGCTTACCTTTGACACAGGCAGACACATGTATAAATGTAAGATAGAAAAAAATTACTAAACCCAAGCATTTGGTGCATCCTGTCTCTGTATTTCTACTCTGGAAAAAGTTGCATCCAGTTTCTTGATTCAAAACCTGTTACACCTCAGGAAGGAATAGGTGGCTGAGATTGTATTGTTGGAGCTTAATTTTAAGGGTAGTGTGATTACTCTTGCTTTATCTTTTCTCTGCATCTGTGTAGCAGAAGTGTTATTTTTCATGCTTGGTGGATTTACAGTAGATGTTTTTGATTGCAGATGTCATCAAAGTTGTTGTTGCTTCCACACTGGATGACTAGGTTAATTTATACTAATTTATATTAAAAAGGGGGCAAACCCCACCTTTGGACACAATATAATTATATGTATCAAGGACATCTGAAACAGGACACACTGTCTGCCTGTGTAGTCTCACATAGAGACCCTCAGAATTTTCATGTGCTAACTCTACTGTGACATATGCAGTATTTTCCAGTCTTGTCTAAATCTCAGGAAGTGAGAGAAGCATCAGAACTCCTAAAAAAGGAGATATATTTTAAAATTGCTACTATTTCACTTACATATTTTAATTTCTTTGAAATTTTTAAGGGTGGGTTATATTGAGGATGTTTCTAAAGCCAAGTGCATTTTAAACACTTTTACAGTTTCAAGGTAAGCAAATATTTTTGAAAGCCATTAAATGATTTTTGACTGCCTTCAGAATCACTCCTGTGCTTGAAGGCAGATGAGAAGTGACTTAGCACAATCCTGCATCTCGCTGGAGTTGAGCCTTTTTGTTTGCACCCATTTGTTCTTTCCTTTACTTCTCACTGTCATTTCATGTGCTACTCAACTTCTATGTTTTTTTCCCCAGGGCCCGTATCAAGATACGCTGGAGTTCCTTTTGGGAAGTAGGGATGAGTGTAAAAACTTCTGGAAAATCTGTGTTGAGTATCATACATTCTTTAGGCTGTTTGATCAGCCAAAGCCAAAGGCTAAAGCAGTGTTCTTCACCAGAGGGTCATCATTCAGATACAGGTAGGGAGAAACAGAACAGGGTCGTTAAAGCTGAACTCTTTATGTCTTAAAAAATGAGATCAAAAGGCAGAAGTATTCTGAAGTCATTCCATTTCCACTGCTCATCCCCTGTGTTTGATAACGTTTGTGCTTTTGTGGGTTCACAGTGGACGGACACAGAAGCAACTAGTGGATTATATTAAGGACAGTGGGATGAAGAGAACCCCATATGAAAGGTAGGATCAAAGAGCTTTGTAAGGTGAAATGTAGCTGGGACTTCCACAGTGCCCTTATTGGCTAAATTTCGGTGTTTCAAATGCTGCTTGGAGGCATGGTCGTTCTCAGTTACTAAGGTTTCCCCCAAGGTAGCTGAGCTAAATGTAGAAAAATTATTATTTGGTGATGATTTAGGAAGCTTAGGAAAGTTTCAGTATAATATTTTGATGTCTGTGGGCAATGTGTGGCTTAGCCATCTGAAAGTTCAGCATGTATTGCAGATTCCCTGACATTAGTGAGGACCTGTCTGTGTGCCACTGTAGCTGTGCAAGCAGCCAGTGACAGAGCTCGTAACTGAACTTGGGATCTGCAAGTCTGAAACTGTGGCCTTAAATACTCATTTGTTTCTGAACATATAAATATATAAATTAAGAATCTGCATTTTTATTATAAAATTATCATTTCCTTACTAGACGCTGAAAGCTGTCCTGTCTACATGTGGGAAACTCCTCCTAGTCTTTCATCCGGAAGTGTGTAGGGACTTAATAGGAATTTTTAAAAGTATGCATTAATCTAGGGTTAATAAATATTTTTAATGTCTCAGACTCCAGCTGAGCTGCTTTTCTATATGAAAAATTGATTTTCTAGTTAATTATTGACATAGAATGAATCTAACCAAGAGTGTGATGCAAGGTACCACTTTCGGGGGTCTAACATACAGAATTTTATATGGTTGGCTGAATTTGTAAAAATTGGTAAAATTATTGCATGTTAACTTCTGAAGCCATTCATTTGTAGATGTTTATTCTGATGTCAAAGGAAATGGTAACAAGAGACTGACCCCCACCTGTCAGCAACTCCCAGAGTGTAGCCAAGTAGGGGTCGGTCTCTTCTCCCAGGTAACAAGTGACAGGATGAGAGGAAACGGCCTCAAGTTTTGTACCAAGGGAGGTTTAGGTTTGATATTGGGGAAAATTTCTTCACTGAACGGGTGGTCAGGCACTGGCACAGGCTGCCCAAGGCAGTGGTGGAATCACCATCCCTGGAGATGTTCAGAAAACGTGGAGATGTGATGCCTGGGGACACGGCTTAGTGCTGGGCTTGGCAGTGCTGGGGGAGCAGTTGAACTTGGTGTTCTTAGAGGTCTTTTCCAACCTGAATGATTCTGTGATTCTGTGAATGATCTGGGTCTTGCTTTAGTCTACTGTTTGTATGTTTCTTACTCCTGCATCATTTAATTTACAACTCTCTTGGCCTTTTAAATCTTGAACTAGTTTTTAACAAAACGCGGCAAAATAGAGCTTGAAACGTGCCTGTTGGCTGCTGGGGTGGCGATGGGTGACTGGGGAAGGGGGGAGGCTGGTTCATGTCTTGGATGCTCACAGACTGCTCTGTCCCACAGGAGGCACAGCAAGATCAGAGCGTCCACTCGCGCCTCCAACACAGATGTGCCAAAACAGGTCAGTTCTGCAGTGCCCTCGGTGTTGTGGTCAGGGGCATGGACAAACAGCTTTCCGAGGTGACAGTGAACCCTCCAGAATTGCTTTCACTGGTTATTCTTCGTCCCTGCTTCGCAGTTCTTTTTGTGGGTGTTACTGGTTTGATAGTTGTAGCCAATGGAGTGTATAGTGAGTAGTATTTTACTTTTCGAAGTTCAGATGAACTGAAAAGGAAATGTTAGACTTTCTAGTATGTTATTATTTCCAAGGATTAGTTTGTCTCCAGGTACTCTCTGGCAGTCTCGAGTTCATTGTATAGATGCCTTCTGCAGACCTCAGCAAGAAACAAGCATTTCACTGAATGCACTTGTGTTACATGGGAAAGGTTAAGGAAGCATCATGGAATTTCACTGTCACTTTGTTATTTTTCCTTGTGAATGCTTGTTTAGCAGAGGCTATAAAATGCGTGGATTTAATTTGCCATCCAGTTAACAGAATTAAAGAAAACAGACCTGGTTTCTTACAGGGGCTGCTGGATCAGCTTCTGTGCAATGTTTTGTTTGCTGTAAAGTACATATTCCTTCTGCATCTGTATGTAACTGGATGTTGCATTTGTTTTTATGTATTACAAAAACCTTTTTATCTGCTGTGTTTCTGCTTTTTTTCCCCTCTTAAGAGTGTCCCATTCACTGAGGGCTTGAGAACCCCAGGGTCTCCTGCCTCGACAGCTGCCCCCTTTTACTCGATTCACTCCTCGGCCAGTCCCGCTCCTGTCCTGCCCATCTTTGCTGAACCCAGCCCTTCCTCCTTGGACCCCCGAGCGCTGTACACAAGGATTCCAGACAAAACCACTCCAGCACCAGCAGAAGAAGCAGGAAAGAATCTGATGCAGCAACCCGGATCTCCCATGCTTCAAGGTGTTGGGTTTGGTAGTGTTGAAGGAAACTGTAACCTGTCTTGTTCTGTCATTGAGAGTGATTGTGGTGTAGATGTAGACATAGAGAGGAGTAGTAAGGAGAGCAGGGTTGCTGGTTGTAAAAATGACAATGATGAGGATGACTTTACCACAGGTGTATTCATTGCTGAAAAAGAGCAGCAGCACGGCAGCCGGGGTGCCCCTCTTTTCACACTGACAAATGCACAGTTGCAGGTGTCAGAGGAGTTTATTGATGATGACCCAGCAGAAATGTCCTTTTTTGCTGGGGGCTCTGAGGCGTTTTCCTATGTGTACAGTGGGTTAGAGCTAAAGGGTTCTGAGTTTTCTAAGTGTATGTCAGAGTCACCTCGTTTAACTACAGATGCCCTCCAGCAAAACACAGTCTCTGCTCAGTCAAGCCCCGACAGGTACTCGACAGAAGCTGTGGATATGAATGTGGAAGAGGAGTTTGAATTTGAAGAAGAGAGTGACTTCAACGGCAACGAGAGGCCGTCAGGCACCTCGGAGCTGTTTGAGGTGAAGGCCCAAGCGAGCAGAATGCAAAGCCTCCTGAGCCCCTCTGAAACGAGTTCCCTCATCAACAACCGCTCTGAGAGCAGCTCCCTCAATAACTTGCCGCTGAATGGTACATCCTCCCTGCATGCCTACGGCTCTGCCAACCATTCGGAGGCCAGCTCCATGGTGAACTTCCCTGCCTGCTCAGTGCGCTCCGAGTCCAGCTCAGCCTTCCAGTTCATGGACATTATTGACCAGCTGGAGCAGCTGAGCTATCCACCCACCACTACAGAAGACTCCAGCAGCACAGACACGGACTCCTGGGACTCCGAAACTGCTGCACCTCTGGATGTAAATCTTTTCTTTAGTAACCCTTTTGCTCAAGCCACCGGGGATAACTTGGGTTTTGACTTTCAGAACAATTTAAAAAATCTTACGCAAGAAGACTGGACAGAGAAGTCACATGTCAATCACGAGTCTTGATTTTTGTGATCGATCCCTCTATGCTGTTCAGGCTTGGAAGTCAAAAGGGTGTGATGTCAGTTGCTTTAGGAAATAAAACCCCAATCCAGTGGCTGGATTTTGAATCACGTAACGTAGTTAAATTTTTTTGTTGTTTTTTTTAATTCATATACCTCTTCAGTTTCCCTCAAAGCATCCAGGCTTTGGTGCTGCGTTTCTATGCATCACACTGCATCAAGAACGGGATATAATAGGCTACGATGTTGGAAAATGCTGCATTTAGGAACACCCACTGATTTCAGAGAAGTTAAGTATCAACTGGCTCATGCAGACATCACAACTTAGAGTCTACTGAAGGATTTCTTTGGCTATAAATGTATCTGTAAGAGTCATATATATGCTGTTCCTGCAACACCTGCATAAAACAGTCACTTTTTGCACATGCTTATTAACCAGCAACTACTTCTACTAAATTGCCCGTTTTCCAGCACTGTAGCAAGATCCTCATTTTGATTTTGTTTTTGTTTCCACAATCAAAAAAAAATGAACACTCTTCAAATCATCTCTGAAGGACACTTTCAAAATATCAACCTATGCAACATGTCTGAGGTATGCGTCGAAGAATAAATAGCCTGTGTGGTAGTTTGGAAGAGGGAATGTGTACACAATCAAGCAGTCACCAAACTTCTTGTGAAGACAATCATATTTGCTGACTTCCAAGCGCCTTCATCAGTCCAGCAGCAAACATTTTGCAGCAGTTTGGAGCTGTACAGAGACTGTAAAAGCACTTAATCCCCATTGCATTTTGTTTCACCTTCTTTCTCGTTATTTAGTCACTCTGCATAAAAATACTTATGAGACACTTTTCTGAATTAATTTGTATCTGTGGAGGACAACTAGTGGTAAATCCGGTGATAGCTTTAACTTTTTCTTTAAGATATGGACTGTATTCAGAAAAATATCATAAAATTTTCTGAGAAATTGAGTTGTTGGGAGTGGTGAATACTGGAGACAACAGTTAGAGCTTTAGGGCTTTTATAAATTCTTTTAGGCGGGTGACATTGATGTGAGAGTTGACCTGTAAGTTTGAAAGTGTAATTGAAAAAGACAGTTACTGAACTGGCCACATCTAATTTAGCAACATTTATTGAGGTGAAACAGCAAAAGTTGTGAAATGTCCTTCCTAACTGCCACGGATTGGGGTGGTGACATTATAAGAATCACAGGATCAATTAGGTTGGAAAAGACCTTTGTCTCGTAATAGCAGTTTTTAAGAGTATTTTGCTTTTGTACAAGCAAGACTAAGAAATCCATTACACCTGACCCAAATCTTGTGCATCATCTCCTTCAACCATTTGTTTTTGGGGTTCCCTTCTGCCCAGTTTTCAGTCCTTTGGAGGGAGGGTGGAGTACTAATATACAGTCAACGCCTCCAAAACAAGCAACTTAGTTACAGTCATACCTTTATGCTCAATGTTACTGATATTAGTTAAAGGCCTTAATTGTTTACTCAAACATTTAAAAAGTACTATTATTTCTCAAAATTCTGATAACTAAAACTTTAGCGGAATTTTTCTCAATGCGTGGCAGGACAGGAGGAGGTAAAACCTCCTTTAGTCACCTATTTCTTCCAACTTAGTTTTACCAAGGTGTGATTATTCTGTGCAGCGCTTGCTTTTGTCTCACTTAACTTACTGTGTTTGAGTGAAATCTCTGTTGTCCCACAAGAAACCTTTCTGCTTTGCCAGTGGCACAGAAAGCCAAAGCACTTTTAGAACAAAGTATTAGCTCAGACCTCCCAGAATGTACAACAATGCTCTTTTTTTTGTTTATAAGTGCTGTATGTTACTTGTATCTCTCTCCCATTGAATATGTTTTCTGGTTCTTTGTGTGACCTTATTCAGGCCTGTGGAGATGATGTCCTGGGTGTGTGGTGTGACATTTCAAAATAGGACTTGGAGGAGGTCTGTGGTGGTGTCCAAAGCTGGTGCCTTTTAAGTATGTTTTTAGGTGCTTTGTCTGATTTCTTCTCACAATGAATTAGTAAGGAAGAAAAAGAAAACAGAAAAAAGACAGAATTCTGTCTGCAAACTCTATAGCAGGTGGTAGCATCAGGGACAAATAGGTAGATATAGAGAAAGGCTGCTAGTTTCTTGGATCTTCTAAAAAAAGAATCAGGATTCAGCTATTACGTATAACTGTGTCTGCCTCTGCTTCACGTCCTGTGCCCCATCACAAGCATTCCCTCTGAATGTGTTAGAATTGCTTAATATGGGAATAAATCCAACTAAATTCTCTCAGTTTTCAAAAGATCTTAGGAAAAAGCTGTCTGTGTTTTCAATGGACAGGCTTCCCAATTTGCTTTCTTGCATCACAGTTAGTTTGAAAAGGCATCTTCAATGTTTTTCTTCTTGTATTTTGCAATGGTGCAGATCTTTCATTGGCCGTTTTAAATCTCAGGGATTTTTTTTTTTTTAAAGAAAGTAGTAACAGTCTTAGTGTAGTGCCCCTTTTGTTTTCTAAAGGAAAGGGAGTGACTAGAATCTCAAACCTTTAGCTTAGGGCAGACTATGTGGATCCACTGGTGAGGACAGAGTGAGGGGAGCTTTGACCCTGGTACGGATATTTTTAGATGAAGGTTTTAGTTAGAGTGAGAGTTCAGAGCTGTTGCTGTGCCCATGCTAGTTCTGTATGTGCTCTGACTGACTGATAGCACAGAGCTGTTGTGATTTCCTTCTGTGCTTCTCTTGATTTCCAAAGCCATATGGCTTCTGAGGATATCGTGGATATCTTTGCATACTGAGCTGTGTTGTTTTTTTTCGTGGTTTCCCAGACAGACACAAAAGAGTAGGAAATTTAGTTTGGTAGTAGAGTTTTTATTATAACAAGAAAGCTGTGGGCAAAGGTTCTTCATCATTTTCTTCAGAGGGATAAGTTCAGAGTCACTTTCCAGTAGAGAAAAATCAGCTGCCCTCAAGGGAATGGGATGGTTCTGACCTTTGTAGGGAGCTTGAACACCACGTGCGGGTTATTTCAATGCAGTGGAGCCATTTCAATGCTGGCATCCTCTTCTCCACTGGCTGTCTCCTGAGGTGGCAAGAGAAGGTGAGGGAAGGAATGGCTTTCCCTGCTTTGTCCCCTACATTTGTCTTTGAGTTGTGTGAGGGAACTGGTAAACTGCGGGGCGGTGAGGTGTGTCCCGAGTCCTGCCGATGCCGCTGAGCTTTCAGCATTATTCCTGGTGGTTTATTTTCTTTTTACAGTGTTGATACTAAAAATTTAGTTCCTGGTACTGATTTCTGTTTCTTTCCTGAACACACGTTTTCTTTTCACCGAGGTGAGTAGTGAGCTGGCAGGTGTGGTGTTGGTGCCAACCACCTCACCAAGAGCCAGGAGCCTTGCAGACCCCTGAGCAGTGACCGCTGCTGCAGGACCCGCATGCGCGGAAAACAGGGGAGGTGACTTAGAAAAAAAATGAGAAGATCTTTGTCGAGTGTCCCACTGCAAGAAGAAAGCATTTGAGGAGCTGTGGTAGAGCAGATAAAGCCTAGGTGTAAACTTCCTGAGTCCACGGCCTGTGAGTGGTCGTCTCCCCTCCCCTCGACACCCACCTCTGCAGGTACATCCTTTCACGTTTGCTTTCTGCCCCCGCCTCTGCAGGAGGCTGGGGGGACACACGCAGGTACGTCCATGTCTAGTCAAGGCACAGGTTTTGGTGCTGTGTTCTTCCGGGGGCAGAACCACAGGGGGTTTCCAGGTTCATTTCCCCTGCTCCACACAGTGCACCCAGCGGCTGTTGCGGTGGTGGCTCAGCAAAAGGAAGGTGCCAGAGCCATCGCTCCTACCCCACAGGGAGTTTTTCCTGTGGAAGCAGGGCTGTTTTACATCCTTCCACGTGTCTCTGTTCTGTTTTAGCAAACACGTGCAGCTATAGGAAGCATGTCAATACCAGTGGCTTTTCCCAATGAGTTAGGCTGCTGGGCTTAGCTTTGCAGTACTCAACTGCACGTTGCAGTGCGACTGAAGGCACCAAAATGCATGTCTTGAGTGAGTAATTTAATCTGCACCTGTACTCCTCTGTGTATACTTACAACCTTTCTATGCTTAAATACATTTATTAAATGTAAAGCACTACATCAGAGCATTTTTGATTGCCATCTATGCAGTTAGTGAAACTTAATTTGCACAAAATGCGGGTCGTGGAATATTCTCTGACCTATCCATCATCTGGTTAAGCTTTGGTAAAATTACTAACCTGATTTATCTATTGTGTGTAGACTCTTTAATTTTTAAGTACTCATTCATTAGTAAAGTAATACATGCTGTATATTCCCAGGACTTGCCATATTTTATCTTAGGATGGAATAGGGCGATATATTGATCTACTCTCAACTTTCACTTTATTTTCCAGTGAATTTCAGAGTTGCTGGATGATCTGGATAATACCAAGTATTGATCTCCTTTTTCCTGTGTTTATTTGTATGTGGTCATAGATGATTTTGTTTAAAGGATTTTTGTTCTATTTTGTTGGTGGCTTGGTTATGGTTTGGCATTGGGTGTTTTTGTTTGGGGTTTTTTTTGGTGGTGGTAGTTTTTGTTTAGTTGCAAGTCTTGGTAAGGGTAAGATTTTGCGAAGACACTAATAAAAATTTTTATAATTTTATGCTTTTTGGTGCAAACCTGTCGATAAGTCATTCCCATTATTGTCATTTTGCAAAATGTTCTAAGCCATAGTTACTCAGTACTGATGGAATGAATGAGTATAATCACAGTTCTCAGTGTAGTCCTTTAGCTGTCATTGCCTGTTATTTTTAGGAGCTCTTACACCTCACTGGTCACAAATGCAGCGTGTATATGTATGGCTGTACATACACATCCGCTGTATGAAGATGGGGAGAATTTACAGTTCCAACCACGCCATAAAATCCACTTAATTTATAACCTGCTCATGGGCTTTCATAGGATTAGTCAAGCAGGTGAGCTGGAGCTTTGGGGGTTCAAATTTGGAGCGTGGGAAGGTGTTGCTGTACGTTTTCCAAAGTCACAATATTCCGCTGTTGCTTGAAACACAAAATTCCCATTTATCAATACATTCAGGGGTACGTGTGCCTTAGTTAGAGGGACTCCCCAGTTCCATGGGTGCTACTCCTGCCAGGAAAGGATTACATTAAAGCAAAGAGAGCTGGAATTTCTTAATTGATCTCATGAACTTTATCTTTTATACAGTAAATGTTTATTGAATTATATGTTGGGGTTTTGAGTATCTGTGTCTGTTCAGATTGCCAATTATGAAACTACAGATTTGTACTAATTCATAATTTTAATTGTTTATGCAATAAAACAAGGAAAACTTTGATATAAATGACAACATGGGCTTTTTAGCTTTATTTTTGTTACCCTTGTCTTTGATAGAATAAATATTTGTTCTCCTAGCCAAGGCATCTTAGAGTTCTCTTCCCAGCTTTCTCCAGACAGTTTTCTCCCTGTACCCCTTCACTGAAAGTAGAGCACAGCTGGGGCAAACACTGGTGTGTGCGTTTCAAGTTCCTGGTTTGTGCAGACCTTTTGCTTGGCATACAAATGAGACTAGAAGTTCAGATTTCTCTGTAGGAATTACATTAATTGTGGAGACCTTTTCTTTTGAACTGGGTATGTCCCTCGAACTCTGTCCTGTGTATCTGTTTTTACTGGAAGTTAGCCTTTTATTGCAAACATAGCGTGTAGAGGCAATCGCATGTTTTCTAGGTGGAAGGTTCTCCTGCAGGAGTCTGTGACCAATGTTTAGGTAAATTCTCTTTTCCTGCAAACAGTATGGCCTTTACAAGGGGGGGAAAGTGGTGAAAGAAGGGCAGTTGTTTCAGATCCTGGGTGTAACCATAAAACCGGGACCAACCTTTGGACTCTCCAACAGTACCACGTGTAGGTGTGACTTCACAGGTACATACAGTAGCACGGGGGCACGTGCCAAGTGCTATAAGCCTGCTTTAATATTTAATGTGATCTGTACCTGTTTGAGGATAAGGAAGAGATCTTTGAGTTTAAAGTCTCTTACATCGGTTTTTAGGCTCTTAGATACTTTCCAAGATTCTCTCTCTCTCCCAACAATCCCTCATCCTTTCAAAGGAAAGATTTGAAGGGAGAAAACCTATTAGTTGTGATGTTTTGAAATAAGGAAGATAGGCTGCTTTCCAGGATTTCGCTTGTAGTATGTTAGCTTGCTAATGACTTCACTCTGGAAATGATCCTTTGGTCTGTGCATGCAATGGGTTCAGCAGGGCATTGGGCAGAAGAGGGGCTCTGAGTGGGCTCCCATCATCTTCTAGTCAGCCTCTGCAGGGTGTTAGCCCAAAAACAATCTTGTCTGTTTGCAGTAGTAGCAATAACCATGATATAATAATAAAGTGTTTTCCGTGAAATGCAAGAGGCATTCCATTTGATAAGGAGCCCTTGGTGACATTTGACCCTCACATAGCTTTTGTCCATTCCATAATGCTCTGTATTACTGGGATACTATTTTTAGTTGTCTGTCTTTGAATTATTTTAAGCATCCAGGCATAAAGCTTTTAGAACCTGTACTTATATTTTATTTTGGCCAACCTGTGCATTCAGATCTGCTTTCTGTGTAGGAATTGAATTTAGATTGAAGAATGGAAATGCCCTCTGAAAAAATAACTGGGAAGTGATGCCAAAAGCTTATTATTCCGCTTGTTATCTCAGTGGAAACCAAATGGAACCTCCTTCTACATAACCAATATTACCAAGTAGCTGTGGTGGATAAGGCCAGCGTCCTCACCCAAGTCTGTAGCTGTGCTCGTGCAAACTACAGTGCTTTTGCAATGCTTTATTGATTATTTTTTCTTTTAATTACATGCATGTTGGTCTTTTTATGAAACTGGGTTTGTTTGCTTAAGGATACATGTTTCTAACCACATAGTGAAACTAAGAAGTATTAGTGTTCTTAAAGATCTTTGAGTATGGATATTACACCGAGCTGATGCATTTTTGGATGTTGCCTTAAGTGCATTTGTAGGTGATGTGGAAGCAGACATTGGTTGTGCGCAGAATGCAGCTGTGTCTGAGGCTCTGGGCTGCAGCGTTGAATCCCCACAGCGTTGCACAGAAACCCTGGCTCCTGCTTGCAGCACTTAGGAACACCAGTTTGGGATGTTTGTGTGACTTACTTGTAGAGAGCAAATTTCTACTTCATGCAGAGCATTGAAACGTGGAAACATTCCTCTGAAAGAATATTCCCTTTTCATATATCTGGAGGATGCTGCCTGCAGGGAAGGGAAGACCTCGGAGCACCAGGGTTTGATGTCAGAGGGAATCATTCACGTGTTTTGATCTTTCCATCAATATTTCTACCTAATTAGGAGTTTTCTACGTTGAACAGCTGTTGAAATGGCTTCTTCCTTTACCATCCTTCCCCTGGAGAATAAGGAATTTCTTATACATCCTGTCTGCTTGCCTGAAGTCCCCCTGTGCTGCTCTGGTGAAGAAGACTTGGATTATGAGAATGAAAATATCAGTCCTCACCTGTAATGTCATTGCCAAGACACACCATCATACTGAGCTTTTATCAAACATTTAATTAAGCAATTGTTAGCCAAAAAGCTAACCCAAGGTGCTCAGTGACGTTTTTATTGTCTTTTCTAGAAACGGCAAATTTGGGAAGTGACAGGACAAGAGGGACTGGCCTTAAGCTGAAGGAGGGTATTTCAGATGGGATATTAGGAGTTAATTCTTCCCTGTGAGGGTGGTGAGGCCCTGGCACGGGTTGCCCAGAGAAGCTGTGGCTGCCCGATCCCTGGAAGTGTCCAAGGCCAGGATGGATGGGGCTTGGAGCAACCTGGGTTAGTGGGTGTCCCTGCCTATGGCAGGGGGATGGAACAGGATGATCTTTAGGTCCCTTCCAACCCAAACCATTCTGGGATTCTGTGAACGTGCCTCTCATTTCCATCAGTCACTCTGGCTTTGGGCAGTGGGATTCTTGCTGTTGGATGCAGTATTTGAAATTAATTTACCAGCCATCTTACCAACCTGACTGAAATAGGCAAGCAGTGAAGTTTAGAGCAAGTTACATCCCAGTTGCTCTTCCTGTATCTGAGCTTTTGGGCTGTCTGGAAACAATTCAAGTTACAGATTCTGGAATTTGTTGCTACTTCATGTTAAATTCCAAGAACTTAAAGAAGCTCCTCTCCCCTGCAAGCTCATTTGTTTGGAGGCTGTTGTTTCAGCATTCCTGGCATGTAAAAGCAAACTTTGAACGAACTCCTATTTCTGGACAGGTAAAACAAATGCCAGGCAGTATTGCTTTCCAGGGGTGATATTAAAAGCAGTGGGAATGGAGACAGTGCTCAGGCAGAAGCAAAAATGTGCTCCAGAATTGGTGCTGGACTAGTGTATGAATAGTTAACTGCACAGCCTGGATGATCTGAATCTCTTCCAGGTGACCGAGTGCAGCACTGTTTAGCTTCCTGCGTTTGTCCGTGTGGAATTACAGGCTGGGGCTGCCTCGCCCTGGGTGTGCTTCCCGAGCCTGAGCAGCTGGGAATCAAAAGCTCTCAACTCCTTCTCCAGCACTCGTGCCTCATGACTGTGTCAGGAAATACTATATATCCGTGGGGACTGATTTTTTTTTTTTTTTTAATTTTTTTTAAAGCGTTTTGTGATGATTTCTAAGTAGTCTGGGAAATGATGGGTTGGCAGTTTAGGGTTGGCTCTTGATTTTGCTGTTTGCTTTTGGGCAGGTGGTTTAGCACTTGTGACTTGACAAATCCTGCTGGGGAGGCTTGGGAGCGTGGCTGGGTGTTTGAGCTGGAGATACTGAAATGCTGATACCTGTTGAGTTGTTTCACCTGAGGAAACTCAGCTGTTTATGACAGACAAGATCAGAAAAAATAATATGTGAGGTTAGGAGGAGTTCTGTGTGTGTAGTGTAATTGGAGTGTCTGTCACCTTTGTTTGGTCCCAAAAAGTTGATCTTGAATGATCATTTTCCATGTGAACACCCAAGGGGGTTCCACATGCTGAAAAGAGGAGGCTTAAATTTGCTGTGATGGTGCCTTATGTGTCAGAAATCTCTAAAGGGTCCACAAATGAAATCATAATAGTATTTTCAAAAAAGACAATAGTCTAAAGCAAAGCAGTACCTGTTGCTCCTGCTTGTAACAGGTTTAGCTGTGGATTGTGTCCATCCAGTTAATACTCAGTGCTGCAAAATTGGTTTCCTTGAGGTTGTTCTATTCATATATTAGAGGAACTAGGAATGAACTCTCTTGCATACTCCCTCTCTGTATAACAAGAGGTTTTCCTCTCCCATTGGACCAGTTTTGGAGATTCCCTGATTTCTGAATGTATTTTTAACATACTTTGTCATCTGGAGTGGTGAGTTGTGGAATGACTTGTCCTAACTTTTCCCTGGATTGAAAAGTAACTCTTGTACTGAGAAGGAAAAATGAAAGCTATGTTCTTGTCCCGCAGTATAACCCTATGTTGTGAACCGTGTTGCTGCTCAACAGCACTTTTTCCTTGGCACTAAGCAATTTATCCTTCCCTTAGCTGCAGTTGTAGCACTGTCTGTCCTTACTGCGCTGCCACGTAACCTGTGGGATCAGGGAACACTCCCTTTGCTTTGAGATACACACTGAAGTCTGTGGATCTATATGCCTTTTTGCTCTTTTTCTTTTGCCTTTTTTGAAATAATATGAGATTGCAATTCTGGTTTGCTGTAACAGTGAGTAATCACCTTAGTTGTGCTATCTTTGAAATAATTTCCTCTCCTTTTCCACTCCATTTTTTTGTTCTCTTCCCACCCAGGCCTCCCCGTGGACCATCCCCAGCTCTCCTCCCTTGTGCTGAAGAGTTCCCTGGGCTTGACCCCGGCCTTTCAGGTGAACTTGAATGCAGCTGCCCAGGGCTCATCCCCTCTGCTGAGTCCTGTCCTCAGTGACGCTGGCGGGGCCAGGATAGAAGAGGATGATGAAATGAAACGAAAGGTAAGATCATGATGTAGCTGGGAAGTGAAGGTTGTCAGGTGAGAAGCTGTGCTGGGCACTGATGGTGTCAGGCGAGGAGCATTGCTGGGCACTGAATGCTGATTGTGTTTTATTTTGTGGTTGAACAGATGGGTTTGGTGACTGTGTTAAGAACTCCACTGCTGAAGGTTTGGTCGGGTGTGTCTCGCAGTCGTGGCAGGAGTTCGCACTGCCCTCCTGGCATCTTCTTGTGTCTTCTTGGCATTGCCACTGGGACCTTCTCCCCCTCTTGTGGCAGGGAACTGTGCTCAAAATCCACCTTTTGTGGATGGAAACAAGTTCAGGTTGGACATTAGGGAAAGGTTCTTCACTCAGAGAGTGGTTGGTCCCTGGAGCAGGTTGCCCAGGGAAGTAGTCACGGCACCAAGCCTGCCTGAAATCAAGGAACATCTGGACGATTCTCTTAGTCAAATGGTTTATTTTCAGGTGGACCTTCAAGGAGCAGGGAGTTGGACACAATGATCCTTAGGGAACCTGATTTGTTAGTGTGTAAGGTGTGTCCTTCCTGGGTTCCTTCCTTCCCGTGCAGCCTTGTCATGGTCTCGTTGGTCCATCTCACCGTATGTTGGTCTTCCAGGCTGTACTTCATGATCGTAACAGGGCCTTTAGAGGCATCCTGAGGTGTGCCTCTCGAGCTGTGAAGGACCTGAGCTGAGCCTCAGCTTTCACAACAAGCCGGTGTCACAGTGAATTCTCTCACACCCAGTCTGCCATGGGCTTGTTCAGCAGGGGTTGTCGAAGCTGTGTTGTTGAAGCTGTCCTCTCCATGGCTGACGTTTCTGTCTGGAAAGAGGTGGACAGTGCTCTGGCCTTGTGTGAGTTGGAGGCTTGATTTTTGGAAAGAATGAGGCAAAAGCACCCCTGGCTTTTGCAGGTGCAGCGCGTCTCAAAGCAGGAACAACTTTGAGTCTTGAGGACGTGTTTATGTCTAGGTACTGCTCTCTGCCTGGGCTGCTTTCCTTGCTGCCCACCTGTAAGCACTGGTTGCTCTAACTAGGGACTCCTCAACATGATGTGGGGTTTTCCTCACCCCCCGTGTAGAGCTGAGGATTTGCTGCATTCCTTCCAGTAGGATAGAGAAGTCTGCCTAACAGAGAGTTCCATGACCATTTTTCTGGAAGCCTCTTTGCTCCCCTCGCTGGCTAGCAGGGAGGTTTGTTGCCTCTTTTGTATTTGAGAAGGATCCAGGACCTTCCGTTGCAGTGCAAGGAAGGCTCCACTGTCCACACTCATCTCCTTATGGAGTCAGAGGCCACACTGGGATCTACAGTTTTCCGTGCAGCCTCAAAGAAGAAACCACCTTGTGTGCTCTTTGCTCCTGCTCTTCTGCTTGCCCCATCCAGCGTCCTGGTTGTCCTACCCCTGTCAGGAGCAGGATCCTCAGGCGAGAAGGTCACGGGCCCTACTTTATGGTGTGTTCACCATGTCCTCGGGCACTTCCAGGCACTCCTCTCCTGGAGACCCCAGATAACCCACTCAGATTGCATGATGCTGTTGAGAAACACCCCTGCTGTGAATGTGACATGAATGTTTGCCAGGGAGAGGAAGGTTTAACCTGTAACTGGGAATTGGACTGGAGACAACTCACCCAGCTGGCAGCTCCCCTGTCTGATTTAGACTTTTTGATTTTAGACTTTTTTTACAGCTTTGGCAGATCACTCTACCTTTAGTTTCCATAGTTATTTCAAAAATATACTTCCTCTCATTTATCCTTATAGCATGGAAATAATGAGCAGCGAACGCATTAGCTGCCTTGAGGGCTGAACCCAACCCTTTCTGCCTCCTTTTGCAAAGTCTGGTGTTTTGGCAGCTGGTGTTCTCATCAGGCTGAAACTAATTTATAAAAGTGAGACTTCTAGAAGGGAACTTTTTTTTATTGTATTGATCTTAAGCTTGATCACCTCCTGAGCCTTCCAAGGCTTTGATGTCCATTTAGAGACATTACTTTAAGTGATACAGACCCAGGTGGAAACAAATTGTTTAAATTTCAGTTAAATTCCACGGAAGTTTTAGAGCTTTATAGTACAAGAAAAATGTACTCTTGCAATATCTCCCTGAATAGAGCTCTGATTTGAAGGTGATGCTGCTGTAATTCCACCTGGTTAATCAGGGCACGTTCTGCAAACTCTCCAGCTCTCTGCTCTGTGCTGCCATGATACTGCTGGTGCTATACTGAAACATTGAGAAAGATGAGGTTTTTTTCTTACATTTTAAATCACTGCGGTTTTCTTTCATCTTACTGGTAGATTTCTTCACGTTCCTTTTCTAATGGAGGTTGATTGTAACAACCTACTTGAAAAGGACTTGGAAACTGGGCTTTTTTTGGGAGTTCCCCCCACCTAGAGTTATTTTTAACACTGCTGAAGCCTGGTCTTTGAAGTGAAAAGTTAAACATTTTTGTGTGCATGGAATTATTATTTATTTATTTGTTTATTTCCAGACTTGATTGTTTTGTGACACTGTCATCTAGGTACAAGGCAGGCAGGAAAGGCTTTCTTAGTCTCATAGTCCTTTCATTTTGGCCTTTAAAAGTTCAGAGTAGGGCTCTTTACTCCCCACAAGCTCTTAACTCCACTCTCCTTCCTGCACCTGGTGAGTCTTTGAAGGTTGGAAGGTTGGACTGTGTGTACATGGTATGGTGAAACACTGGTTTTTCCAAGTGGGAATATTTGCCTTGATGCCTGCTATGGTTGTAGAAACATTTTCTTTGGACTCTGGAAGGAGACTGCCTTCTCAGAGAGTTTTTGTGTTTGTTTTTTTGAGTCATGAGCTGATTTTCTTTCCTCTTGCAGTGCCTGACCAGTACTGAAGGTGTTTGGCAGGGCCCCTGTGCACTGTGGCAGCTGTTCCACTTCTCGGTGCTTCTGGTGCAGGTTCTGCCCAGCAGCTGCTGCCAGCACTGAGCACAGGGGAGGCACTTAGGATTGGTGCAAGATAGAAGGAAAGCAAATGAAGAGCACTAAATTTCAGCAGGGAGCAATTTGGAAAGAGTGGGAACTTCTGAGAGTAAATGGATGATGCACTGGGGAGGGAGAAAGGAAGAGGAGATGCCTGGGAAAAGAAAAGCATCTTCTGTGCCCCAAGTTTGCACAAAGGTAGCTGGAGAACGAAGTGAAAACCTGTAGAAATGCTCAAAGGTGATGAAAAAGGTGATCCATGCAGGCTATGAGAAGTGTCAGGTTATGGCCATGGTGTGTTTTTAGTTTTTATAGAAGTTCCCCATGTACCTGCCCATGTAAAAAGTCACGCTCCCATGTTTTCACGTGCCTTCATGCTCTGTAAGATTTGAAGGAAGTGCTATAGGATCCTGTACAGAGTCCAGGAGGAGGTGTGTTACACAAAAACATACCTGGCAGCAAGTAACTCTCCTGTCATGTTAGAAACTGCTGAAGCTGGTAAGTGAGACGACAAAGCCATGTCATCTCGAGCTCCAGAGAGGCCATAAAATGATGTCGTTTCTTTTGAGAAGAGGCTGTTTGAGAGGGATGCCCGCTGAGCTTCAACAGCATATGACACTACAGTCAGGTAAATAGCCCAAGAAAAAAAAAAGCAATACCTGAAGCCAAGATTAAGTAGGACTTTGTCTACAGACACTGTGTACCTGAGACAGGTATGTTGAAGTTGAGAAAATGGCTGTGGAATGAGGATGTTGAAGTATGTCCTCTGGTTCCTCGAGGGCGGGGGCTGATGTGTGGGACCACAGTAAGGAGCATAAAATAACCTGAAGAGAGGCTAGACAGTGTCTCAAAATGAATTATATGGGGACACACACCTCCAGGAATTCTGTGTGGTTAAGGTTGACTCGATAGAGAGGTTATCAGGAGAATGCCTCCTCCATGGGCAACATTGAGCTGGAGGCTTGGGAAGCTCAGTAGCTGACAGCACTGGAGACACCTCAAAGCAACTCTTAAAAGAGAGTTTTTAATTAACTCAAATTAACTTCAAAGCTGTGTTGCTCTCAGTAGGGGCAGAGATGGAGAACCAAATTTTGACATAACTCAATGGGTTTGGTGTCACTGATTTTGAACTGTGCCACAGCATAGTGAGCTAAGGAGACAAAACAGTATCTTAGCTTGAAAGGGGATTAGGTCTTTATTATTATGTGATTTTTAGTCATATATCTTTTCAGGTTAACTCTGATTTTGGGTCATTGCTGCTGCAGAACTTCCAGTATCACCATTTAATTCCTTTATGCTTCCATGTCCATTCTGTCTTCTCTGTAAATAGCAACCCTGGAGAACCATACAGTCAACAACTGCTGCACTTTGCTTTTGGTGTTTTCTTAGCTAATTGATGAGATCTTCAAAGGACTTGAGTAAAAGCTGGAAGTGGAAATAGATTAGTTTTGGAAAAGAACTGTGTTGCAGCTCTGCTGTGCTGTGTTTGGTTAGAGAAGTGTTTAAAACCTAGGAACCTTGGAATAACTGTTTCCATATTTTTGTAAAGTGCTCCCTTGATTTGAAATGGAAGTTCACATAATGGAAATGTTCAAGGCCAGGTTGGACGGGGCTTGGAGCAACTGGTCTAGTGGAAGGTGTCCCTGCCCATGGCAGGGGGTGGAATGAAATGGGTTTTAAGGTCCCTTCCAACCCAAACCATCCTGTGATTCTACAGAAACTGACATATAACTGACCTTAATTTTTAATAATCTTGAAACATAAAAAAATATCGTGAAGTCATTGTTGGGGAACGTGATACTGAATACAGAGATGCCCTGTTAGTGATGGGCTGCTCCATTTACACACAGCAAGGGGAAATGGATGTAAGGGTTGAGCTGATGCTCAGTGATAACTAGAGCATTTGTATTTGACTCTTTATTGATGGCTGTGTATCCTTTCAGCGCTACCCCACCGACAAGGCGTACTTCATAGCAAAGGAGATTCTTGCCACGGAACGGACCTATTTAAAGGACTTGGAAGTTATCACAGTGGTAAGGGGGGGGGTTAACTATCTTTAATTTTTTTTTTTTTTTTGCATTTCTTAGCACATTTGTGCCCAGTTTTTAGTTTGGAAAAACTTGAAATTTCTTCTTAACGTGTGGCATAATCCATTAGCCAAGTAGCTGTCCCCTTCCTTGTTCCACGGTTCCTGTGGGAGAGCAGATACCTTCTTTGGACTTTTGTCATTAGCTCCAGCAAGTCCATCCTGTGCCATCCTGATAATTTAGAAAAACTTTTTCTCTGAAAGCTGTGAACAGAGACAGCCTAAAAGCGTTTTGCATTCAGTTTTAGTGATAGCTGCCAGCTCTGCTTATAACCTGACCATCACCTCAGTGGTTTTCCTTGGGAAGCTTTTATTCTTGTGCCTTTGGATCTGAGAGCGGGTGGTGGTTGCAAAGGGCATCAAGGACCCATGGGGGTTTGAGGAGTTTTGTCTCGTTTTCTTTTTTCTTTTTCTTCCACTTCCTTTTACCCAGACTAGACAAGTGAGTCCTGGTTTGGAGGACAGCGTGAGTTTCCAGCTTTGTGTCTGAAAGAACTTTTTGTTCATGAGCTCCATGTTTGAGCACTGTTGCATTTCTATAAGCTGTTGTTTTAATTTCATCAAAGAAAAGCTGGAGTCCCTTAATACCCTGCCTCTTCAGTTGAGGTGTTCTCTGCATCTTCAGCGAGCACCATCTCACTCCAATTCCTCCTACAGGCTTCCCAGCACTTCTCCTAAAAGATGGGGGTACACCTGGCACCTCAGAGGATTTTTGTAATATCCCCGTCCCTGCCAGAAAGCGGGGAACCAAAAGTGATAAAGTGCAGAGTGTGACCTGCAACGAGATGTCTCCAGCTGCTGAGTAACTTGCACAGGGCTCCAAGGTGTATGAGAGGCAGTTGTGTCTGCGTGGAAGTGACAGCAGTGGTGTGACAGCAGCTGGGGCAGCCACTGGGTAACTGACCGTCACTCAGCTGTCACCAACCATCCCATCACTGCATTCTGCGACACGCTCATGCCCAGGGCCAGCCACGTCTCATCTTCCTAACGTTGGACGAGGAAAAAAGATCCCATCTTTTCATTTTTCACAAATTGCGTCTTCCCTAAGTATTTCTCCTTCCTTCCTGCTGTTTCCCTGGGCATACTTTCTCCTCCCCCATCACTGCAGGAGCGGGAATTTCTGTTCTAACGAGGAACTTCCAAAACAGAGAAGTTGATCGGAATTTCTGATTTTCTGGCAGTGGTTCCGCAGCGCAGTCATCAAGGAGAATGCCATGCCAGAGGGCCTGATGACGCTGCTCTTCTCCAACATAGACCCCATCTATGAGTTCCATCGAGGCTTTCTGAAAGAGATTGAACAAAGGCTGTCGCTCTGGTAGGCGAACAGGGGGAACTTTTTCTACATCCTCGTGTGAAAACCTGACTTAATCGCTCTTTGAACTGGTATTTCTGCATCAGTAGAATCAAGGAGAAGTCTTTTACTAAATTATAGTCGTAAAAAAAGTACTAAATGCATTGTGCAAAGCCCGTTTTTCAAGCTCTGCCTTGTGTGTAATATCCTGTAGTCGTGTGAGTTGTGCATCAGACCAAGGGTTTTGTAATCACAGAACCATTTAGGTCGGAAAAGACCCTTAAGACTGTCAAGTCCAATTGTTAATATAACCTGGTAGTGTCTCTCAAGCCTTAGAAAAGAGAAGGAACACAAGGTCAAAAAGATAATCTGTGGGGTTTTTCCACACCTTCCAGTTAATGAAACTCCAGCTGAAAATCTAAGAAATATTTTTTGTAATTAAGATGAGAGTTCAGTTCTTGCAGCACCGTTTATTTCACAGAGCATGTTTTTAGTCTCTTGACCTTTGCATTACTTTCTCCTGATCTGACATGTTATATATGATAATATATCCATTTAAAAGGAGAATGAACAAAAATACATCCAGCTGTGATCGTGTTACACATTTATTCAGAGGTCTGAGAGGTTAAACTCCCAAACAGACTTTCACACAAACTCATTGCTAGTCCTTTCTCAGTTTTCTGAGCATAGCTTTGCGTGTGTTATTTCATACAGCTTCCATATTTAATGTACCGAGTTTTCAATCTGAGCAGTGAAATGGGAATCTCAAGTGGCTAAAGATTGTCTTGAATTACAGAGGAAGAGGGAGGGAGGAAACAGAAATTTCTTGATCCCCCGTTTACGTTGCCTTGTTTCCTCCCTGTGTGTGTTCCAGGGAGGGCAGAAGCAATGCTCACGTGAAGGGAGATTACCAGCGCATCGGAGATGTCATGCTCAGGAATATGCGCATCCTAAAGGTAAATACAGGATTCAAGAAATGAAATTTGAGGATTGTTGAGTCTTTTTTTTTTTTTTTCTTTTTGTCAAGGCTCAGGGTTCAAGGTTTAGTATTTCCACGAATCACAGAAGCACAGGATGGTTTGGTTTTGAACGGACCATAAAGCTCATCCGGTCCCACCCCCTGCCCACTTTCCACTATCCCAGGTTGCTCCAAGCCCCACCCAGCCTGGCTATGAAGAATTCCAGGGATGGGGCAGCCACAGCTTCTCTCAGCAACCTGTGTCAGGGCCTCATGACCCTCACAGGGCAGAAATTCTTCACGAAATCCAATCTTACCCTGCCCTATTCCAGTCAATCTTGAAGTAACTTGCAAACAGTTATTGTTGATAAAAATTTCAAAAGAAAACATAATAAAATAATTGCTTGAAGGCTTTGTATTACTGTTTTTTATTTAGCTACTTATGTTTACCTTGGGAAAAGGTGTGTGTTTGTTGCTTATTCAGCAGAAAGAAAGAAAAATTGTTTAGCTCCCCTATTGAGACCCTGGTTCGTAAAGTTGTTTCATTTAAAAATATATGTATTGTTTAAAGACAGAGCTCTGAAGTGAAGTCACCTTTATTAGGTGCTGAATGCCTCTGTGGAACAGTTACACTTGTGCTGTAGTGGTGGAGTAATTATTCCATTAAAACCAGTGGCTTGAATGGGAATGCAGGAGTATGGTACTGCTATTTCGCTTGCCAGCATTTGGTATTCCCAGCAGGCACAGGCATAGTGCCATACATAGACCTATTTTGACCCTGACTGGGAGCTGTCTACCACTTCCTTGAATTATGAAAGACTGTTTTCCTTTGATCCGAGCAATTCTTTGTTGGATTCCACAGGAGTTCACCAGTTACCTGCAGAAGCACGACGAGGTCCTGACAGAACTGGAGAAAGCAACCAAGCGCCTCAAGAAGCTGGAGATGGTTTATAAGGAGTTCGAGCTGCAGAAGGTTTGCTACCTGCCCCTCAACACCTTTCTGCTCAAACCCATCCAGAGACTGATGCACTACAAGCTGATTCTGGGTAGGCTGTGCAAGCACTACACGGTGGAGCACCGGGACTTTGCCGACTGCCGGAGTGAGTGAGCCCCCAGCTGTGTGCCTGCTGGCAGACCCCCATTCCAGGGACATCCAAAATTTTGCCCGTACCTCGGGGGAGACAAGAATTGTAGAATCATAGAATCATGAAATGGTTTCGGTTGGAAGGGACGTGAAAGCTCGTCTCGTTGCACTCTGCCGCCATGGGCAGGGACACCTTCCACTAGACCAGGGTGCTCGGAACGTCCTGTCCAACCTGGCCTGCAACACTTATGTTCAATTATATCCACAAATTCAATGTAAATGCTTTTTGTCTGGCATTCCAGGAAGTTGTTTTCTCATGGTAATCTTAATGGATCCCAAGGTTTCCACCACTGAAAATTAGTCCTTTTCTTGTCTCCCTTTTTAGCAGGGAAAAAAGTAGGTTTTTAGGAACTCTTTGTCATTTAGAAGTAAAAATGTGACCAAAAAGATGCTTGTTTTGTAGTATCAAAAATGTGCATATTAAATTCCATTCATGACAAAGTAATCTTTGGCAGAAATAATTGGCTTTGAGTTTTTACTTTACTTTTGGCTACGTGGTAAATACTTTTTTATATGAGCAGTATCTGAGATACACAGTGAACTCCAGAAGCGTAGGAAGCGCTATGAAGATGCTTGTTAGTCTCTACTTACCCACTGGGTAGCTCTGAAATACACTTTTAAGAAGTTGGCAATTCGACTGGGGGATCATTGTAGGTCCCTTCCATCTGAACTATCCTGTTCCAAAACTGGCTATAAATTTCAGATATAAATTTCAGATCCAGTTTTCCGGGGGTGGGTGAAATGGGTGGCCTGGGTTTCTCGGCTCTGCTCCGATCCCCTCGGTGCTGTTTTCCGCACAGATGCGCTTAAGGAGGTCACAGAGATGACATCGCAGCTGCAGCACAGCCTCATCCGCCTGGAGAATTTCCAGAAGCTGACAGAGCTGCAGCATGACCTGATTGGGATAGACAATCTCACAGCACCTGGCAGGGTAGGTGCCTCTGCTTCGTTTTTAAAGCTTTGGCTTTGTTGCCAAGGACGTGCCTTTGAACCATGGACTTGCCACTGCTGCCCCTCTGGTCTGTGGGATGACTGTAAAGTCTTTGTGTAACTGTCTCATAGTAAATCCCATGGATGATGGGACCATCACCTTGGTGGTGTCCTGAGGAATAGATGAAAAATGCTTCTGCTGAGATTTTGGCTGCAGTTCTGTGTTTCCAGTACAGATTCTGGGTACACTTGGGGTATGGTGCTCTGTGTTTGAGTGGGAACTGGTGTGTCACACTGCATAGGAAATCCACTCCCGGCTCTGCTGGTGGAGCCTGAGGGGGACGTAGGGATGGTTGAGCCACGGCACTGGGCTAAAGTGGTGTCTGTGTTTTACAGGAACTCGTGTAGCTCCTGCCTGGTTTTTTGTTTCTTTGTTTTTGATAGATGTATTGGGCATAAGTACAGGAGCATCGCGTGTGCTCTGGGGATGCCAAGGCAGTCACTGCGGTGGGATGTAAGTGTGACAGGTGAACCGCTGGTGTCCAACAGGAATTCTGCTTCTTTCCTTTCTCTTCCTTCACTGATTTAAATGGTGGCTGCAGCAAGGAGCTGAAAACATGTCACACAACAGGAGGAAAAGTGTCATCTGGCCTTTAACAAATCGATTAGTGATCATTGCTGGGCACCAATCAACATCTGTGTACTCTGGGATGAAAATAAAATTCTCTTTAGTTGGGAAAGATCAAGCTTTGTCTAACTTTCTCTTTTCTGCTGCAGGAGTTTATTCGGGAAGGTTGCTTGTACAAGCTCACTAAGAAGGGCTTACAGCAGCGGATGTTCTTCCTGGTGGGTGTTGCTTCTGGCTTTCATAAATCCAAAGTCTTCAACATAAAGTTGTTGGGAAAGTGTGTTTTCATGTACTTGTGTCAAAAGTCAGCACTTGAGACTGAAAGCTCACTCTGAGGGATGTTTAAAGACTATGAGTGTGGCACTGCTGTCTGGTCAACTCAGTTCCTTAATGGCAGGGCTTTAGCAGAATTTTAAAATTTAATTGCCTCTCTTGTAAATAAACAAGAGTGGTTTTAAGGAAAGTTGGCCAAACTGACTGAGAAATGGCATTTTTCTTGCATCTACAGTGGCCTTGAAACAACAGATTTTTAAGGAGATGTCAAAAAATCCTTTTCCCTGCCTGCTGCTTTCAGAACACTGATTGTCCTCTTCCTGCCTTTCCAGTTCTCAGATATGTTACTGTACACAAGCAAAGGGGTCACAGGGACAAATCAGTTCAAAATCCACGGACACCTCTCTCTGCATGGCATGTTGGTAAGTGGTTCCAAGTTGCATCACAGGGTTAAGGAAATGGCTTTGCCTAGGGCAGGTTGAGGAATTTCTTTCAGGGCACAAGGACCAAAGCCACAAACTGCTCCCAGGCAGGTCTCAGCAGCAACTGGACCTTCAGGTGTGTCAAACAGAGCCTTGTCTGCAGGTGATGAGCCTGTTCCTTCCACATTAGCAAAACAGCTGAAGCACACCCTCTTGTCCATTCATTTTCACACTGCTGTGAGAGGCTGATCTGGAAATAGGGATTTATTTATCCTGGTGTTTTACCCCCCTGCACGCACCTAGGCATATAACCAGCCCTACTGCCTCCCCAACCCCTGTTCTGACGGGATTGTTCTTTCTGTCTTTGGTTTGCAGCTGATAGTGCTTGACCCTCCGGTAAGTAATGAGTCAGATGTGCTCTGACCACTTTCCTTGCCCTGTTGGATGTGGTGTTGTGCTCCTGCAATAGAACCACACAATAGATTTTAACGTAGAGCCAAAATAAACTTGCAAGTAGGTGGTTTTCCTCAAAAAGGAGCTGTTCTGCACTTCCTGCAACGGGGTTTGACTCCAACCCCAGCCAGCAAAGGAGGACAGTTTTAGTGTTTACTGGTTACTGAGCAGTGATGAGAAAAATCTTACCTTTTTCTGCAGGTGGAGGAGAGTGAGAATGAATGGGCCGTCCCACACTGCTTCACCATCTATTCCGCACAGAAAACCATAGTGGTGGCAGCCAGGTAACCCTGGTTTTACTTGATTGCCTGTGGCTTTGAGGGATTCCTTCTCCAGAAAGTTACTGCTTGACTGGTGCAGTGCTAGGGGGGCATCTTGTGCAGCCTCTGGACTTCGAAATAAGCCCAGGACTCACCACAACTCCTTTTTCTGGTGTTGAGTTTTGGGAAGGATTAGTTTATCCTGGGCTGATTCCCACAGCCTGGGCAACAGGTGAGGAGGGGATTCTGCCCCTCTGCCCCCGCTCAGGTGAGGCCCCTCCTGCAGCTCTCGTGCTCTGTCCCAGCACAGGGAGGACATGGAGCTGTCTGGAACGAGTCCAGAGGAGGCACCAAGATGATCAGAGGGCTGGAGCAGCTCTGCTGGGAGGGAAAGGCTGGGAGAGCTGGGATTGTTCAGCCTGGAGAAGAGAAGGCTTTGGGGTGACCTAATTATGGCCTTCGAGTGCGAGAAGAGAGCCTACAAGGAAGATGGAGAGAGACTGTTTACAAGAGCCTGGAGTGACAGGACAAGGGGGAATGGCTTCACACTGACAGAAGGCAGGATTAGATTGGACACAGGGTGGTGAGGCCCTGGCACAGGTTGCCCAGAGAAGCTGTGGCTGCCCCATCCCTGGAAGTGTCCAAGGCCAGGTTGGACAGGGCTTGGAGCAACCTGGGATAGTGGAATCCCCCATGGCAGGGATTGGAACAAGATGAGCTTTAAGGTCCCTTCCAACCTAAACCATTCTGTGATTCCATCTCACCTGAAACACAAACAGCAGCAGTAACTTTGCCATTGTGTTGGTTTACTTGTGAGTTGCCAGTGTCATCTTTCAAACCACTGCCAGAGACAAAATGAAATCTAAACATACAAATATTTTGGAGACCCAAAAGAATTAAACTCCAGAACATGGAAATTCCTGTAAGGAGGGGAGAGTTCCTGCAGGATCTGATGGAGAAAGCTGGAAAGGGAGAGGAAGAATTAAAGGCTGACTTGGGAGATAAAAACAATCCCTTTTCAGTCTAACTTATCCTTGGGCAGTGAGTTTGGTGTCTTTTTGTTGCTTTCTATCTGAATTGTATTTAGGGTGTCTCCTACACCTGGAGTCTCAGGATCAGCTTTAGGAGGTTTTGTCCTTCTGCAGGTCTGCTGAAAAGGCAGATGGAGTTGGGAAATGCTAAGGGTGCAGGGTGGGAGCACTAAATCTCAACCTTAAATCATAGGGGTTTTTACTGCTCGATGACCTGTTCTTGAAAAATAACCACTGCAGAATATTCACAGATCAGGTGTGCAGTGGCACAGCAACCAATACTTTTGGTATGCAGATATGTGTAGTAGGTTAATGTAGAGCTTCCTATCTTTCCTTTGCCCTGGGAGAAGAAGGGAGGGGAGAGGTTTGCCCTGTGAGTTCGGACAGTTGGCGGGGAGCCAACACAATATGTTTTTTTTTTAATTCCAGCCTAATAACTGAAAATGTCCTTTTTCTTTTTAAGATCAACCATTTCTCAGCAGCTGCAAATCATAAGGTGCTTGAAAGATTCTTAAATTTGGAAAAATAAGTAAAATTTTTACGTTGTCATAACTTTGAAATGGCTCAGAATACCTGTCAGAAATAAAAGTTGCTGCTGGGCTTAGACCATGGGCGAAATTTTCAGTCCAAATTAAAAACTTTTAGAAAAAAAGAGATGGTTACCAAAAAAAAAAAAAGAAATGTGGCCTTGTCTAAAGGCAGACCTTCTGCTGTTGCATATCCATGGATACAGAGACAGGCTGAGGAGCTGTGAATCTCTCATCCCGTAATGGAACCTGTGAGGGGTGAAGGAAGCCTCCTCTTCCTGCACTCTGGGTTTTATTCATGTGAGATGTCAGATCCCTTTAGAAGATGGGATGTCTTTCAGGTTGCCTTTTATCCTTCCAAAAAATAGTTGCTCCTACCCCTCCATCTCCGAAATACTTGATTCCTCTTCTGAGCCCCAAAGCTCCAGAGGGGATATTCTGTGCCCCACTAGCTGTCTGTTCGTTCTCTTTGCTGTAAAGTCCAAGTGTTTGGTGGTTATTTTAGTTCTTATTTCAAGGCTTGAGTATAGAGATGAAGGCTGCGTGAGGTCTGTTTTCCTCTCTGGAAAACTCCTGCTTTGGAGGAATTCTAATTTTGTTTTGATTTATCTAATGGAAAGGGACTGCCCCTTGTTTTGGGCGGTGACCTGTGCCTCCCTCCAGCACACAGGCAACTCAGTCACAGCTCTGGGCTGGTGGATCCCCATTCCCACTGCTTCTCTTGCAGTACGCGCCTGGAGATGGGGAAGTGGATGGAAGACCTCAATGTGGCAATTGAAATGGCCAAGAAATCTACTGAGAAATCAGAGATGCTTCTGGAAAACTCTGTGTGCAACCGCTCCAACAGTAAGTGGTGTTTCCTGCCTCCTTGAAAAGCAGCAGTTGTCCTGTCCTTTTCACTCAGATTCCTGTTGTGACTCTGATGACATAAATGAAGTATTTTTATAATTCATATGGTAATGGAGAATTAATGGGGCTTTGGTTTTAATCAAGAGAAATATGCTTATCTTCCTAGACTGATGTTCAAGGTAACTTTAAATGCAGCAGAGATCCTCCCATTGCAGAATCGTTTTATAAGGTCCTTATTCATCTCTTGCATAGATTTTTCTCCATTTAACCATGTAGTGATTTTTTTCTCTCCAAACTGTGGTGTCTTTGGAGGTCAGCTTTTACAGCCCACTATTCCTGTGCCTGTCTGGTGGTGTTATGGCTGTGCTGAAACATAGAGTATCCCTTCTTGGAGCACTTTGTGCTCTTCCTCCTGACTCAAGAGGAAGTGTGGTCATTTTTGTTTGTTTGACACAGCGCTGAATCAAACTGTTCTGTGATTTTATTCTAGTGGAAGGTATCCCTGCCCATGGCAGGGGGTTGGAAAGAGGTGAACTTCAAGGTCCCTTCCAACTCAAACCATCCTGTCATCCTATGAATCAGCTGCCCCAGGCAGAGCTGAGTAGCAAAAATCAAATCAATCTGCTCAGTGTGTGCACAGGACCTGTGTAACCGCTTCAACTTGACATATTTAAAACTGGACCATGGCAAGAGAAAACAGCCTTTCTCAGGAATCCCAGCTTCTCTTGCTCTTTGCACTGCACAGTTTTCTTAAACCGCTGCCCAATTCTCCTCCCCCAGGATCCTCTGATGAGGTCTCTCTAGAACAGGAGTCTGAAGATGACATACACTCCTCTCGTAGCTCCTTGGACAGGCAGAGTCACCACCGTGCCAACACAACCATGCACGTGTGCTGGTACCGCAACACCAGCGTCTCCATGACTGACCACAGTGTGGCCGTCGAGGTACCGCGGGGGCAGCGCTCGCCTCACTCTGTCCCTCCTGCCTCGGCCTCCATCTCCCGCTCCTCCTTGGCAGCACGTCTGTATCCAGGGAGGCCATCAAACACCACTGCATGCTTGTCCCCTCTCTGCATGTCTGTGTGTCCGTACTCACACTCCACTCTCCGTGCAGCTGGGCTTTGCTTTGGCAACGGCACCAAAGCAGGGAAAGCTGAAAGGAAACCCAGGGTGTATCCTAGGCCTGAGTTGTTCCTTTGGATTTCATCCTCCTTGCTGGAGGACTGACCATCCCCCTGCGCTGGGCACTGGTGAGGAGCCTCAACTCCTGGGTTTGGTTTTTGGGCCCCTCATGACAAGAGAGACATTAAGGGGCTGGAGCATGTCCAGAGAAGTGCAGCGGAGCTGGGGAAGGGTCTGGAACACAGCTCTGATGAGAAGCAGTTCAGGGAGCTGGGGGTCTCAGCCTGGAGGAAAGGAGGCCCCGGGGGAACCTTCTCGCTCTTTGCAACTGCCTGACAGGAGGGGGAAGCTGGGGGAGGTCAGGCTCTGCTCCCAGGGAACAAGTACACAGGACAAGAAGAAACACCCTCAAGTTGTGCCAGGGGAGGTTTAGATTGGATATTAGGGAAAATTTCTTGACTGAAAGAGTGGTTAAGCATGGGAACAGGCTGCCCAAGCAGTGGTGGAGTCACCATCCCTGGAAGTGTTCAGAAAATGTGTGGATGTGGCACTTCACTATATGGTTTAGTGGGATTTGGTCAAAGGTTGGACTTGATGATCTTGGAGGTCCTTTCCAACCTTAATGGTTCCATGATTCTATGAGTTACCTATCCATGATATTTCCCTTTAGAGATTGACTCTGCTGTACTGAGCTCTGGTTAGCTGCTGTACTGCGCCCAGAATTAAGAAGAGGAAGTTCAGTTCAGTGGGAATGCACCTTCTCTGCCCTTCCCTTGCTGGCAGGACTGAACAGCCAAGTGCCTTTTCATGGCAGCATCATGGTGTGCTGGGCAGAGTTGTTTATTATGTCCTTGCTGAGGTGTTCAAGAGCAGGCTGGATGGAGCTCTGAGCAACTTGGTTTAGTGGAAGGTGTCCCTGCCCTTGGCAGAGGGGTGGAATGAGATGAGCTTTGCGGTCCCTTCCAACCCAAACAATTCTGGGATCCTCTGACTCTGTGAGCTGCCGGTACCTTGGATCTTGCCATTTGGTGCGGCACAGGTGGCACGTTTGGGTACTGAGTCCTGAATCCTGCAGATTTCGAGACAGATCAGTTCAGCATTCCTTACACTGCTTGCCACACCTCTATGATTTCACTTTAGGCAGCAGTTTGGCAGGTAGGACACCTTCCTGGAGGCTGGCATGCTTGGAAGGCTTCCAGAAGAGGGAAGGACCCTAAATACTGTGGAGAGAAAAACGAGGTCACTAACTAGACAAAAGCAATGGGGCAGCGTGTTGTGGTGCTGCTGTCTGTCCCTGCCTGCCTTCCCTGCCCTGCTCCTGAGGAACTTGTTTAATAGAAGGAGTTAAAAGTTTGGCCACTGGAGCTCCTGGGTTTTCCTGATACAGAGTGCATGTGGGTCTGCTGGGTAAGAGAAATGCTATAGATGTGCCCTGGGCTTGGGGTCCAGAAGTTGGGCACTTGAGCTGGTTTCTGTTATGATTTCTGTTGGAGAGGACAGGCCAGCCTTTCCCTGCTGACACGTTTGGGAAAGGCACCATCTCGCAGTTTTGTGCCTGGATAACAAGCCCATCCTGCTACAGGTTCTGGGATTGAACGTTTGAGTCCTTGCACTCCCTCTTGCTCTGATCTGTTCCGTGTTCTAACACCATCATTTTTTTCACAATCCTTTTTCCTTTAACAGCCGCCTTTCTCACATCACTTCTCGCACCCTAACGTTCTGTTTTTCTATTTCTCTCCCCCTTTCTCTGCTCAGTTTTCTGCTCTCTTGCTGTTTCTCCAGAGCTTCCTCCTCGCTATTTGCTGGGCCAGGCCCAACGGCCCAACACAATCACCCATGTTTGTTGGTACCGGAACCAGAGCCTATCCCTGTCTGATTACCTGTGCATGATCCAGGTAATGATGCCTCTCACGTTCTCTGCTGGTGGGGAGGAGCCACGGGATGCCCAGAAAAATGTCCTGCCTCCTAACTGCTCACTTGCTGGCGTGAGGATGCTCATCCTCAGCGGCAGAGTTGTAGCGTTGCCTTGTAGAGACAGGATTTCCTTCTGTTTATGCCTCACAAAACGGTTCTCTGTGTAAATCTGCTGTGTATCCTGTCTGTTCCTCAAATCACACAATCCCTGCGCTGCCGTTCCCTGGGGTAGGTTTCCTTATCCCCCTGACTGACGCCAAGGCCGTGGTGTTCCCCTCCCTGCAGCCCCCTGCCACGTCGGCTTGGCTTTGCGTAGCTGCCCCATGTCACTTGTCCCCAGCTCTACCACCCTCTGTCTCCTCTCCTGCTTTATTTCCCTCCTCACGCAGAATGTTCCACGTGAGTTTTCTGCACGTAAGAAAGGGGTGGCTGAAGGGCTGGCCCCTGGTGGCTGTCACCAGACCTGGGAGGCCTTTTACACTGGGCAGCAAATGCAGGAGCAGTTGGTGCAGGCAGCCTGGGGCTGTTCACCTGCAGCAGGATGGCAACTTGTGGTCTCACAGCAGTTCTCTTTTCCTTCTGTGCTAGAACCAGCTCTCCGGGTATTTGCTGAGGAAGTTCAAGAACAGCAATGGCTGGCAGAAACTGTGGGTTGTCTTCACCAACTTCTGTTTGTTTTTCTACAAAACGCACCAGGTGAGCAGGGGTAGGTGAGGGGTTGGTGTTTAGGGTGTCAGGGGCACCTGGAGGTCCTTGCCTTTCAGCTCCAGGGGCAGCTTCACTGCTGTTTGAGGCAGAGTAACAAGTGGGAGGTAGTTCATAATAAAGCTGGTCTCTGAAAAGCTGTGGGCCCTCCTTGTGGAATTTAATCAGGATTTCCAGGTCTGGTGGTACTGACCTTCTGTGGGTCCCCCCATGCAGTGATTAAAGGAGGTGATGGACCTGGCAGCCTTTGGGCAGTATTGGCCCACTCCTCTCCCTTCTGGGCTTTCTGAGCTTTAGCTCAGCTCAACAGGCTCCAGGGATTTTCCTGCCCATGGTGCATTCAGCATTTGCTTGATAACAAACCATGCTGCAGCTCAACCTTTTCATCTTATTAACTCAATAAACTGAGTTTATTAACCCAATAACTGGGTTATTCTGGCTTCTGGCTTTCAGGGCACATTTCACTTGGGAGGGTTATTTTACCTTTTGTGTCAGATCTGTGCTTGGAGTTCCATAGAAAGGGTGCAGAGAGGGAAGAGGGAGCCTAGGCAGTAGTGATGGGCGGGGGGGAACAGAAGCAAATAACTCAGTAAAAATGGTGAAAGGAACTGGGGGGAGGTTTCATTATAAGCTGTCAGTGGCCTTGCAAAAGAGGCAGGCTGCTCCTCCTCCTGTTCTCTTCTAAAGTACACAGCCCTCACCTGAGCGTGCCTGCGTGTTGGGCTGAGCGGGGTGGCAGGGAGGGCCTTGTACTGAGGGCTGGGCTCTTGGGCTCTTCCAGGACGATTATCCCTTGGCCAGCCTCCCGCTGCTCGGCTACACAGTCAGCTCCCCCGTGGAGGCAGATGGGATTCAGAAGGATTATGTCTTCAAGCTTCAGTTCAAGTCCCACGTGTATTTCTTCAGGGCTGAGAGCAAATATACCTTTGAGAGGTAATTTTCTGTTTCCTCCATCCTGGTGTATAACCTGCTGTTAACTCCATGGTTGATCATCCTGAGACCTCTCTTTCCTCCGAGTGACCTTCCAGCACATTCTCAGGAATAACATTCCCTTTCTCTTCCCACCAATGATATTTGGAGATCCTTCCTCTGCCAGAACCCTCCTCTGTGAGAGGGAGAGCTGGGAGTGCACCCAGACCTGTGAGCTGTGCCTTGTGCTAGGAGTCCGAGGCTTCCTGGGAGGCAGAGAGGCATGTGGGAGGAAGGGCTGTGGGGTGCTCAGCCCCACCATCTCTTTGGGAGTCAGATTTCCAGGTTCTGGAAAGATACTTTTTTTTTCTCTCCAGTCTCTGGAAGCAGGATTTATAATAAGGCTGAGAACAAGAAGTCCAGGGCTGCCTTTCACTTGGCTACCTTGTCTGTAATTACATTTTGTAATTATTATTATTCTTTATAATTGCAGTTAACTGCTCTTAGGGGCTTCCACACAGGGTCCAAATTGTGTGTCAAATGGCATCACATACGAAACTTTGCTGTTATATTAACTGTTGAAAACCCTTCCACTGGGTCCTGCCATGCAGGGTCATGTTGGTTGCTTTGGAATGTGGGTGTCACATATGTCCCCCTTCATGGGAGAGTGTCACACGCTTGTGAGCAGCTCAGGTATCAGCTACCCGAGCCGTAAGTTGTGCTCTTTAATCCGCTGGGTTCATGTAGTGCTTTCAAGGGAAAAATGTCTCATTCACAATGGGTTTGTCTTGCTTTTTTCACTGTTGCCTTGCTTTCTTCCACATGAGTAAGGATGTTACCTAATTCCTAATTTATTGTACGAAAAGCAACAATTATTGTCAGCTTGTCGTCCTTGATAAGCACTGAGGGGAAAACAGAGTGAGCTCTCAGGGGAGTTCTCTGGAGCTTAGAGCGCTGTAGAGCTGTTACTTGGACAGGCAACCATGTTCTGCAGGGTATTTACCACATCTCAAAGCTGTTCATTTGAAGAGTTAATTTCCTAAAAGACTTGTAAAAGAAAGAAAATGTCGGGTTTGGGAGGTTTGGGGAAAGGGGTACAGCTCATAACCAAAGGACAAAATTATCTGGGAGCGAGGGGCTGAGCATTTCTTATGTCCTTTCTTGGCAGGTGGATGGAGGTGATCAAGAGAGCCACCAGCTCTCCAGTCAGGTCAAGCCTGCTGCTTCCCAAGGAGGAGAAGGACAGTCACACTGACTGATGCAGGGCAGAGCTGGATCTCTGCTGGCAACACCAACAAAGGAGGCCGGTGGGAACAGGAGCCTCTGGAGTTGATAAAGCCTCCTCAAGGAGGCCTGTTTCCCCCGGTATGGAAAGTGGGAGTGAGGGGGCTGCAGACGGGGATCACATCCCTTCCCAATGGTATGGAAGAGGGTCAAGTCTGTTCCAGCTGAATCTACTTACAGAGAACCTAACAACAGCAGTGCTGCGGTGTGCACACATCGTGGAAGGGTTCTTGTTCCGTTATACCTGTACAGTTACACCTTCACCTGCCCTGAAGGCCGGTGCCACCTTGTTTTTACATTTTGACTGGATGATCAGTGTACATGGGAGAAACCCAGCAGCTGCCAGTGGTGTTGTGGCTCACAGCAGTGGGTGCCAGGGCTTGCTCAGCTCTCCCAGACATCGCCTGCCCTGGGTGCTCGGTGTCCCTGGCTGCACCGCCCCTGTCCTGCTGCTGTCGATGTCACCCTGCTGGCACAGCCACCTTGGACTAATGGGGACCCACAGGTGTGTTGGCTTACACACAGTTCATTCCAAACAGGAACTGCAGCTCTCCTAAAACAGCTCTGCTCCTCAGAAGCTGCTACGGCAGCAGTTTCCCAGGGAAGTGGGAGAACTGGACCTCTGCTGAGCTGTCAAGGTGTTGGTGTATTGTGGGTTGGTGCAGGGGGTGCATGGTTTTTCCTCTGAACTCAATCTCTATTCTCATATCACAGCTCCCGTTTCTTTATCCTATAGTAGGAATTATGTAATGCACAGGATGGCATTCACTCTCCACTCTGGCATGGGTGATGTTTTCAAGGCATTTAAGCACTATAGGAGAACAAGCCTCTCTGAAAGTCACTGTTGCTTATGCTTTTGTCATGCAAAGACTTCTGAAAATCCCTATTCTTGCCTTTCAGTTTGGGGTGGGATCCATCTTCTGTTTCTCCAGAAGGTGTAAAAGTCACTGGATTCCAGATGGAGCATTAGTGTCTGTGAACTCTATTAAATCTCTGTATTAAATCTGACAAGTTCGCAGCTTGTTCTGTTTTTGTAAAGCTGTCACCTTTGGGTGCCTCCACGGAAGGACCGATACACGCCAAGTGCCACAAGATGCCGTTGGACGTGGCTTTGATGGGCTCTGGGGACTCTGCTTTATGTTATTAGATAGAAAAGGGTGTGTGTACTAGCAGAAGGAACAATGCAGTGGTGCAGTAAAAGCAAAAGGCAAGTGTTGCATGTTGTGAGGATGGAGGAATGTGGAGGTCCCTGTGACAATGGAAGGACAGAGGCCAGCACGTGCATTCCATTACCCTGTCAAAAGTGTGGGATGAGGACTGCAGGGAGGGGAAATCCAGAGGGATTTGTCTTGCTTGGCAGTAACTGCCAAACCAGCCTTTGCCACCGCTGTCACAAAGATCACTGTCCCACCTAAGTTAAATGTACTTAATTTATTAGCATCTTCATTTATTATTTTTTTTAATTACCTGTTGTAGGTGTATTCATGTGGATTGATTAGACATTATACTGTGGCTGAATGTGACTGTTCAAAGTAAATAGCATCTTGGTATAAAACTCTCGCTGCCTCTTATTCCTGAGCCCAACATCCCATATTCAAGCTACTCAGTATTTTTCCAGGACTGGTTCTTGGCTCGCCCTGCACCAAGTGCTGCTCCATCCAGACTCACCCAGTGCTGAGGTGGGACTCCCCGAAACAGGTGCTTCTGGAAGGACAGCAGGCAGCAAAAGCCCCTTCTTGGGTTGGGAATACTGAGCTCAAACATCTCTGCATTTAAAGTCCAGGAGTTCAGGCTAGAGAAGCCAAAAACTTTGCTATTCCTGGCAAAACTGCAGACCCCTCACCTCGGTGAGCTTTCAGTGAGGTGAGGATTTCAGTGGCACATCAGCTCTGTGAAATATTTTTCCAGAACTCTGCAGGAGTATTTTTTGTCTTTGCTACAAGCATGAGCAGTTTCCTTAACAGGACCATTAGGCAAGAACAGATTACAGTGTGTCCTTACTTGATGGTTTCTTGCTAACTTGGTGTACCTAAGGGGGAGATGCACTTGGGACCGCATGGCTTAGCATCCACGGTCTCACTGTTTCAAAGACCATCCAGTTCCACTCCCCCACACCACCCACACCCCCTGCCACGGGCACCTTCCACTGCTCCAAGGCCTGTCCAACCTGGCCTTGGACACTTCCAGGGATGTGGCAGCCACAGCTTCTCTGGGCAACCTGTGCCAGGGCCTCACCACTCTCAGGCAAGAATTTCTTCCTAATATCCAATGTAACACTGCTCTCTGTCAGTGTGAAGCCATTCCCCCCTTGTCACCCTGGAACGTTCTTCATGCTGAACAACCCCAACACTACCAGTTTTCCCTCCTCATGCTGGCCCTTCATCCAGGGTAACACAGTCTTAGCTTCATTGCTTAAGAAACCAGAACAATTGAGTTTGTGCAGTAGCTTCTACCACCTGTTTTATGCAACAGACTGGAGCTGTTCTGGTGACTACTCCCTTCTCTCCCTGTCCCAGGAGTGACTCTGTTTCACCAGAGAAGTCACCTCCCTCTTTCATTGTGGCTGCATTACCCCAGCGTTACCTCTGCTGAAGCCTCAGCAGTGGGCACAAGGTGTTCGGTACCTGGCAGCACTCCTGAGGTGCCAGTGGAGCAGGGCTGCCATGCCAGGAATCAAGTACTTCACTGGGCAGGGTTAGCTCCTGACTGGTAGAGGAACATTGTCAGACTTTTGTTTTACAAGGCAGACCATCAGTCACCAAAATACAAGCTGCACTCAGCTGCACAGCTCTGCATCCTCACCTGCTGTGCTGAACCTGCCCAGCTGCACCACCACCCCTGTCTTGGCACAGCCTGCTGAGCTGAGGTGAGCACAAGCACGTGGCATTTAGCAAAATTCCCCCCAAAAAAGCAGAGTCAGTAGCACGTTTGTCAATCTGTCTTCCTGGCTGCAAGGGGGAAAAGGTGAGGCAACACTGCAGAGCTTGGTCACAGCCCCAGCTGTGCCCTTTACCTCTGTTCCTGCTCAGAGAAGGGATGGTCACACACAAGGGTTTAAACACACCTAAAGTGGCATCTCCAAAGTGTTCATCTTGTCCCTGAGGTCACGCTGTCAGGGGCGTCTGATCCAACCCCTGCTCAAGCAGGGCTGTGTCTGGGCAGCAGATTATCCCTGGGCAACCTGTGCCACTGCCTGGGCCCTCTCCCAGCTGCAAAGGGAGACAGAGGAAGGCAGAGATACCCTGCTGTCAGCTTCTACAGTCTAGCCCGAGTCTAAATACTGCAGATAACAAACAGACTCCAGCAAAAACTGCACCTCACCTTCCCCAGGACACAGTCACACCTCTGCAAAGCAGTGTGTACTTCCCGTAGCACCAGCAGAAAGGACAGACGTGCCTTCAGCTGTAGTTTCTCCTTGCACACAAAGTACTTGGGTCTGTCTCCTGGGTGATATGGGGGAAGATCAAGGATGCAGAGAAAAGCAGCAGAAATCCTTCTCCCCTAATAACACAAAGTTACACCAGCCTCATTTGTTTTGTTACTTTATTGAAAGTGGCAGATCCCTTTCAACGTTTTTAAAAACTAAACCCACTGTTGCTTTGAGTACTGGACAAAGGTTTGTGGGGATTGTTTCCTTTAAAAAGTTTACTCCTTACACTGCAGAGAGTGTGAGTAACGATACAGGTACCTTATCAACACGGTTGGCTACCGTCGTGAACAGCAACTTTAAAAGCAGCAGGAGCCCTTCTGCTGGCCTGCAGCCTCTACCTTCCCCCTCTCCACATTTCCTGTCTATACAGTAACAACTCCTAAGGGAAAAATGGGTTTGTTCTGCTCTTCCTAAATGCAGGCTCCGAGCTGGCTCTCACCGCAGCAGAACACTGCTCTGGATCCAGCAGTGTTCCAGACCAGTCCTGTCTGGTTGCTGCTGCTGCTGAAAACAGCAGCACCTCTGCTCTACAGGACAGGTTCATAGTGTTGCTGAACCTGGATTTACCCATCAGGAAGAATAAAGGATAGTCATAAGCTAAAGTGAACACTGCACACCAGGATGAGGGAACATACGGTCCTCCTGAGCACTTAAAATCTGCAGGTCTGAATCCAAGTACCAAAAAATCAAGCCTTGCTTCTAACCAAGTGGCCTGTCTTTAAAAAAAAAAAAAGCTGAACAGCTCCAGCCTCTGTTCTCAGCAGCTCTGGGGTGAGCCACATCATCCACACACAAAGACCCAGACAGAAAGATCTGGCTAACTGAGGTCTTGCTGACTTCATGGGAACCTTTATACAGTTAGAGAGCAGGTCTCTATGCAACCAGCTATCAGGGGTTATTTTCCTAAGTCTGTTTCTTCAGACCTTTAAAGTGTAGAATTAAGATCTGTGCATTTACCTGAATTAAAGATTTGCTTTATAAACTAGTATGACACAGAAAGCAAAGCTCCTTGGGGATGGCTCTGCTGCAATACCTTAAGCAACCAACACAGCAGATGCTTTAATTGCACTGCTAGCAAACACTAGCCCAGCTTGTCAACTGGAGCAGAGCCCTGGCTGAAGCGAGTTTAGATCCTAGGCTGAAGGAGGAGCCAGAAAGGAAAAGCTGAGAAGGGGATGCCTAGAGCAGCTTTTGGGAACCCCCAGCCACACCCCACTGTTACAAGCCATCCAATTTATGCCTTCCTGTAGAGGACAGGTTGTTGCCTCGAGAACTGCTACGCAATGTCCCTCTGCCTTGTGAACCAAAGCCCTGCCAGTGCCTTTGGCTGCTGTGTTTCCCCCCACTCTCCTTTTTTAACCTTTCTGCCCCATTTGGGCCTGCACAGTGAGTGTCTGCTCAACTCAGAGACCAGCACTGCCCAGCCTGCCTGTCTGGTTGCTGCTGCTGCTGAAAGCGCCAAGGACAGGAACCCCCCCAGCTCCCACAGCAAAAGGACCCACTGTGCCTTCCGGTTCCCGGCGACTGACAGCAAGTTCTGCTGTTGCCTTAAGTAGATGAACCAAGGCCTAATACAAAATGATGTCCCAGAGCCAAAAAAGGTACAGTCAGCAACCCCATCCTCCTGTGAAACAACAGGCTGGGAAAGAGCAGCAGTGCATCAGCTCAGCTGCTGCTGCTCTGGAAAGCGCTTTGTTACTTGTGTGTGAAGGGGTTGAAGCGATCCTCCAGAACAACTGGAGAGCTGCTTTCGCCCTCCCAGAGACCCTAGCGCCTGGAGAGCTTCCCAGCATCCCTGCACTCACACATGACCGCTCACAAACACTTCTTTAGGAAGGACAGGAGGCTAAAAACCCATCAGACTCGCCCGTGAAACACATCTCGGTGGAAGAGAATCTCCCTCTTCTCCAGCAGCCAGGCATTTACCAGAAACAAGCTGTGAATCAAACCAAGCCAAAATAGACACATCCATAGGGCAACAATTAAAAACTGCATTGATTACATTGTAAAAACAATTAGACCACCCATCTCGGGTTCTGCAAAAGGTCTAAATTGTACTTGCATCGCAAACCCCACCCTGGGTTATCATGAAAACACGGCTAACATGAAGGCTCTGAAATGTCCTGGAGTCCGTCACACAACGTCACATCCAACGGCAGATGGTGGTCTGGATTAGAGATGTAGTTCTTATGAAGCTGGAAAAAATCCTTCCCCCCCTCACGACAGCAGCAGGGAACGTGGGTGTCAGCGGGCAGAGGTCAGGTGGTTCCGACTGTGTGAAAACCTGCCAGGAGGAAGAATGGGGCAGGGGAAACTGGTCAGCTCTGGCTGCTTGAAGCTCTCACCTGGGAGACGGCCCAGCGGGTCTGCAGGGGAAGGGTCAGTCTGTGTAGGTCTGTCCCCATTCCCATTGCCACTGCAGTTTTTGCTGGGTTAAAAAAAAAAAAAGTCTTGAAAGCAAAAAAACCAGCAATTCAACCAAAAGCCAAGGTGGCACTTTTTTCAGGCTTTCAAGATTGTTTTAACCTAATAAGAAATTTTCAGCACTAGCGTTTTACAGTAAGAAAGCAACAGTAAGAGGTCAGGTCCAGCCAGTGTGTGTTTAGGAAAGGTGGGTCCTGCCTGACCAACCTGATCTCCTATGATCAGGTGACCAACCTGGATGATGAGGGAAAGGCTGTGGACGTAGTCTGCTGTCTCCCACAGCATTCTGTGGGAAAGCTGCAGCCCATGGTTTGGACAGGTGCACTCTTCGCTGGTTTAAAAACTGGCTGGATTGGCTGGGTCCAGAGAGTGATGGGGAATGGAGTTTCATCCAGCTGGGGCCAGTCACTAGTGGAGGTCCCCAGGGCTCAGTGTTGGAGCTGGTCCTGTTAAACACCCTTATCAATGATCTGGATGAGGGGATTGCGTGCACCCTCAGTACACTCACGGGAGACACCAAGTTGGGTGGGAGTGTCAATCTGCTGGAAGGCAGGAAGGCCCTGCAGATGGATCAGGACAGGCTGAGGCCAATGGTGTGAAATTCAACAAGGCCAAGTGCCAAGTCCTGCATGTGGGTCACAACAACCCCCTGCAGTGCTACAGGTTTGGGGCAGAGTGTCTGGAAAGCTGTCCGATGGGAGAGGACATGGGGGTGCTGCTTAACAGCAGCTGAACATGAGCCAGCACGTGTCCGGGTGGCCAAGAAGGCCAGTGGCATCCTGGCTTGTCAACAACAGTGTGGCCAGCAGGACCAGGGCAGTGACCATCCCCCTGTGCTGGCACTGCAGAGGCCCCAGCTCAAGTCCTGTGTCCGGTTCTGGGCCCTTCATGACAAGAACTACATTGCTGGAGTGTGTCCAGAGAAGAGAAAGGGAACTGGGGAAGGGTCTGGGGCAGAAGCCAGATAAAGAGTGGCTGAGGGAGCTGGGGGGGCTCAGCCTGGAAGAAAGGAGGCTCAGGGGGGACCTTCTTGCACTCTACAACTTCTTGACAAGAGGTTGCAGCAAGGTGGGGGTCAGGCTCTGCTCCCAGGTAACAAGTGACAGGACAAGAGGAAGTGGCCTCAAGCTGCACTGTGGGATGTTCAGGTTGGACATCAGGAAGAACTTCTTCGTGGAAACAGTTGTCAGGCATTGGAAGGTGCTGCCCAGGGAGGTGGTGGAGTCCCCATCCCTGGAGGTATGCAAGGAACGACTGGATGTGGCACTCAGTGCTCTGGGCTGGGGGACAAGGTGGGGATCAGTCACAGGGTGGACTCAATCTTGGAGGTCTTTTCCAACCTTAAGGATTCTGTTCTATTCAATGGGACTTGAGCTACAAGGCACGAACTTAAACCCATCAGAAATAAATGCTTAGAAAGCCCAAGTTCAAGGGTGTAAAAACTGCAAAGCCTGAGTTGTGTCTACACGGATGCAGACAGCACGGGATGGCTCCTTTGGTCACGTATGGCAGAACACTTCCAGCCTGCTAACCAGAGGAGGGCCAAATGTGAAGTTTCTCTGGTGGTAAGGAAAGGATGAGATTTAGGACAGCCTCTTGTGAAAGGGAGAAAAGCCAAATTAATGGTAAATTAAGCCTGATAAACCTGTGATCAGTCTGACATTACTGTCTGCAACACATGAATGTGACTGAGCTTGGTGCCAGCAGTGGAGGCAAGTTTGACACAGCAAAGAACTGAATTCTACCAGATTACACTCCTTCACTGGTTTAATAAGTAATTCCCTTCAGGAAAAACACACTTTCATATGCATTTCCTGTACACCTGATGCTGGGCAAGCAGCGTCTGGCTGCACAGAGTGCTGTAAAGCACATTCCTTGCAATGAATCAGATACATATTAACAAAACCTTCCTATTCCAGAAGTGATCCTGATGAGATTTTGCATAGTCCTTGCTACCTGGGTAACAGGACCAGCAGGATGTCATATGTATAGAGGTATTTGTGCAAAATGAAGGTGAATAGTAGCATCTTTCTGTGCTCTGCAACGTACGCCTACACTACACTGTGAGGAAGGACCTCTGGGGCATAAGGAACTGCTTCCATTATATGAAAGCAGTTCAAAGAAGTGACGTAGGGACTATTAAGGCAGCTTGCCACCAGTATTCACTTTTGTCTGTCTTGACTGCTTGGCACCAACCTTTCCCACACCCATGGAGTACAGCTGCCAGCTCACACTCAGGGCACTCACCTTTGTACCCGTTCCACCATGTGTGCTATCAGTTTGTCAGAGATGCCTGGGCAGGACTCCTCAGCCAAGCTAAACGCGTTCTCCAGCTCCTCCATGGCTCCCACGTTGCCTCCAGTCTGCTTGTGCTTATCTTTGAGCTGCAACACAGAAACAGTGCATTAGCCCTTTACTTCATTGCAAAAAGCCCTGGTGAAGCAGTCCAGCACTAAGGCCCTTTCCCTTTTAGTATGACTCCAGCAGGGTGCAGAAGGCCACTCACATGCTACTTAGACAAACCAAAAAGGTCTCTTTCTGTAGATCAGGAAAGTGGAAATCCAATGTCTGGGATTCAGATTTTCCTCTAGGTACTAAGGGCAATTGAATCATAGAATCATAGAATCAGACGGGTTGGAAAGGACCTCGGAGATCATCAAGTCCAACCCTTGATCCAACCCCACTGTGGTTACCAGACTATGGCACTCAGTGCCACGTCCAGCCGCGTCTTGAAAGCCTCCAGGGATGGAGAACCCACCACTTCCCTGGGCAGCCCATTCCAATGCCTGATTACTCTCTCTGTAAAGAATTTCTTTCTAATATCTAACCTAAACCTCCCCTGGCACAGCTTAAGGCTGAGCCCTCTTGTCTTACTGCTGGTTGCCTGGGAGAAGAGACCAACCCCCATCTGGCTACGACCTCCTTTCAGATAGTTGTAGAGAGTGATGAGGTCTCCCCTGAGCCTTCTCTTCTCCAGGCTAAACAACCCCAGCTCCCTCAGCCTCTCCTCATAGGACTTGTGCTCAAGTCCCTTCACCAGCCTGGTTGCTCTTCTCTGGACCTGCTCCAGCACCTCAATATCCTTCCTGAACTGAGGGGCCCAGAACTGGACACAGCACTCCAGGGGTGGCCTCACCAGTGCCGAGTACAGGGGCAGAATCAGCTCCCTGTTCCTGCTGCCACACTGTTCCTGATCCAGGCCAGGATGCCATTGGCCTTCTTGGCCACCTGAAGCCCTTAACAAAAAAGGATGTACTCTTAAATTAAATTGTATAAAAAGTGGATCAACAGCCCTGAAAACTTGCAGAGTAGTAACAGCACAAAGAACTCTAGGTGTACTTGAAGCAGTACAGTCGCCTTTGTTGCTAATGACAGCCCAGTGCCCAGACACACACACACAGGCTCACAGGCAGGTAGGGCAGAAAATATCCAACAATGGGACTTAGTCACCCCTACTTCTAATAACCCCAGAAAAGTCTCAGTTGCTTCTAGTGACTGGGAGGCTGAGGCAAATGACGGCCACGCCAGGGATCCTGAGCCCCTTGGTCTCCAATACTCCTCTCCAAGAGAGCATTACCCAGGGAGCAGGGGAAGGAAGCACATGTACCAAGAGCTCCACACGCAGCATCTTCCCTGATGAAAAGCCTCGGTTCACATCTTTAATGCTTGGTGCACTCCAACTAGGCCTCTACTTGCACATGTTTCCAGTAGTTAATTTCAAACAGCCGTGGAGAAGGAACTCCTGACAGGTCACTGGTGCTGACCCTGAAGGAGTCTGTCCTCGGAAACACCGCACTCCCACCCCCTGCAACAGTTCCCCACCTCCTTCCCAGAAGTGCTGATATGACAGCCCCTTCCCCAGTTCACCATCACACAAGAAGCTGAACAACTACCAAACCTCCTGCTGAACAAGCAACGTCTGCCAGTCTACCACTGTCCACTTCAATTAAGCTCCCATTAGGCCACTGATTAAAGGGCTTTACATAAGCCTCACAGTTCTTTGCCTGCAATTTTAGGATCAGCCTTTCCTGTTGTTAGAGCTCCCCTTTTCTCCATGCTCTGGAAAGCAGGACAAATGTGAACACTAATCCCCAGCTACAGCTGTCCCTGTGCTCCAAGTCCCACACTGTGAACAGTTCCCAGCCAAAAAGGGCTGCTGTCTCCTCAGTGGGGCACCTGCCACCTAACACAAAGCTGTGGGAGGAACCCACACACACCCCTGCTCAGTCAGAAGTGGCAGGGGCATGGAGGGCGACTCAGTTACACATCAAGGATACACATTTCTTAGGCCAAAAATAGCTGTGATGCTAAAGCCAAGGATTTGATGTCTACCTACCAAAGGCTGCCTGCCTCAGAACAAACACAAAGCCTGTCCTGCAGAGAAGTTGCCAGTTTATCATCAGCCTTTGGTGCCACACCCTTGACCTTCAGCTTGCCCAGCAGCCTGTGACGGGAGCAGTCTGTGCTGGCCTGTCTTCTCCCACTGCAGAAAAGCTCTCTGGAGGCTAGTAGGGAATTAGAGCACTGCACTGTGCTCAACCTTACAGGTTGCCTCCAACTCACTGCTTGGTCCTCCAAGTCCAAATGTCATTTTCCCTCCCTGACCCCAAAAAGTTTCCAGGTTTACAGTTGCCCACACCTGTTAATTGACTCCCCACGGGCCATTTTCAATATTAGCATCCAATAACACACATGCAAGGAAGGTATATAAAAGATTACAAATAGCATTTCAGTCAGCTTTCCATTCATAAAGCCCAGCTTCAGCCCTTTTATGGAAAGAGGGGATCAAACCTAGCTGGTCTAAGAGGCAATCACACAACAGCAAGAAGGAGGTAGTCTGCCACTAGTAGGAAATTCAAACTGAAAAGAACACCACGTGCAACCAGCAGTGAAGCAGATTTCTGACTTGGAGAAGTTTTCCTCCAAGCCCCCTCTACTGCACAGAAAAGCCAAGTTATTTCAGAGACTGCCCAAAACCCTTCCTGCATCTGATTTGGCTTAGTGGGATCCACAGAGCTGGCAGAGAAGTCTAATCAAAGGAAAGGAGGATTGAACTGGGGCAAGGGAGTCAAGCTAGTAGAAATTAAATGCCCAAGAAGCCAATTCCCACCTGGAACTAGTGCAACAAGGTTGGTAAGGAGAAGCACAAAAATGCATTCACACTCACAGCCCTGTGCACCCTGCCCCAGGAGGCTCCTAAACCGAACAGAGGCCCAGATGTCAGTGACTGTGCTGCACGAGCAAACTGCCTGCATCAGGAACCAACATGGTTTTAATTTGGTTTAATCTCATAGGTCTGGGTCTGTAAGACCCAGACCACCGGCCTCATGCTCTGACCTCTGGAAGTCAAGCCCAGTGTAGTACAGAAGACCTCAGTTAGATGAACTCCCAATTTCCAAAGCGGAGCTGTCTCAGTAACCTGCTTTTTGGAATGACCTCTGGTTCCTGCCACGCAGCAAACCCTCTTTCGACATCGGACTAGACCTGAGAAAAGGGAGTTAAGTTCAGAAACGATCCCTGAAAAAGCACAGCTCTCTGCTGGGCCACCCCATCAGCATCCAGAAAAGTCCTCAGGACCGAAGAAAGGGTCTCTGTGACCAGCACCCCAAGAAGAATCCTGACATGCAGTGTCTAAGTGATTTCTTCCAAAGCAGAACCTCCTTTCCTACACTCCTGCTGCAAAGAGGAACTAGAGGCTGTAGCCAGCCCCCCCCTATGATTATCCTCCTCTTCCCTGAGAACATCAGCCAGCTGGAAAGACAAGTCACCTCTCTGCTGATACGGATACCATCCTATCATTAATGGCAGCTTTTACTTCAGCTCCACATCCCCACTCTGAACACAGGGCAGGGAACAGGGTGGGTTTTCCAAACACATTTTCTCTGCCTGCCTTCCAGAGGATATGTGGCAGGGAAATCCTTGGCCTTGGCGTGCTACCAGTAGCAGGCTGTGTAGATCAAAAAATGGCCTAGTAACCAGCAAGGCTGACTCCTGCTCTAACCCACCTACCCTCCCCTCAATGACTCTGCTGGGGACAGCAGCACAGCAGGAGGGCAGGGGACACGCACAGTGACAGGCCAGCCCAAGTACCTGTCTGCCTTAACAGAAGTTGCACTTCAGCCACACACATCAGAGTCCAGAGCTGCCAAACCAGCAAGTCTAAGACGCAGGTAAGAGGCAGGTGAGGATCAGACTCCTCCATCTGATCCTCACCAGAAGACAACAGGGTAATGCTCTGCTTCCAAACACAATTGTTTTGGGGAGGACACACCACGGACATACTCACTTTCTTCACACACAGTCCAGCCCTCTGAAGAGAGGCACAAATGCTTCAGAATCCCCTAACCCTGCTAGATGCTTCACTGCACCTCCCTTCTGCAAACCCTTCCCATTTACTTATCCATGTCAGGTATCTCTTCATCTCCAACCAGCACAGGCACCAAGAAGATTCTACTCACCTCCCCAAAAACTGGGTGAACAAGCGTGGAGAGACACTGTGACCGTGGTTGCCTCTTGATGGGCTCAGTAGGCTGGAAAGCAACAGGAAAAGAAGTTACAAGCACAAGCAAAAGCTCCAGGGCACACAAAGTACTAAGCCTTTGATGAATTCACTGCACTTCCACGGCAGTCCCCTCACCAGGTCTTAGGAGAGCCACAGGTCACAGGTACTCTGATGATGTGGAAGAGGCAATTCTGGAGCACCAGCCCTTGGTGCCAGACTGAAGTAAATTTTAGAGAGAACACGAGTGCCTTGTGGCTTCCCCAAGACACCCAAAAGCTTGTGTTAGTTCAGTACACCTCAGAAAGACCAGACAGCACACAGACCTTCTGGGAACCATGAAGAGCCATTCCTTTGTGCAGCTTGCTCAAGGAATTGGGGCGAATGGTTGGTGGGAATGTCCAGATTGGACCCTGGTCTCCATCCTCTGCATCTCCATCACTGCAAATGAAAAGGGGAACGTCAACGCAAATCCTCAGCTCCGTACACTGGGGGTTTGCCCATGCACTCCTGGAATCACAAGCTCTGCCCCACCCGTTTGCCGTAGTATGGCAGAGCTCCAGGCATTTCCTTATCCCACAAAAAAATCCTAAAGAGAAACCACTTCCACAGCACATACACAGCATTGGAGAGATCTGAGCTAAGTACTACAGCATGTTTCCAAATCATCACAGTCACTTTTTTGCTCTAGCCATCTTGAAGAAGGTTCTAGTGCTAATTAAATTTAGGAAAATTTCAAGAGAATACAAGCTCAGAATTTCAGGGCCCAGGCTTAGATACTACAAGCCAATTTCCTAGAGTGCTTGATCACTTGAGTCACTGCCACTGCAGTTAAGGACCAGCTCTGTGACACCGGTCTGGCAATAAAGTGCCTTTTCCCCACCTGAGGCCCATAACCTGACTGTCCTGCACAGCAGCAGCAAAGCTCTACCCATGAGTACACCAACACACAAACACACCTCTTGCCACGGTTACTAAATCCTGTTGCTCTTGTACTTAATGGAATGGGCATAAAATACAGGCAACAAGAGCCCTGTTTTACTATTTAGCCAGCTGTTTCTTGTCAGTACTCTAACTCCTTACACTCAGCAACAAAGAGGCTCCACAGGTTAAGACCAGAACAGAGAACTGGCTCCCACTGAACAGGAGGTAACAGCCTGTTTCTTCAGCCAGCAGTCACCTGCTCCCACAAATGGATGCTCAGACGTCTCCTTGAGCTACCGTAACGTCTCCAACCCTGGTGGGAAAAGGACCTGAGCTGCCTGCAGTAGGCACTCCTCTGTGCAGAACATGTACGTACATATCGGAATCACCAGAACTGGAATCTTCTCCGTGGCCCTCTGACTTCCAGCGCTTGAATCGGTCGATCAGCTCCATTAGGAATGAGGTTTTCTTGGTGTAGCGTGTGATGAACTTGTGCTTTAGCAATTCTTTAGCTGTTGGCCTCTGAAGCAGATAAGGAAAGCATGTCACATCTGATCAACTCTGCACACTAAACATGCAGCACACTGACTTCAAGTGGAATCACAGAATATTGTGAGCTGGAAGGGACCCACAAGGATCATTGAGTCCATGGATGGGCAGCAATACTCACAAATCTAGGATCCTTATTGAGACAGGCTTCCACAAACTCCTTGAAGGGCTTGCTGTGGTGACCCTCAAGTGTTGGAGGATTGTTTTTGGGGATTAAGAAGAGAACCCTCATAGGATGCAAGTCAGAATTTGGAGGCTCTCCCTTTGCTAGTTCAATGGCTGTAATTCCAAGGGACCAGATGTCTGCCTGAAAGCAGAAGAACGAGAGCAGAAGAGCGAGGAGCAAATCCATAACATGAAAGCACACAGTTTTAGGACAGCCAAAACGCTAATTACATAAAATCATATGGAGCATTTCATGTCTAATACTCAAACTTCTCCAGCAGACCCTGAACTACAGGAAAGAATCATTCCTGTAGTAAGCAGCACTTTCAAACCCTGTTCCAGTCCTAGCACCACCTCATGTATAGTAGGCCCAAGCAGCAACCCTCCTGCTCCCAAACTCACCTTGAAGTCATAAGCAGACTGTTTGATGACCTCTGGTGCCATCCAGAATGGAGTCCCCACAAAGGTGTTTCTCTTGATTTGGGTGTCCGTCAACTGCCCAGCCACCCCGAAGTCAGCCAGTTTCACATCTCCTTGTTCTGAAAGCAGCACGTTGGCAGCTGTTCACACAAATAAGCATTAAGTCTGTGGCCTTCTGAATCTCCAGCCCACACAGAACTCAAACTGAGGAGGGCCCACCTATGCCATTCTCCTTCAACCCCCAGTGATACCCTCAGCTTGGATTTCCAGCCTCGCGCCCGTTCTCCTGCTCTGAACTCCACTGGGTAACATGGAACAAGCTCATGCACTTGGTTGGATCATAACAGGAATATTGCTAGGGCAGGAGCAAAGAGCAGATGTGAAGGGCCACACAGTCAACGACATGTGACACCTGGCCACACAAAGAAGGGTGGGCAACATGGCTTCTAATGGTCTTGACTTTTTTTTTCGGAGTAGCATTCAGCACAGGTGAAACGGCAGCTCCTTCTGAAGAGCTCAAGTCCCAGTCTTGCGCTTCTTCCCACTCACTCGTAAGACAGTAACATCCTGCAAGTTTGGGTATGGGGGTTTTCTGTAGGACTTTTCATCACGAGAGAGACCCTACCTACAAACTTCCAGCATTCCCTGCACATCTTGCAGCCCTAGAAACGTGCAGTCTCTCACATACACAACAGAATCTTTTCTCCTTATCTCCCTGCACAAGGTTTCTGTGCTCTGCCTGCCCACATCCCCTCCTGCAGTGGGTCAGAGGAGTGAGCATCCAGCACCGGCCACGGCTCCCCAGCACTGTCCCTCCATCCTCCCACTGTCTTTTGATGCTCTGGGCTCGCTGTGATACTGCTCTTCAGGAGGCAAATGCCAGCTCTCTCTACACTGCAAGCGGCCAATGACTATAAAAACCAGTAACAGGATAAGCTGACGCAAGCTGCCCTCATTTTCTAGGGCTGTGAACCCTGCATGAGGACAGCTCACCTTCACTGTGAGCTATAACCATGATGAGCAGCACACACACCCTTGGGTCCAGCAGCAAAGCAAATGTCCAGACATGAGTCAGCTAATATCTGAGCATGCCTTTCATCGACTCCTTTGCTTTAGCTCCCTGCCTGTCCAAACTCCAAGCACCAGAGGAGAGCTACAGATCTTGTCACTCTAAACACTTAAAGACATGAAAAGCACGAGTCGTGATACAGTGACAAGCATCAGATTCAGAAAACAGAAAGCTAAGAGGAAAAGCAGCACTGAGAAACAGTCTTTGAAATCTCACAGATTATCACTGTATAATACTTCTGTTACTAATGTCCCTGACAAGAAAGGCAGCTGAGCTCTCCAGTCTTACCTTTGATGTCCCTGTGGATCTTCCTCTCTGAGTGTAAATAATCCAAACCTTTAAGGATTTCTCTCAGGATAGTAGCTATATAAGTCTCTTCCAGCGGCCCCGGCTTCAGCTGACAAAGGGCAGAAAGATGACTTAAAAGAGGGTGACTGATGCTTTGGATTTTTCAGGTTCTCAGTTTATCACTTGGAAACCTTGGCCAAGAAGGTCATACTCACCAGGAAGTACCTACTTGCGTGCCTGGTGCACACTCTGCAAGCAGAATGCTGGACTTTGCACCTGGCAGCATTAAATGGAGAAACTTTGGGGGATTTTCTGCTAGTCTATCAGTCTATTAAACGCTTACCAAACAAACAGCAGGATGCTCAACTCTTGCTTTGGCCTGGAAATACATTTTCACCAGAAAATGTTCTGGTGAAATAGATCTATTTTGAGTTTCTCTTGTTCAGGTCTCTCTGCTAGCACGCAAGAACTAAACTTCAGCCTCTGCAACAGCCTGGAGACAACATCAACCCTAAGGCTTTGGAGTATTGTGTCAAAGCTCTTCTCCTTTCCGTCAGTTCTCCTCTAACCAAGTCCTGCCTTCCCAGTGCAATAACCAAGGTTCTGACACTCAGATGACTTCTGCTGATGACAGCCCTGCACTACACCTTCCTCTGAGTCACTGCAGGCTCAGCATTTTCCCCCTACAGGACAGGTTACTGCTCTGGAAAAACAGGCATTAAAGAAAAGAGAAAAACCCTGTAACAGAACACAGCACAGCAGAACTGTGCCTACGGGCATATTCTGCGTTTGTATTCTCTTAACATTTGGGGTAACTTGATCACAAACCACATCCCTGCTGAGCCATGCAAGCACTGAACAATACTGTAAACTCTGACATGGGGAAATACAGGTTCACACTGCTCAAAACCAACTGGCTGCTGCCACTTTTCAGTTCAGTAGCTCTTCCCACCGTACAGCAGTACAGCATGTTGGAGGACAATGCTTGGACAGCTGAGCTCTGTGCAAACATTTCCTCTGTCCTGGGATAAGCATAACCAGCATGTCTGTCCTGCACTGCGCACCCCTCAGGCACAGGGCTGCCAAAAAGATGGTATGTGGCAAGTAAGTGCCTGGTTTACGGGCATTTCACAAACCAAGGCTCCAGACATTGTTTTTCATAATGCAGAGCTTGCCATGTACTTACCAAATCCAGGGCTGAACCTCCTCCCAGGTACTCCATGATTATCCAGAGCTTAGTGCCCTGCAAGCAAGAGCACAAGTCAAGAGCAAAGACAATAACAAAAGCAGGCAGAAAAGTGAAATGCCCAGGAGGCAGCAAGACACAGGAGTAGTCCTGTACACAATCCAAGAGATGCTGCACACCACAGCTCTCAGAGGCTTAACGAAGGAGCTCCCAGCTCCCTCTTTTCTGCTGACACAGTATTATATAGGTGGAGCTGGTTCCAGTACATTTCTAACTCTCAGTCTGCAGTTTTATCTGAGCAAGTGGCCCTACAGACACCAGACTGTCCAGCCCACAGAATTAAGCTTATTCTCAGGTTGGTGCCATTTAGCATCTCTCCAACAGCACATCCATCATAACTCCTTCTCGGCAACGGCAGGGGAGCTTTGCAGCCTTTGATCTCATTAACAGGGCTGCCATCTTGAAGGGTACAATCAGCAAGGCACTCTTACTCCTCAGAGAAGAGATTTCCTTACTGAGGTTCACAAGGTCCTGGCGGGAAAAAACATCAGGCCCATGAAACTACAGCAGAAGGCTGAGAAAATGTATTCTGGCCTTTGAAAAATACATGAAGAATATTCAGGATCCAAACAGCTCAGGAACTGTTTGCTGCAGTCCCAGTGTTACTTTCACCTCCAGCAGAGAGCACACAGAGGCCACCTCTGATCATCACTACCAGTAGCTTCCATTAGGGATTCCTAAGCTTGTTCTCAATGGAAGCAGTATCAGCACTCCTCCATATTCCTATTCTTTTCACTATTTCTGATGAAATTCTGATCACAAGATCACAAAGTACAGTTTCAACCTCCTCTTCTTTCCAGAGGCATAAATCCCTCAGTGGTACCACCTTAAGACTGTGCTATTCTAGAAAAGTATTCCACAAACTTCCTTTCAGGAATGGTCAGACGAGGGAGGTCAGTCTTCAATGAACAATCTTCTTTCCAGTGAAGTGCTCTGCTCTTGGTACCACACTGTACCAGTCACCTCATTTCTGTGTGCTTAGCAAGTGTCTTGAAGTCCAGTCTGCTGTTAAGAGCACACCAGTGCAGTGAGCAGCGCCACTGCTGTTCCTGTTGCCACACTGACACTCACATATTGGGCACCCTCCACTGCTGTGTGCCACCATCCACTGCAGTACCCACAGAGGAGCCCACCCCCCTCCCAAACTGCTGGCAAGGATTGCATGGATTGTCCTACCTTCAAGTATGAGCCATAGTACCGGGTGATATAGGGACTATCACACTGGCTGAGCACCGTAATCTCCTGCTGAATGTCCTCGATCTCATCCTCGGCCTCCTCCAGATCAATGATCTTGATAGCAACCACCTCCTTGGTGCGGTTGTCGATCCCTTTATAGACTTCACCAAACGATCCTTTGCCGATCCGCTCCAGCTTGGTGAACAGCTCCTCAGGGTCCACTCTGGAGTGCTAAACCAGAAAGCAGAGATGGGAAAATTCCATTAGATCCCAGGGCTGCAGAGCATCACACATACCCATAAAGCTCATCTCCATATCTATGCACCTACTGTGTTCATCAATTCATCCAAAACTCACATATCCAAAAAAGTCTGAGAAACTTGACACAGAATATATCCAAGATTAGAACTGAAGAAACCTTTTCCACAGGCTTTCTGACCCTGCAGGAGGGGGGGAGAAAGAGGAGGGAAGTCCAGCAAGAGAATGTTTCTTTATGGAAAGTGTCAGCCCCTCTGGGACAGGACTGCTCAACTGGAGGCACTAACTGGTGCCAAAGCATCTCCACAAGCAAGCATCTGCTCACACTTCCATAGAGACCAGCAAGGTGTACCAGAACCAGCCTTCCTTTGGCAACGAAAACAACAAGCAAGAGGCCATAAGAATGTTTTCCTAGTCAGCCTTCCTGCACTCAAAGAATGAAATGACTTGAGAGATTTGCACCCTTCCCTACTTGTCTGGAGGGTGAAGTACTCCAGTAGTATCAATACCAGTTCACATTAGCTGTCTTATCTGCTGCAGCCTGACTTCCAGGCAGCACCCAGCCCAGCTCTCCTCAGATGCTTGCAGAGGGAACCTCACATCTATTAGAAGGTCAGCAGCAAGGAGGAGGCAGGAGAGCAGAATGGACACTCCATCTGCCTGACCTGCTTTTCTGGAACAGCCTTTCCCATGGCTGGCACGCCCAGATGCAAAGGCAAATAGCATTTCCTTCATTAGATAAGCACATCAACTGGGAAGCTACTAACAGAGAAATACTGATTCTAACAGCAGCTGCACAGTTAACTCTTTATTAAGATGAGTATGGATGAAAAAGCAGACAAACCACAATCACTTTCTAATGCTATTTCATCCAGTCCAGCTACACAGCAGGAGGTCCTGCTCTGCTTCATGCTACTAAAATGCTTTTTGTGGTTAGTTTTTCTGCCTTTTTTTTTTAATAGCTAAAAAAACCCAATTGGGAAAATATGGCCTGACCTCCAGGAAGCGGCCAAGCTGCTATAGAGAGTTTTCCACATCCAGAACTTCTCAGTCTCACCTCTAACACAAGACCACTCCCTTAACAAGAGCCTTTAGCTGGCAGATTTTATCAGAGAAAAAGGAAAGTGGCATTTTTCCATCTCATACCAGGTTCTAGCAGCAGGCCATCGTTGAGCTGCCCACGGTGCTGCTTAATGATTAAGCCAGCCCATCATTATAGATTGTTTGCCTTCTGTGCCCAGTACACTGCTATAAGCCAGATCCAAGTGAGCTTTACAGTCAGCTCACTTAACAGGATTTCCACACAAACTCCAGTCCAAGATACAGAAGGGTAACCAAATATCCTTTCGCATCCATAGCAACACCTAAACAGGCTGTACTTTGAACAAATGCACTGTAAACAGACTGGAGGGGATGTGCAGACATGAAAAGAACTGGAGACACATAACAGGGGCAGCAGAGAGGGAGGCAGGGCAAAGGAAGAGGATTTGAGCTTGAGAAATGCCAGGAGACAATATGAGAACAATGACAAGCAGGCAGGGAGAACAGTCTAGCTAGTCCAGGCTCACTACAGACAAGGAGCAGTTTCCACCTCTTGACCTATTTGGAGGAAAGGGCACAACGTACCCCAGATGTTACCTTGCACAGTCACCTACTACACCCTAAAAATGCCATTCACCACATCAGCCACTCCCACACATCAGGGAAAAGGGAGAGAAAGAGGATCACCTCCTCGAAGCACCTGCTCAGCTCCTAAAGGAAACACTACCCACATCCTGCAGGGAAGCAACGCTGCAAGAAAACCTTCCTCCCCTTCCACGTAAATAATTTTTCCATGAGGTAAGAAACAGCAAGGTGGAAGTGACTGCTGCCTTCCTTAGCTTGGCACGGCACATCGGAGAACCAGGACTGATTCCTCAAGAACAGGACACCAAACATGAGAGCACCGACCATGGTAGGCAGCTTTTGGGACAACCACCACTTTATGTGGCGGGCTCTGTAATCATGGACAGCTTGGTAAACAAGCTTCCAGACTTGAATGTTGGTTTATCCTGTTTTCTGTGGAACAAAGCAGTTCAGGTAGGGGTGGTGAAGGAGACAAAGCTTCCTTACAAGTACACAGAAATTTTGCCCAAGGGACTAGGGAAAGCAATACAATCCTGATGGGTAGATGAGACAAGCCCACCACATTAGGATGGAACAGGAAACTTCCTTTGTAGGTACTGGATTTACCTTCCCAGTACCTGCCACTTCAAAACTGACCTGGAAACGCTTCAGACCTCTCAGGTGACAGGGCAAGAATCTGACTCTTTGGAGGACTTGAGGACATATATCCCTTGACACAGTGGCCAAAATCACACAAGTCAGACCCAGCAACGGCCAGAACCCAGGGAGTCAGTATAGGGCCAAGAGGTACAGCGTCATTCCAGCCATAGTCAGACTCCAGACGCTGCTGCAGGACCAGAGTCTCCTGACAAATTTCACTTTCTGTAAACAGGGAGGAGGAAACAGGCCCATCCCTGATGTAAAGCAGGTCAGTGTCTGCCCAGGGGAACACCTTGTGAACTAGCATTGTGGAAACCACAGAAGACATTGCCAGCTGGCATTTTCAGCAATCCTGAACTCCCATGACAAACTATTATGCTAGCCTGCAGGACATCTGCTCAAAAGCCCTTGTCCATTAAAAAAAAAAAAAATAGATCTATTTTGAGCTGCCACATGGTAACTCACTGCTGACAAAACAAATGCTCAGATCCATAGGCATAGAAGTCTCAGCACACATCAGAAAACAGCACAAATGCAGTTCTGGCAGGAATGGAGAGCTATGGAACTGCACTGCTCTGTCAGGAGGGAAGCACAGTCACACCTGGGGGCTTGAGCTGCGGGGGCAGAGGAGGAGAAGAATACACTCCATGAGCCGGACTCTCCCCTACCCCAACACATCTGCACCCGCAGAGCACTGTGGTGAGGGGTGTAACAAGCACCATCCGTCCCTCTCCTAAAAGTGACTTATTTCAGTGCCAGTTGTCTTGTCAGAGAATCACCCCGGCTGCAAATCCGTGTTCTGGATCTGCACTGCTACAAACACATCTAGAAAACATTAGTAGGAAGTACCATAATCCAGATGAAATGCTTTACACCTGCTTAAATGCACACAGATAACACAAAGAGGCTTATTAGCACGTGTCACCTTTGCAACTGCTCACCAGCTAGGGTTCTTTCCATTTTCTTCCACGTTCACAGAACCCACCAGGGCTGCAAAACAGAGCTCCAGGCCAGCAGCTGCTGCTTTTTATTCTACTACTATATGTAAAACCGTTAAGGGATGGTCAGTGCATTGTACCTTTTTGCTTGACTGAATGTTTATTACACAGCACTTCTGGACCAAAAAGCCTCATGCTGTTCCTCCCCACTGAGAGCTATCAGGCACCAGAGATGGTTCAGGCAGGCCTGGGCAGACTTTGGAGGGGGAGCACACAATGCACTATCTTTGTTCTAAGTGCAGGAAGGGAAAAAGTATGAGAGGGATGATCACAATCTCCTAGTAATGTGCTGCACTTCTGCCCTCCGGGATCTAATCTCACAGCACAGGAAAGAAGGTCCTGACAGGTGTGGGGGTGTTTGCCATCCTGACTGATGATGCCATGTTTTAAAACAGAGCAATTCACTGCAGCCATCAGGAACTAGGGAACGGCAGTGTGTTATGAGAGAAGCCTGGCAGTAACACCAGCTGCTTCATGGGGAAAGAATGGGTTGTGGCAACTTTGCCACCTCCAGCTGCAGAGACGTGATATCCATAGGCTTCGAAAGGAGACTAGAGAAAGCCTACAGTAAGTATTTGCCCTCATTTCAAAGCTGCTGCCTGGAAAGATAAGCTGTGTATTGGGAACAGAAGCAAACACCACTTGAACCAGCTGAAGATCTTCTCTCTGGGCTATGTCCAGAGACCCAGCTGGATCTCATTCAGACGGTATTCGAGAGCAAGAATCATGCCTGCATCTGCTGTATAAAACACTGAGGGGTGTTTGAACACTTTTGGAAAGGAGAATTCCTTGGTCTGTGGCAAGTTGGAATTGGAATCACTGTTCTATACGGGAGAGGTCTGTAACAGAAGATTGCCAAGGTCACAACACTTTACGAGCTGAAGCCGACTGGGAGCTTGGCAACCTCCAAGGGTTTATATGGAACTACAGAAGCATTTAGTGTTATTTCTGACTAGAGCACTTTCCAAACAGCCAAACCAACAAACATAACTTTCCTCTGCCAAAACACAGTGGAAGGAGGAAGCTGGTATTAATAAACTTTCTTTCCCCATTGCCTCCTCTGCTCCCCAACTCCCCACCCAGCATTTATCCACACTGCATGCTGCACACTTACCTATGGGCCACCAACAGAGGTGTCTGCAGCAGGGATTGTGTTCTCTTTGAGGAAATCAGCCTTGTATCTGGAACCATCTGAAAGTTTCCCTTCTATACGAAATCTGTGACCAGCTCTTTGCAACTGTCAAAACCTGAGGCAGTTTTGAATTTCTGGACTATAGACAAGAGGGAAGTTTGTGTTCACCACTAATTTGAGACTCCCAACTCACTTCACAGGCAGTATTCTTTTGCTTCAGGGAGTAAAGCATTACTTAGCCAAAAAACCTGAATGGCTTCTTCAAGGTCACAACGAAACTCGAAACAGAGCTCAGATCAGAGCTTTAAACAGGGTAATGCATATATATCCCCTGGCAGATAGAGCTCCAGACAAAAAGACCAAAGACCTACAGCGCTGTATGTCCACAGCAAAGGGGAGCCAAGGAAGGAGAGAAATAGCCTCCTGAGCCTGCGAAAGGGAGGCACAGATGCAGAACAACCTGGGGATCAGCCTAAGGTAACCCTGCCCATCAGCACCAGAACTGGGAATCAGACAAGTCAAGCCTCTGACATCCCAATCCAAGTCTTAGTCTTTCAATTTTCACAGCACTTCCCACTGTTCCCTAAATCCTGGTGAACAGAATTTCGGGTCAGTTCCTACTGGCCTCCCAGCAAGCCTTGGTTACACAGATTTCGAGGTTCCACCAAGGATCCCTGAAAAGACCAGAGGAATGGACAACACAGACCGGTTTCCTATTCCAAGACCAGAGAGGCATGGGATGAAAAGATCACAGAATGCCTCACAGTTCCATAATAAATTCAGAGCTGAGACCACTGGAACTCTGAAAAGAAAACTTCAGAGCAACCTCCTCTGTAAGATACAGAACTCAGTTCTCAGCCCTAACCAGACAGTATCCTTCCCTTTCTCTCCCTGTACAGTGACTCACTCAGGCACTGTATTTGCATTTAATTCATAGAATCATAGAATCAGACGGGTTGGAAAGGCCCGCGGAGATCATCAAGTCCAACCCTTGATCCAACACCCCCGCGGTTACCAGACTATGGCCCTCAGTGCCACGTCCAGCCTCATCTTGAAAACCTCCAGGGATGGAGAATCCACCACTTCCCTGGGCAGCCCATTCCAATGCCTGATTACTCTCTCTGTAAAAAATTTCTTTCTAATATCCAACCTAAACCTCCCCTGGCACAGCTTAAGGCCGAGCCCTCTTGTCTTACTGCTGGTTCCTGGGAAAAGAGACCAACCCCCACCTGGCTACACCCTCCTGTCAGGGAGTTGTAGAGAGCGATGAGGTCTCCCCTGAGCCTTCCCTTCTCCAGGCTAAACAACCCCAGCTCCCTCAGCCTCTCCTCATAGGGCTTGTGCTCAAGTCCCTTCACCAGCCTGGTTGCTCTTCTCTGGCCCTGCTCCAGCACCTCAATATCCTTCCTGAAGTGCCCAGAACTGGACACAGCACTCCAGGGGTGGCCTCACCAGTGCCGAGTACAGGGGCAGAATCACCTCCCTGTTCCTGCTGCCACACTGTTCCATACACACTTTGGGGAAACAGTGGATGTGAAAACCAGCATGCAAAGTAAGATGCATTGCAAATCAATTTTAAATCAGAAAAGGTTCAGAGAAGGCATCATCTCAAACCACTAAAGCTTTTAGTAATTCTACACCTAGGAGGAGAGCAGAAAAATGCCCGAAATTCTCACAAAACATGGCTTAAGAAGACTTACATTTGGCACTGACATCTGCCAATAATCAAACACACCCCACAACCCAATTCAGAGGGAAGAAGATGCAAGCCAATACTATTAATGTGGTTTAGCTTTTAGTCCCAAGTCATGACATCATCCTTCCACATTCCTCTTATGAAAATGCCATCACAACAGCAGCATTTAACTGCATCCATGGAGGCTGATATCTCTCAGAAGAGTTATTGCTCAGTATCAAATATTACTGCCTCTTATACAGTGAGGTTACAACAACTGTTTTTCTGAGACTAATGCCATGAACACTTTAAGAAGGTACACCTGGCAGAGCCGGCATACACGGTTTTTCTGCTCCCAATTCTAGACTTCCCCTCCCAGCGACTCCTGTCTCCCCAAGAAAAGCAAATTTAACCTCAGAGGAAGGCCCCATAGTGCAGAACTAGTGAAGAGAGGTAGTGAGAACTAGTGAAGAACTACCTCTCTATATGTCTGGCAACATAACACTCAGTCAACACCGGCATGGAGTGAGACACAAGTCAGTCAGCTAAGAGAAGTAAGCTGAAACGTGTGCAAGAGAGATAAAGAGTGGCAAAAAGTGATTTTCTGGTGATTTGTTTGAAACCCTCATATCAAGAGCAAACACTGTTCGCCCCTGAAATGAGTTTAAAACAAATTTTTAATCAACACTTACCTGGCTGGCAAATTCTCTCAGGTGAGCCATGCCTACAGGATGGTCAGACATTCGCTTCTGCAAAATCAGGGAGGGCTGGGATGTTGCAGCACAGCGGGAAAGCGATGATTCCTCATCCACTGGTTAACTGCGACAAGCAAGAATACCACAGCTCTCATGTGAGGTTCTCAGAGCCTGCCTCATTCCCCTGAAGTTACCTGCATCTTTTTTCTCTCCTTCATTTGCAGTTCTCCTCGAACCTGCCAGGCCATTCTAAGTACGCCAGCCCCTTCTCGAAAACCCCATTTCTCAATTCTTTACAGAAATGCCTTCCAGATGTATCAAGGAGCCTCACTTTAATGCTACACATTAAGTCTCAGGCACCATTTTCCCCGCAGATCACCTCGGCATGCTCTCCAGTACGATAGTTAGCTCCACAGCTCCATCCCCTCACCACCACTCCCAGCATCATCTACAGCACCTCCCGCAACACAACCAACAGCGTCGTTCTCAGACATCCCTTTCCTGCGGCTCCTCCCCAGCAATCCTTTCGCTGGGGGTACCCCTCTGCTCCCACTATCCCCAGTACACTCGCTGGCAAAGCTCAGCTCCCCAGCGCACCTCTTCCTGCTCAGGGAAGCCCAACCCTGCACCATCCCTGGCTGCCCCCATCAGTGCCGCCCGGTTCTGTCCCAGCAGAACTCCTCGGCCAACCTCCCTTCCACCCTGGCAACAGCTGAGCTCCCCCGAGCCCGGCCCAGCACGTCCCGCTCCCCTCACTGTCTCCCATCACGATGCGGCCCCACGGCTGCCCCCCACTCCGACTCCCCTCAGGGAGCCCCGCCTCACACCTCAGAGATCCCCCACCTCCCCGGGTGCCCTGCGCCCCGCACGGGCTCCTCAGCGCGCCCCCCGCTCCGCCCGGCCGCCTCAGAGACCCTCTGTGGCGCATCCCCACCCGGCCCGGCCCCCGCGGGCCCGCCC
>VXAY01005524.1:124425-169697 GCA_013399855.1 Oxyruncus cristatus
TATATATATATATATATATATAAAAACCCTTTTGCTTCAGCACCCAGAAGTTACCTGTGCTGTGCACGAAGAGCTCGACCTCCAGTGAAAGAAACCCAGTCCCTGCCTCCAGGAGATCTACGTTTAGAAAGAGCCAGCTAAGCAAGTGCAAAAGAGGAAATATTTCAGGTAGAGGAAAGCAGCAGAGAGTTCATTACATGATGGAGTGCCCAAGCCTACGAAACGTCTGCCATTGGGTATTTAGGGTTACAGCTTTCACCTGGCCCTGGGAAGCAGGGCTGCTGCAAGGGGAGCCTTGGGCAGGATTATGTTGTCTTCTGGCTCTGGCTCTGGCTCTGGCTCTAAGCTCCTCCTGAGTCTGTTGAGGTAGTATGGAAGATTACCTTGTTCCTGGAGCAGGTAGGCATGACAGGGATTCTCCTGTTGCTGATGGAGCAGGTGGCTCTTGGAGCTGAGCTGGCCTTACTGCTATGCCTGTCTTCTGTGGTAGTTCTGATGCTGCTGGTTAGCATTTGCCTTCACAGCAGTATTAGTAAGCTGTTACCTGCTCCTACCTTTTGCTTCACAAAATTTTAGGAACTTCACGCTTTGTGGGCTCCTACTCCCAAAGCTGTTTAAAATTAGTCAAAAGCTATGAACAGGGACGAGTCAAATATGTACACTTCTAAGCTTGTGTATTTGCTGTCTGTGTGTGCTGAGTGGCTGCCCTGGATACTGTAGAGAAATCAGGCTAAAAACCAAAAGCATCTGTTGTGTGAGGTTTCTTCTGTGGTTGGGGTATGTTGTTGGGGTTTCTTCTCACTTTTAAAAAGTAATTTCTTCTCTATTGTATGACTTCCAAGAGGATAAGCTTGTTAATTTTTTTCTTTGCCCTTTTCTAGTTCTTTCAGTTAAAGCAGAGGGATAAAACTCTAGAATAAACAAAAACTAGGTTAAAAGCTGGTGACATAAAAAAAAATATAGTATTTAAACAAGTTTTCTGCTCAACACCCAGCCCCCAAACCCCACCTCAGTTCTGAAAGCTGCCTACGAGTAAGCTGTGCTGCAGTCCCCGTTTCCCAAGGAAGTTTTGTCTAACCATGGAGCCTGCTCTGTTCCTGTCCACAGAATGGGAGCCTTTGTCTCAGTTGAGTGTGTCAAAATTGCCAAACATTATGAGAAGGAAATTATTTCTGGAGAGTGATGTTTTCTGCTGACAGTGTGGCATAAACGCTCTTTCCCCACCTGTAGATGGCTTGGGTCAGACAGAACGGAGTGGGGGTGGGTGTGAAAATGTGTGGTAAGATGTGGACTCATAGAACCCTATAGGTTGGAAAACCCCTCTAAGATCATTGAGTCCAGCCATTCTCCCAGCACTGCCAAGCCCAACACTAACCCATGTCCCCAAGTGCCACACGCACATGGCTTTTAAATCCCTCCAGGTATCCCATCACTGCCCTGGACAGCCTGTGCCAGTGCCTGACCACTCTTGGGGAAGAAATTTTTTGTGCTATCTAATCTAAACCTCCTCTGGCACAGCTTGAGGCTGTTCCTCTCATTCTCTCACTTGCTACTTGGGAGAAAAGACAACTTCCCCCTGGCTCCTCCCTCCTGTCAGGGAGTTGTAGTGAGTGAGAAGGTCACCCCCAGCTTCCTTGGCTGCTCCTCATCAGACTTATGCTCCAGATCCTTCCCCAGCTCCATCGCCCTCTTTATACACACTCATCTTCAGGAAGGTCAGCTTGAAGCCCCATGTAGTGAGGAAAACAAAGAACACTAGTGAGTAGACAGTGTCTGGTGTTGCTGCAAGCCTGTGCTAACTATTTGTGGCCAAAACAAACCATGAGGAAAGGACCTCAAGAGCTACTGCTCTACATACTCTGCTCTGGAGTGTGAAATCTTCCAAGAAAGCATCTGCTCATGGTTGGTTCAAACACTGGTAGATTTTTCTGTGTGAATTATTCAAAACACCCAGGTTTATGTTGTTCTTTCCCTCTTGAGAAACTTGTCATGACACTGCTGTCAGAGAGGCTGTGCAGGCATCCCTGGGAGAGCTGGGCAGAGCAGTGTGGTGTGGCCTGCTGTGAGATATCACCCAGTCCCTTGGGGTATGGGGCAGCTGGACTGTGTTTGGGACAAGGCCACAAGCCTGGCACTTTTTCTGAGTCCTGAGCCTGCTCAGCCTGCAGCAGCTCAGGGCTTTCCACTCTGTTTCCCCCCTCCCATGCATGGAGCGGGTCCAGAGAGCCCTTCCAACAGGCTCACCGTGTTGACCCTGCTTGTCAGGGGGCACTGATGGCTCTGGGACAGGTAAGACTTTTTGGGAGCCAACCCGGTTTGCTCTGTGTTGGTGCCAGCAGGTGGCAACAGCGCCTTGCAGCCCCGGCTCCCGGCAGCGCACAGCAGCGCCAGTCCTGCCAACCCCCCGCGCTACTCGATTGCTGCTCATCCCTTTCCTGCGTGGATCATGCAGCGCTTTGTGCTGGTGCATGAAGGGGTGCTCAAAGCCAGGCACGCAAAGCTGTTCACTCAGCCTTCAAGCAGGCATCTCGCTCCCAAAGGAGGGAGCAAGTGTCTGGGGTGCAGGGCCGGTGATGGCTGGTGGTTGGATGTGCCCTGGGACTCTGAGGTTTCCTGCTGCATGAGCAAGGCCAAGCCTGGTTCAGTTTCTGCTGGGTATCCTGGGTACCACGTTACGAATTCAGGCACGGTGAGGGTAAACCGGTGGAGAGAGGAGTGCTAATGACTGGGTGCACAGATGGGTACAGCTGCCAAGTGAGTGGTGGCTGGGTGACGTTAGCTTTGGAGTCACTGTGAGACATGGCAAGGGGTTGGAATTGGATGACCTTTAAAGTCCCTTCCAACCCAAACTGTTCCATGATTCTATGATTATTTGCAGCAGCAGCTTATGCACCTTGAGCGTGGAGAGCCCTGACAAGTGGTAGTACTTTCCTAGCCTAAACAGAGCTGTGGAGCAGAACGGTTAGCCTGAGTGCTGGGTGTTAAGTGCTCTTCCTGAAGGTAGAGTTACTTAGCAGGATAGATGGGATCAGACCCTCCTGTAATATGTGCAACAGAACAACTCTCTTGGTGCTGTGATGCTTGTTTGGAGAGGAGCTGTTTCTGGCTCCATTCAGATACTGAGAGACTGGAGTGGTTTTCTGTGTTGTTTTTCTGGAGAGCAGTGATGTGGAAGAGCACTCCTGCTGCATTATGCGGTTAAGCAGTAACATTGTAAGAACAAAAGGCACGTTATCTTTCTGACAAGAGGATCCTTTTGAATTTTTCATGTTCTCAAGGTATATGGCTTTGCCCAGTGCAAAGCGGAGCTTTCCAGCCCTAGGAAAGAAAGCAGTTGTATAGAGAGAAGCAAGAGTTGGACTCACCAGCGGCTTTACTCTTTGCTGTGATTTATAGTTTGTGTCTGGACTTGGCCCCTGAGCTTCTGTACACCAGGTGCTACTCGAGGTTATGCCTAAACAGTGTCTGCCTGAACTTGCAGCTATGTTGACAGTTTTAAATGGGGATGTTCTCCCCACTCACCTTTCTTTCTGGTGAAGGTTTTGAAGTGCAGCAGTATCTTACCTGAATTTAGCAAAGGAAAGGAGGAGCAGAGATCACTTTGAATCTCAATTGCTCCTCCCTTTTGTGTAAAGCATAGATCTAGGATTTATTGGCTCTGCTCTATTTGGGGGCATCATAGCTACTAATAAGCATAAAGTGGTTGCTTTGTTTTGGCAGTAATGTCCTGCTCCAGGCCTTAAACTGTGTTCATTGTAGGAAAGCCAGGGGAAACTCAAAGAGGAATCCATACCGTACAAGATATCAGCTCAGGTTGTTAGAGCCTAGTGCTAATAACACCAAGATAGATCAGGCTGAGGTGGTACTGTGGAAATCCACTTGCTCTGATGATGGCTTTTCAGGAGATCCCTGCTTGTATGGGGACTGCAGCAGACTGTTAAAGCTACAGCAGTCTCCTACCTGCTTTCAGACCATATCACTACAAATCTTGCAATATTGGTGTGCTTTCTGCTGATATTGTGGCTCTTAAGGCTATCTTGAGTGTTGAGCAAAGAAAAGAGCCTTTATCTCCCAATCCTGCTGGCAAAGTGTGATAAGCAAGAGTGTGACGCTTGCAGCTGTAAAGCTCAGAGGGCAGCTGATGCTCCTGTTGGCTCAGCATCCCTTTGCTTCCCACAGTGACTAATCCCTAAATTAAACTAGCGTTCTTCCAAGCCAAGAGCATGGAATGCTTGTTCTTCCAAGCCAGGTTTCTGGTAATGGTAGAAGACAGTTCAAGAGGATAAAGCTGAATCCTGGGTTCTTGCAGGCCTTTGTGCTGTGCTGTGCTGAGGCAGGAATGGATGTGGCTGATGTAATTCCTGGAGAGATTCTTGCTTTCCTGCTAGTCTCTTGTGGAAGCTGTATGCAGGTGAGTGGGTGGACCTCGCCATAAAGGATAGGTGCTGGACACACTTTATCTGGGGGATGGACCTGGCACTTACTGAGTACTTCACCCATGTCCAAATTAGGAACAGAAGTACTCAGCTGTAATTCTGGTAAAACCGCAGTGTGGTCACCCTTGTGCTTAGGAAGTTCTCTGCAGTTCAAAATGATCACCTAACTTAGTCATCCGAGGAGCTGTTGACCCCTCTGTGTTCCAGCTTTCCTCTGTGAAAATTCCGTGGCGCTTTCTGAACTTTTGCTGCCTGAACTGCTGCTTCATGAGGACGGTTTCAGTATGTGCAAGCCATTTGGAGATCCCTTGGGAACGAAACTCATGGTTTCAACTGTGTGTGGAGAACCATTGTAGTGCTGATCCCTGGGTCTGAGTTCAGCATGGAAGGTCTTACAGACAAAACCCTAGTGGTCTTAGAGGGGAGGGGAGGCTAGAGGGCTTGACAGCTGATATTCCCCTTGCTAACAGCATTATTTTCTTATCAATACACGTTTTTCAAGCCATTAAACTAAAACATAATACAAAATAAAACCAATTATTCAGATGCGTGTACTTCAGAGGAAAGAACTGCCATGCTCCCATGAACTCCCAAGACACCTTGTGGAAGGGAAGACTAGCAAATCATGTAAATGAAAGACTCCTCTTTTATTTCATAGAATAGTTTCAGTTGGAAGGGGCCTTTTAAAGGTCATCTCGTCCAAACACCCTGCAAAAGCAGGGACATTTTCAACTAGACTTATCCAGAGACATTTATAAACAAGAACATGTGGAGCTACCTGGTTGAATGAATAGTTAAGTGAATTAGGATTCTGAAAAGCTTTTTTCCTGTCCTCTTGTAAAGCAAGAAGGTGCAAAGTTACCTACTCTTTTAGGCCTCTCTCTGTTGAAGGACATAGTGCCAGTATCTTGGTCAGCTTGATGACCACTTGTTCATCAACTTGATGACCGCTTCCTTGGCCTCTCCTGTGTGGGCCAAAGCCACCATTATCAGCTCTATCCCATGAGTTTCTGCAAGGCTCAGTCATAATTTATGTAAACTGTTCCAGGCCACTGCTGTGTGAGACTGATGAGCTCATGGCCGCTTCCAGGACTGAAGTCACAAAGATTATATTCCTCCTAACAAAGTGCTGTGTGTATGTTGGTGCCAGCAAGAAATTTTATGCTGCTTTGGCTTCTATCTGGAGAAACTGGTCTGTAATTTCCAGGAAATGAGAAATCAGACCTCAACTGAAAATATGCTTTGGGAGTTGGTGAGAGGCACAGACCCTGTGCAAGTCTGTGTGAATTTTGCTGATTTTTGCTCTAATAACTCACGATAAGCAGCATCTGCTTCTTTTATATCAAGAACATCAATTAAATGACTCATGCTGTACATCTACCTTACTTTGAGGCTTCTACTAGAGGGGCACTGCTGTGCTTAAACAGCAGATGTTTAGCAGGAGGCATATAAGACAGCTCAGTGGCTGCCTGTCTTCTTCACAGAGAAGATGTGCTTAGCTGCTCACAGTCACTGTCTTGGTGGCAATGGAAAGCTACCTGGGAGTGTTTCCCTCACTACAGTGTATCGCTCTGCTCCTCTCCAATGCAGCAGTTCTTAAAATGTGGGAGCTGACTGTGTGTTATTTCTCACTGTCTTTGCCACATGCAATGATGCTGAACAGCACTGACTCCCTCCCTTAAACCATTAACACTTCACCTGGAATCACTGAAGTAACTCCACGTTTCAGCTGACAACTGGTCGCTGGAACGAGACACTTCTTTTCCGCAGAACTGTAGTTTTATGCATTTCTACTTCATTCTTTGGAAACACTTCCCCTAATTCTAGTTTCTTTTGTTAACCTCCTCCTTGCTGCTAAGAGACTTCAGATTGAACCTGGCTAGGGCATTGCTGGTTTCTCCTCTAAATCACCTGTGGGACACTGCACTCATTGCCAGCTCGTGTGCACCTTGCCCAGGTGAAATTTCTGGAATGTTAAAGGGACCTTTTAGTGCAAGTTTTCCCTTAGTGTTGACTCATGTAGGTCAGTAAATATTTAATAGAATCATTTAGGTTGGAAAAGATCATCAAGTCCAATTTAAGCCCTTCCTTTGCTGTAAAACAGAAATATTAGAGCCACGAGCATCTGTTGAAAGTCTGAAGTGATGGAAAGCATGGCAAATATTTGAGTATTATAAAATGGCAGCCAGCATTGCTTATGTTGAGTGGTTCTTCAGGCTTTTTGTGAAAAGTAGTTAATCTTACCCAATATGTAGTAGATTTTTTTCCCTCTTGCCTCTCTGACTCCTCGTAATCAAATGACAAACTGAACTAGTTCAGTAAGAAAGACTTCTCTGAGCTTGCAACATCTTAGAAGTCTTGACTTTGTCCCCAGAGAAGGCTTTTGGTCTCCAGCTGCTTATTCATTTCAACAGTTGACTCAGTTCAGTACCTGAATAAGAACAGTTCTGTGTTGTGGTTTTTTTGGTCTCATGTCCTTTTCTGCATTCTAGAGACCTTTTCAGTTTCACGTTTGAAAGATTGATTTAGCACTTAAAAACATAATTTTATTTCTATTTTCATTTAATTGCATTTGTATGGATGTTCAGGGGGGCATACACCAACAAGATGAAGTTGAAATAGCCTAAGTAGAAAACACCCCAGACGCATTCAGGTTTCTGATTGGTATAAGCTGTAGAATTGCTTAAATACACCTCACTTTTCTCCTTTTTATCTGAGAGAGAAACCATAGCAATGGGCTGTGTTCAGATACAAGTAAACAGGTGAGTCTGAGACTCGCCCTCTCTTAGAAATAAACTCAGATTAAAATCAGTGATGTCAAAACAGGATTTGCTGCTCACTGATTCTTAACTATGATTAAAATTGACTTGAATCACTTTGACTGAAGTGGATCCACCCTGAGCATCTTTGGCAATATTTTTTAACATCTGGCCAGATGTTTGCTGTTGTCATACCAGTGGAAAGTGAAGCACTGGAGATATGCAAGCTGGGCAAGAAGCAGAGCGCCAAGAGCTTACTGGCTTTTCCTGAACTGATGGTCCAAGACCTGTAGCAGTTCTTTCCTGAGAGCCCAGAAAAATGACCAGGATGCACTGTGGAGCCTAAAAAGGGACTACTAATGATGGTAGGCTTTTCCTTCTTCCCTGAGCCTGGGTGGGCATGTGTGTCACCTCATCCCAAACACTTGGAGCAGCTACTGCACCCTTTCACAGCCTTTCACAGTCATGCAAATGCTCCAGCCCAAAGGTTTCCAGTTGAAGTAAGAAAGATAATGAAATTCATGGTCAACAAATGTAAGTTCACCCTGCTTTGGGCACCTACTTGATTAAGCTAATGTTTCAACTGGAAGGAAGGAATTGCTTTTGTTGTGGTTATTGTACGTGCAGGATTCGGATACCTCAGTGTCAGGTAACAGAATGTTGCCATCTCTTCCCATCCTCCCCCTCTCTCCCACTTTTAGTTAAAGTGTTTTCCATCAGAAGCCATGAAAGCTGTTGTCTTAAAAGTGCATGAGAACCCAGACGTGCTGAGTAATCGTTGCTCTCACAGGAGGACCTGTTTATAACCTTCTTTCAGCATTTGTCTCTCATCTGCAGAAAGAACGTCCAGATCACCACAGCTGCATTTTTATGTGGACAACCAACACTAGTGCTATAGTTTCATGGGCATTTGTCTTGATGGCAAAGCTGAATTACTTTCCTTCTGCTTGCAGTTACCTTGCTTGCAGTAATACATCTCTGCAGATGTGCTTTGAATGGAAGGTTTGTTACATCAAAATGATGAAAAATAACCAGTCAGCTCACTGAACCAGCACAGAGTGCCAGCAACCACTAAATTATAGCAATGCAATTAGGAAGGACAGTTTGGGAATGAGTACGAACAGCTGGACACAAAGGTTGCTGTAGCTGACCCTGCTGCTGAAAAAAATAGCTCTATACTGCTTCACTGAGTAAGAAGGGTAAATCTTGTTTACCAATGCAGCCTCGAAGAAAACTTTTGTCAGTGTGAAGTTGTACAAAGTCTACAGGTGTATTAAATATGTAGAAATGTTTTGCTGGCAAGCAGGGTGGAACAGCTAAACTAATCCATCCTAATGGAGGTGTTCTATGGTATAATACAGCGTATGAAGCAACCATGCACTGCAAAATTGATGTGTGCAGACTAGAGGCATCAGCCTTCCCTCCTTGTCTTAGACCTTGAAAAGACAGTTATTTTAGGAGCGTAGCGGCTGCCCTGCCCAGCCACAGAGGTTAAGACTGAAGATCCTGAAGAGGTTTTCCAAACAAAGGGTTTAATTACAAGTAGGATTACATTCTGGATATGCAAAACTTGAGTCTAAATGCCTTGGAGCAAGTTTAGGACATGAAGATGTGTGCAGGGTAGAGTCCTGCCCTGTGGTTATCAGATCCAGCAATCCCTTTGCCTAGGTGGGACAAGTCTGTGTTGCCAGCATGTGTCTCACAGCTACAGAAAAATGTCAGAGCTCATAAATGCTGCTGAACCAGTGCAGAAGTGCCTGCACCCCCTTCAGGGTCTTGAGATTTTGGGGTCATTGCAGGCAAAGGCATCTTCCTGTCTGTACCTTTGCCTGTGCATGTATCCCTTGTGTGAGCGTGAACTGATTCCCAAACCTTCTGTAGATGGTCAATTCCTAGAATGAGACAAAGGCTTACCCTCTGCCTTTATTGGTTAGAGCTTGAAAGGGAAGAGAATTCTGCTCTCTTGGGTGTCTACTGAGTGACCTCATTAGACATTTTCTTCCTACCAAAAGAGAAATGTCGGTGGTAAATATTTTATTTGTGTTTCAAAACAAAGCTACAGCTTAAAACGTCTTATTTCTTGGTGTCTGCTGCCTTCTTGGCTTATGAGATGATCCATTCCGTAAAATGTGCCATTGGAAACAAATTAGAAGATAGGAGACAAATAAAACAGTTACATCTATACGATGAGGTTCTTAAGCAGATGATGCAGCATCATCGAAGTCCTAGATGTAGCTAGAAGCTGCTGGCTTTCAGTGCTACCTGTGTAGCAACAATTGGTTAAACTCTTCTTGGACAACATTTCCAGAATAAGATTCAGAAACACAGATTCTATGATTCAACTCCTATGCTAACGTTAAATTCCTGCTACAGTTTTGCCTTCCCTGTGCTTGTACATCAGTTCTGGAGTACACCGTACCTCTGTTCTGCCTTTGTCAAAACATGGATAACAAAAAAGTTGTGTCTCCAGTGACAGTGGGCCATGGCAGTGGGTTAAGAGAAGCCGATACTGGGTATCAGTGCTAATCTACATCAGAAGCCAAAGTAATGGATTGGTCACTAGATTTGATGTGTATAAGTCACTAGACCTGTATCCTCGTGAAGGAGAATTGTCTGATGGCTCTGGAAGGTAAGTTGACTGTGACACAGCCTCTTTGGTCTGGCATGTGGCACTTTGCACTACAACATCCTGCTCCAAGAAAGGTGGTCCAAGGTGCTCCCATCAAGCAACTGATACAACTGCTTGGCTGTGAGGAGGCTTTGAATCAAGGCCTTCAGAGACAAGAAAAATGTTCAAAAAGCCTCAGTGTTTTGGTTAGGTCCCATTAAGCTGCTATTTCCATGTATTGTTTTCCTGTTGCAGCTGGCGAAATATTTCTATGTGAAAAGAAGTGTTTCTTCCAACCTCCTTGTGCAGCTTTGTAGCTCAAAGCCTGACACTGTACGTGTTTTTGCAGTGGTAAGTGATGACTTCACAAACACAAAGTATTGCTGCAAAAATCCGATAGGAAGAGCGAGTGGAGATAAGACTGTATGTTAAGCTGGGTGAAATAATGCAGAACATGGCTCGGGGATGGTTTGGTGGAAGGCATTGGTCTGCCTACAGTGCCAGGGTTTTCCCCGAGCATCTTGTCTCTGAATGGAAACCTCTTGTGGAAGGTAGAGGCTAGCAGGATCGGTTCCCTGGCTCTCTGGAGACCAACTGTGTGTCTTTGGCATCCCTCTGCTTCTCAAAGTCTTTGCTCTGCAGGGGTTTATAGCATGGTATCCCTGTGTTACCGTGTGTAGCTTTCATTGGAATTGTAGGCTGTGTGAAGTGGCTGGGGTAGGCCCTGCAGAGTGAGACAGAACAATAACTCCAATAGGAACCAGGCTGTGGGAGCACAAGGCTGAATGACCTCCTAGGGTCCTTGGGGCTATTCTTGTACTCTTGTGGGCATTCATATCATGCGGACCCTTTCATAAACTCAGTGTGCTCACAATTCACTTGTTATTTTGCTTCCACTGTGACTGCTAAAAAGCCTTTCCAGAGACTGCCTTCTTTTGTGGTTAAACTATTTAATATTGAGCAGAAGCTGTCCACATCTAGACTGTTGCTGTGTTCTCAGTGATGTGGCTTCCCCAGGGTTTGTTTCCACTTGACATGCTTTATAAAATGTGTTCATATCTCTGTGGTCCCCTGGTTTTATTAAAGGAGTGCTCCAAGCTGTTTTGGTCACCCCACCTGAGAAAGGCAAGGGCTGTGGTGTGAAGCCTGTTCCAGCCAGAACACTGTCATGCCAGTAATAGCTGCACTGGGAACAGTGGTTTGGGGTGATATAAGCTGCTTTTGCACTGTTTTCTGTCACTCCTTTGCCACAGGGGTTTTCCCATTATAGATCAAGTCTCTAAGCATAAACATACTATGGAAAAAGGGGCTCCAATTAACACCAACAGCTCCTTGGATTGTAACACCCTGTCCTTTTGCAGTCAGCTGAGCATTGTATGCTGTAGTTTCATCTATTTTTACTTACAGAGGCATCTTTCAGTGTGAGGCTGTATTTTTAGTGTGTAAATAATACAGGTAGAATACCATGCACTGTTGGTTGGGGTTTTTTTTCATAATACAAAGTTCGGTTTATTATACACAGCCCTCATGCTTCTAGTTTTTGTGCCTTTGCAGCAGGGTGGAAGTTGAGGGGGTGCTGCATGCTGTGACAGTTGGGCAGGGAACATGTGGGATGAGATTGGCGCCCGTGGGGAGCTGGGAGGCACTGTGGCACTTGCATATTTGCCAGAATTCTGGGCAACATTATCATTAGTTAAGCAATACTGATATTTAAGCAGTCATCTTTGTTTCAGAACCCTACTGAATAGGGACAGATTAGATGGGGCTCCTGTCTCAAGCTGTCAGATGCTGCAGGAAGCTAAGACATAAGTTTTAATGATTTTTTTCAGCCCTAAGGGCTGCAAAGGCAAAAATATGATTTTCCAAGAGAATATCAGGCCCACTCTGCAGGGAAGGGCTGGGTTCGGGGTGGGCAGTAGCACAGGATCTCTGGAGTTTTGATTTCAGCTTCTATGGGATGGGTTTCTGTCTATATTTCAATTTCAGGAAGGCTATTGGATAAAAACAGATTTCTGAGAGAATCTTTGAGCAAACACATCTGATGCTGGACAAGCACAGTCACTGTTGGCACCTTACCATTATCACATCAAGCTGAGCTGAGGTCCCAGCTGGCTACTGCTGCGTACCTGCACCTCTCCTTAACCCTGCTGCTTTCCCAGAAAAAGCCAGCTCAGAAAGAAGATCCATTGCTGCAGGGTAGCAGGTACCTCAGCCCTCTTCCAACACAGTAAAGCAGTCTGCAGCAATCCAGTTAATGGCAGCCAACATGCTCCGTGTTAATCTGTGCGTGAGTTGTGTGTTGGATGCTGGCCAGAGCGGTCGAGACGTCACGTAATAAGGCTTTTTCATGCAGTTCTTTTGATCCATTTTATCCCTCAATTTTGAGGCCAGCAGTGGTGCAGGTTACACTTGAGGCATTTTTGTGATCAACACCTTGCAGAGGTGTACTTGCCTCTGTCTTTTCTTGAAGGCAGCAGGATCACCACAGTTTCTTCTCACTTCTGTGTTTTGAACATGCCACATACCCAGTTATTAATCTACAAATTGTTATTTGCTGGGGGAAATTTGTGCTGGGGCTGCTAGAATTTCTTGGCTAAAGGAAACTTCTATTACTAAAACTTCTTTTGTTTCAAATCATAACACAAAAAGCCAACATTTGTATGCGGTTTATTGAGATGAAATGGTGTCACACACGCACATGGAAGAAAGGTGAGCATTGTGGCATCAATACCATTATGTTGCAACAAGAGGTTGATGTTGAAAATAATTTATAAATATGTTGGAACTAGTTGAAATGTTTTCCTTAGACTTTATATGTTCGTTTTCTTAACACAGTGTGATAAAATGGACATGTTCCTGCAAAACACTTCATTCTGGAAAAACTATTTCCTATCAGCAAACCCACTTAATTTTTTTTTAATCAGACTACTCGTAGCTTGGGGGAATGCAAACGCCACTTGCCTTAGCCCTGAGCCGTGGCTCTCATTAATCATAAAATCATCATAGAATCACAGAATGGTTTAAGTGTGAAGGGACCTTAAAGATTATCTAGTTCCAACTCCCTGCCGTGGGCAGGGACAAAGTCCAGAATTATGGAGGGGATTGAATCGGTAGAACTAACCCACGGTTGAAGTATGACAATGTGTAGTTCCCCACTTGGCTACTGTATGAAAATGACTGGCCAACATCAGCTCTGCAAAAGCTGCTGTGGGAATTCAGCAGGAGCTGTTCTTGTTTCAGCGGTGTCTGTTACGAGGGGTAACCTGGTCCAGAAATTATGCTTTCACCCTCACCCCAAAGTCGAGTCCTTGCACAAAGCCCAACAAAGAAAAAGGAAGAACCTCCTTAAGAGACAAGAAAGGGGAGGGGACAACATCGCTCTCTGACTATAGCAACCCCACCTCCCGGTTATTTCATCTTCCTTACAAGGATAAAGCCAGAAGCTTTCCTCTGTGCCTGGGTCCCTTAAAAGCGGGAGAGCAAGCCCCAAGGATCCCAGTGGAGTGCAGCCAAGATGCAGGGCTGACAGAGATGGGGAAGGAGGCACTGGCGTGAGCCCTGCAGAGAGCACAGCAGAGGAGGCTAGTGCTCTCCCGAGAAATGTGACAGTAACCTATGAATCCTAAAGCAGGTATTCAGTGATGCAGATCTTCTAAAGAAACGCGAAACCAAACCCAAAAAGAAATCACTGAGGGGGAAAAAGTGCAACATGAGAGGTAAATATATTTTTCGTTGGGATAAACAGAAATAACTGGCTTTATTTTGTTTGAAAATCGTCATTGTAAGAAGGTGTCTGAAACTGCAGAGTGAAAAATGCATTTACTAGCATCTGAATAAAGACTGGTCTGACTCTGACTTCAAAAGCAGCACTAGGTTAAAAAAAGGTGAATTGAGGTGCCTCTGAAGAAATTTTGAAGTTGCTCTTTTTAAAGCTTTGTAAAAATCTAGTTTTCTGTTTTGCTCTCCCTGCTACTCCCAGGGGTTTTCAAGAAGTAGTATGCACTTTGCTTTGGGGGAAAAGAGTGGCAGAACCAAAACCTAAACTAAGAATGTGGTAAACTGTCTCTATTGAAACACTTCAAATGCTCCCATACCCCTGTTTTTGCAATATTGCCATTTCTTCAGAAAGATCCATGACTTACTGAGCTGGAATGTCTGTTGACATCTGGTTGAGGTAACTGTAGCTGGTATTTGGGATTCTTTTTTTTTTTCCAGTTTAATTGAAACAAGCTGAGATTGTCTACACATTCTATGAATTGTTTCCGTGCTCTGACCATGTAGTCTCTTTGACGGGTAATTCTAGAACTGCCAAATCTGAACTGGAAAAGAGGAAACACCTCGAGAGTTCAGAACTGCAGCCCTTCCAGGCTGCAGCCCTGACCATGCTGCCAGGATTCTTGAAGGGAAATCAGAGTGGGTGAAAGTCAAAAGACTTTGCCTTTGTCTGTAAGACGGATCGAGACAAAAGTGATAGTACTGACTTAAGTATTAACTGTATTCTTGGGCTTCTGAGAGCAATCTTTGTGATGCTAGAGGACTTACAGATACTTTTATTCACCAGGTAAAATAAAAAAGTGGCCTGTGGAGAAGAGCTGCTGGGATTTGTGACAAACTACGAGACCAGAGGATTGCTCATCAAAGGCATTAGCTCAGCCTTCCAGCCACTGCATGCAGAGGTGCGGGTTCAGCAGTTGAGGATGGAAGTGCTACGCCGTTCCTCAGTCTTTGCTGCAGAAGTGATGGAGGTTTTTGACAGGTCTCCCACGGACAAGGAGCTTGTGTCCCAAGCCAAGGCTCTCTGCAGGGACTACATAAACTCGAGGCTGATTCGGGCAGGTGTCAGCTGGAGCAAGCCCGAGCACAACATCCCGGTGCCTGGGGGTAAGCTGGCCGAGGTGTCCACCATCCTGCTGCGACTAGGTGAGTCCCTGCTGCCACGGGGGGCAACTGGAACTTTGTGGAGCAACTCGCACCAGACTAAGATTTCTGGAAGAGGCTTTTCATGTGATGATATAGAGGGTTTTCTTTTCTGATTGGGTTGTTTAGTTTTGGTTTTGGTGATCTTCCCTAAACAGCTCCTTTGCTTGGGTTTCCTCAGTCCCTTGGAGCACTGCTCAGCACAGGGTTTCTGCAGAGCTGCCTTTTTCTGAGGGCTTGCAACAACTCAAAATTGTGATGCAGTCCAAGAAAGCCCAACAGCAAACTAATTCTGTCTGCACAGGACTCCAGTTCTCACAGTAACAGTAACAGTTCTCACAGTACTTCCAGCAGTCTTTCTTAGCTGGGCATTTTAAGCAGTCTTGTGTTTTCTCCAGACCTGAGTGACTTGGCTGCCATTATGCAATCTGGTAACCCAGCCTAGCAACTAGTAGGGCACTGCTGCCTCTAGACTTGGGCTTCAGCAGTAGGTCAACCAGCTGCAAGGACCTTTAATCTGGGGTAGTTGGCTAACAAAATGTGCACTGGAAATTTTTTGAAAGCTGCTTTTGAATGACAGTGTGTTTTTAATTTGCCTTTGTCTGCCTTAATCATTCTGCAAGACCTGGGTTTCTTGCTTTTTGCTGGAGCAAGAAGGAGTTGGCTGGTGTTGCCTGTCATATGGTGCCATTTGGTGCCCCCCTCATGGCACAGCGACTGCGGAGGCTGCAGGGAGAACAGTTTGAAGGTCGTGCCTGAAGGTTGTGATTTGAAGACATGCTCTAGAGCTGTGCATGTACCAGGAGCACCCTCTAATGCTGTCAGTTGCCTGGCCTTTTGTTTTGGGTTATAGCATCCTGTGTGCTCAAGTCTAGATGTTTGCCTTTTAGCATCCCAGCACCCTCATTTTTGGAAGTTGCTTCCAACATCCCTCTTTGCCTGCAGGCTGGTGTGTTTGTTCACATCTGGCTTGGAAACTACCACCAGCATTTGCATCTGATTTAGTTACACCAGAGTTCAAATAAGTCTGGTGAAGTAACCTTTAGCTGGGCCTAACAAACTCAGGACCAGGGCTGGTCTCTCCACTTTCTCCCGTTTCTACCTCTGTTTGATATTGTTTCTTTTTAAGACATAGCTGTGTTTCTTTTAACTGAGGGTTGTTTTTTTTTTTTTTAATTTGTTCTTTATCACTTTTTCTTTCCTATGCTGACTTCTGGTTTTCTTTCAAGTTGTTGTTTGATCTTTAGGTGATTTTTTTTGTTTGGTTTTTTTTTGTTCTTCTGTCAATCTCGCTGCCTCTTTGTCCTCCCTTTCTGCATGGGTTGAGGGTTGAGATTTCTTTGCTTTCAACCAGATCTTCTGTGGGTGGCCAGGAACATGTTAAAGGGCAAGCAGGTGGCACACTGGATCTGAAGGCGTCTGCTGGATGACTCTCCTGTTACTTCTCTATGTCCAGATGGAAAGATTTGGCTGATAGCCCTCAGAACTTGGTGCCTTCCCTGAGCAAATCTGTTTGGAGAGCGCCATGTGGTACCTATGCAACAAGAAGGGTGAGCAGTTCCTCCTCATCAGGATGAAGAGTTGTTTCTGATTTGTTTCTTCAGAAACTCCACTTTGCCACATGGCCCATCCCTTTCTTTTCCCCTTTGCTGCTCTCACCAGCACAAGGCCGAGTGGTATCCAGCCACCTGCCAGGAATGGCAGTCCTTAGCCATTTCCTAAGCAGTGCAACCATCCAGGCCAGTTTTTTCCACTGTGATAGTGCTGAGAAGCCTGTGGAGATGAGAAGCTGGAGTATTGATTAGCTGTCTTGCATGTAGAGAGTCCAGTTAACTGACTGATAGGCCAGCAGAGGTGCTGGGCGCAGGCAATGGAGTTGCGGTCTTGGGGAGCGAGAGCCCATCAGCTCAGTGAGGCTTAGCAGCTAATTAGTGCAATTAATGAGTCAGAAGTGGTAAAACCTAGTGATGTGGCCAAATGAGGCACCCCAGACCAACCTGCTGTGTGTGTCAGAGGTCTTGTTTATCTGAACTTATGTTTCCTCTGGCCAAGACCCAGGGAAGCGCCTTGACCACTGCAATGAGCTTCTGCACATGGGAACTGTCACTTCTTCCCTACTGACTCCTCCATAATCACCAGAGGAAGGAGGAGAAGCCCAAGAATTGCTGTAAGTGTTGCAAAGTTAAACATCCGAACAAGGGCACTGAAGATCAGCACCAATGTAACGTGCTGCAGGAGAGGTCCTGGGACTACTGCTGGGACAGGGAATGCTTTCTCTCCCCACATGCTCCTGTCTGCCCTGTGCCTTGCTGTAGGGTGGGGCATGTGTACCTCCAAACAGACCCTGATCTCATCTGGGGCCTCCAGGCACTGTTATTAGGAGCTGTAACAATGGCAGGCTACCAAATGCTAATCTCAGCCTCCCGTGCCTCCCTCTCGGCTAACTAGGGCTATCCCCATTTCCTTAGGTATACCAGGAAGCCTTTGTGCTGCCTGTGAGGAGAAAACAGCTGTTGAGTAGTACAGCTAAGGCTGCTTCTTATCGGGGCTGACCATGTGTTGGCAGGATTTCCTCTTGCCATTAGACTGGGACAATCCCACACTCAGAAGGAGCCAGGAGAGCTCAGCTGTGGAATTCTGTAGAGCTGGGTTTTGACTGTGCTGAGTGCCAGTTAAATGAATTAAGGATCAGTAGCTAATGACTCTGGAACAAGCTCCTGATTGCGGTGGCATCTTCCTTTTTAGCTCCCATATAAATGAAATTTTGAGGAGGATCAGTTGCCCTCTGGGGGGGGACAAGTCACCTGGATCTTGCAGGGTGGGGGTGTAAAGCTGTTGGGATAGCTCTTCCTCTTCCTAGAGCACCCTTGTGCAGAAGAGCACAGTGTATCCTAAATCTAAGCCAAATAGGACTCTCTTTGCACAAAGGGCCTTGATCCCATGTGATGTGTTGTGTCATGCTCCTACAGCAGCTATGAAACCTTCATTAAATATCTGTGATCCTCTATAGAGAGAGAAATCCCTTGGAAACTGGGCTTTATTAATTCTACTTCTCAAACATGGTTTGTTTTGCTACAGGGGAAAAGCTTTACTGTTATTTCCCAAGCTCCATTGCTCAGTCCTGTGGGAGGAGGTTCTCTGTCCTTAGTAATTCCATCTTGGTCTTCAAGCTGGCCTAACACCTCCAGCCGTATCCCAGCTGGGGAAAAAAATACTCTGGAGGTAAAGGCATATGTCTGTGTGTGTCAGGAACCTTGCTGCTGAGGAGTCAGTCCTGCAAATGAACATCTCTTTAACCATTTGGAGGAGAGAAAGAACTCCAGGTCAATGCTCTGCCTCTGTGAGTGTAAAATAGCTGAGCTGAGAGTCTCTTTGCTCAACTAATATTGTGCAGCTCTGGGTGGATCCTTGGCTTTCATCAGCCTCCAGCATTCTTGAGTTGCTCTCATGTGCTTTCAGGCATTTTTGTACAAGCCTGATGGGGTGCTGGGAAAGGGCGTATCTCTCAAAAGCTTACATGGGTGTACATGCCTCTTTCTCACTTCTAAAATAAAATGAAATGTCTTTGCTTATCTGGAGACTGTCTCCTGTGTTGAAGTAAAGCCAGGCAGCCAGCCTGGGAACAGCATTTCAGGGATTACTGCAGCTACACCACTGACACAGGGCCATGGGCTGTCCCGTCTCTGTTTAGAAGTGCCAGGCACAGGGGATATTGGGAAAGAAGGGTACAGGTGGTAGGGAATTGCATCTAAACGACCCTAAGCACTCTGCTGCCTGCTTAAACTCAGGTGGAGCTGGGGTTCAGTTTGTTTGGCTGAAGGGGTCTGTGGGGTGGCTCCAGTCGTAATTCCTCCACGGCGAGAGCAGGCCTTGGTGTTGTGTGTGCTGACTCCTGGCTGCTTGTTTGCAGGGGATGAGCTGGAATACATTCGCCCCAACGTGTACCGGAATATCGCCCGCCAACTGAACATCTCGCTGCACTCGGAGGCAGTGGTGACGGATGCCTTCCTGGCAGTGGCTGCCCAGATTTTCACGGCAGGTAATGTGCCCAGTCAGATACACAGACAGGGCTGGGTGGAAAAGAACAGGATGGAGCCACCTGTCTTGGAGAAGGCATAGCCTGCAAGGTGGGGCCTGGTTTCTGAAAGGGCTGTGGGCAGTTTGGCAGCGTGCCCTGCTTTAATGATTTAATGAGAGCTCCTCTCAGCTCTGTTCTGGCAGGGAAATGCCCTGTGTTGTTATATCTTCACAGCAGGTTCTGACTCATTCTAGAAGGCACCTCCTGCCCTTCCTCGATAGGAGGTGGTGTTACCTCATTGCGTGGTAGGTCTCTCATTCCAAGCTCCTTTGCTCACCAGTGGCAACTGCAGAAGATTCATTGCATGGGAGGCTCCCCTGTTCCAGCGCATGCTGCTGATGCTGGGAGCCAGAACCAGCTCATCACAAGGGAGTTCCTCTTCTCCTGGCTTCCTTTCCCACAGCAATAGCCAGAACTGCAGTGAAGTCTGGTGCTTCTCCTTTCTCGTATTGGTGGAGTCTTGGCCCTGAAGGTTGTACCAGATGGGCAGGTGCTTTGAACTTTCTCCCTGCTTAGATGTGGGTGTTCTGCTGCTGCTGTTAGGCTAGTTCCAGCAATGATGGTCATAAGCCCCATGCTGTGTTCCTGCAAGGGAACCTCAGCCTTCCCTGGAAACAGTCCCTGCCGGTGACTGGAAATACAGCCTGTGGGAATTGAGGGAAGAGAAACCTTTTACACAGACATTTGTGTCAGGCAAGTCCTGACATTGTCCTAGGTTTTCTACAATGTCTTGTGTTGTCTGTGTGAGGACAGTAGATAGAAGAGACAGGGAACAAAACCAAAAAAAGGAAAAACAACCAAAGACAGCAACTTGCGTAGCAGTGTGATAGCATTGGAACCAGTGACAACAACCTGTCAAGTGTCACAGGACGAACTGACTCTTGTCACACTGGGAATAGTTACTACAGCATGGAAGTCCAGGTTTCTGTTGTACTTTCAAACAGGCTTCCTCACTAAAATCTTTTTTATCTTCACAATCAGCTGTGCTTCTTTACGCGGAACCACTGACACCCTGGAGAAGCCCTGACGGGGAGAAGGTGTGAACTGTGTTGTGGTGGAGAGAACGGATCCTCCCTAGAATCACAACAATGGCAAAATAGATCTCTGAGAGGGACTGCTCAGAGGGGGCTCCTGGCAGATGGAGCAGGGCAGATGTACTCCCTGAGTTAGGGAAAGCAATGCTGTGTCATAGGAAATGGATGGAATTGGATTGGGTGGCGAGTCCTGCAGCCCTCAGCAGCCTTTCAGAGATGCCTGGGATGCACATTGCCTTTGCCCAGGGGCTGGCCTGGGAGGCCCTGTGAACTCAGAAAGCAAGAGCCAGGCAAGTATGGCAGGAATGTCTGAGTGTGGCTGTGTTCAAAGGGCAGGTGCTCTGACTTGTCACTTGGTGCTGAGCTTTACTTGCCTAACAGCTTACAGAAAAACAAAGGTCAAGTTGGCAGGCTCGGGTATTTGCATTGCAGGTGAGTAGATGATCTTAGATGACTAGAGCTGACTGCATCAGAACTGGCCCACCTCCAGAGCTGAAGTGACACGGAGACCTAAACCAGAAAGGTGGATGGCTGCAAGTGGAGCAGACTGTGTGTGCTGCTTTGCTGCATAAATATGATGCTGGGGAGAAAGCCCTGCTGCCTTCTCGGAATCCTGCTCTCAATGCATATTGACAAATCCATTGAGAGCTGCATTTTTTTGGTGGTCTTCAACTTCTCAGCTCAGGAGTCAAATGCAAGGCGTGGATGGTTTAAAATTAAAGCTAGAAATCATAGCTCTTGGTACCAAACTCTTGGTGTTCAGGGTAGTAAGAATGGAATATGAGCTCAGCCCTGTGAGGCTGGCAACGCTGGAGACTTTGGGAGCATGGTAGAAACGCAGGCTCAAGCTCTGTTGCCAATATTGCCCCTTGTCTGGGGACACCATGCTGCATAGATGGCTGGCAGTGGGATGGCTGCACAGGGGGTGGATTCAAACTTTCCCAGTGCTCTCTATGCCCCGTTTTTAATTCTTTCTCATCTCTGCCACTCTGCTGGGGGTTGTGTCTTCAATTGCTTTTATCAACTTGTTATTGTGATTTCTCTTGGTGGAAGTTTCTGAGTGGCAGAGGAGTATGCTGATTTTTAACATTCCTGGATCCCACTGCAGTCTCAAGACTCAGCATTTAATGCTAAATCCAGCAAATCAGAGTTGGCTGTGACAGCCAGACATTCATTCCTTACTTTTTTTTTTTCATAGTTCAGAGGGAAGAGGCTCTTATTGAGCAAAGGAAACCAGACACTCAAGTTCTGTCTGAGTTTTCATGCCAATTACCAAGGGCTAAACCGTCTCAGGCTGTTTTTCACTGCGCAGTTTATTAAGAAAACAGCTACAGTCTGGCACTGCAGTGCCTAGACAGCCTGGGGAGCCCCACTAGTCACTCACAATGCCTTTCAAGCCAGGGAGTGGGGGATTTTGATCCTTTCTTGCTGGAGAGGTTTCCTCCTTAACCTTTCACATGTCTGTCTTCCACACGCTAACCTGGTTTTGAGTCTTTACAGTGTAGCTCTGGCTGTGCTCATTCTTGTCAATGCTGTTTACAAGTCTTGACTAAGCCCTGGCAGCCTGTTTCAATGCCTGACCACCCTTTCAGTGGAGAAATTTTTTCTAATATCCCATCTAAATCTCCCCTGGGGCAACTTGAGGCCATTTCCTCTTGTCCCGTTGCTTGTCATCTGGGAGAAGAGAGTATGGTAAGGCTCAAGCTGTATTTTGCTCCCCTGTTGCCATACAAACCATTAATTCTTCAGGGTGAGGAGAGCTCATCTGTGTGGAGATGTGCAACTCAGAGCCCTGATCTGCTTTGGATGGTGAAGGATCTGCAGCAGCATCACCTCTGTGATGTTACCGTTGGTTCTGGTGTCTGCTCCAAAGCTGCTCTGCAGGCAGCACGAGACTTTCTCCTGACTTTAACAGGCTGTGGATTGGCGCCTAGCTGAGCTGACATTAGCTGTTTGAATAAATCCCAGAAGGAAGGGGTCACTTGGTGCAGAAACAAAAGTAGAAAAGGGAGACACGCTTTCCTTTCCTAAGGAAAGAGCTTTGTGCTGTTTGTAAGAGCTGCTAGGCTGGTGAAAGACTGGATGTGGTGCTCAGTGCCATGGTCTGGTTGACAAAGTGGTGTTAGGCCACAGGTTGGACCTGACGATCTCAGAGGTCTTTTCTAAACTTGTTGATTCTGTGATGGAATGAGATGAACTTGGCGTTCCCTTCCAGCCCAAACCATTCTGTCATTCTATGGAATGCTTTTAGAGATGCATCCTACTGTTCCCTCATTACTTAGGCCTAAAGACTCGAGCTCCCTGCCTTGTGCACATCCCTCTTGTCTTCCTTCTCTCCACCAGAGTATATTGTGTCTGGCTGTATTCTTCCAGCTGTTGAAATGTAGCACCAGATCATGTTTCTTATAGGTCTGACTTGCGAGTGAGGCTTTGATGCTGAGTGGAGCAGAGGGAAGTTTATTTGAGTAACCTCGGATAGTGTGGTGCTCTGAGACCGCACAGCCCTGTCTCATGGCTTCTTGAGCTCTCCCCTGGGGCAGGCAAGTTCATATGAGCAGGAACACTTTCAAGAGCACTCCTCTCCTGCTAATTCATTTTCCCCTGGGCTTGCCAGTGTTTACATACTGTCAGCTCCATGGCCGGCCTTAAGTCTGCAACTTGTATTTCTTATTTTTTATAATGCCTTCTAAGCAGCTCTTCACTTGTTCCATATCCTTCTGTTCCATCTCTGTGAGCAGAAGTTTTGGAGCTTTCTCTGTTTTGATCACTCCCTTCTGGACCAGTTTTCCATTCACTGTTGTTGTTAGCTCCTGTGCATGCTAGTCCATGCAGTGGGAAGCCCTATGAATGGATTGTCTTTCCTGGTGACATGTGCCCGTTTCACCCAGCATGGATGGTAGCCAGGCCTTTTAAGGAATTTGGAGCAAGACGATGTGTCTTCGCTGCTCATGTGCACTGGCCAGATGCAATTCCAGCTTATACTGAGGGATGCATCACACTAGTGTCACCCTGAACCCAGCCTAAACATCACGGGGGACAGAGGCACTGCCCTTTCAGTAGACTGTGCTCCTCTGCCCCTGCTAAGGGGGTCCTTGAGAGAGAAAATTTAATGGAGCTGGTGTCCTGGGAAAGCGCAGAGTAGGGCTGTGGAGGCACGTTCCCCTGTCCTGTCCTGTCTGGGGCTGGATGGCTGCTGGAGCCCTCCTGGGCAGTGGGACCAGCCACAGGCCCAGGTGTTGGAGATGTCTGCTCTTCCCTTGTTTCAGGGCTCCCCTACATCTGGTGAGAACAAGAGCATAAGCTGTGCCCTGCTGTTGCAGGTGAGGAGCCCACCAGCTGTCTCCGTCTTCTGCCTCCAGCAGTGACAACAGACATATGAAAATCAGGAGGGAATTTCCTCCTCCCCCTGTCCCCATGGCCTGGCTGTGCTGGTAACATGAAAAGCAGACTGAAAAATTGGTTTGACCCTGATGGACATGCTCTGGAAAGAGGATGTGACTGCTAAGCCCTCCACATCCATCACCATGATAAGCATTGGACAACAGCTCATCCTCTTTCTACTGTCCAGTGAAAGGGAGAGGGGTTCTCTCTGTGTGCCACGGAAGCCCTCACCTCATGCAAGTCCTGCAGCAGGTACCACTATGGAACACCCTTGGCAGGGAAGCTGGAGCTGAAGAGCTGCCTTTCCATCCTCCATGGACTGACGTGTCTTAGAGTAAACTGCTTTCCTGTGTACTGGGGAAGTCATGGGTCTCTTGAGCCTTTATCTTTCATCGGCTGTGCGTGCACTTTTCTTCTGTTGGAAAAAGAAACTTGGGTTTCAAACAAAGTTAACCAAGACTGCAGCTGTCTTTCTGTACCAGAGTGACCTCAGCCCTGTCACTCTTCATTACTTCCATGTAAATATCTCAAAGCTAATGGACTTGCTTCAGATACTTAAACAGTGTGGTCAGTAAAAACTTGGGAATAAGCCAGTGAACTCTTCCCTGGAATTTTGGGTAACTTTGGTTCATGTAACTCGAGATTCAAGGATCCACATTTCTGCAGGGATGGAGAATTGTAGAACTGACTGACACTAAAGCTGAGTATAAGCCAGCTGAGGCTCTAGTCCTGGAGATATCATCAGCAAGGTGTGTAAACCCTTAAAGCCTCTTTCATTAGGTAGAGACATACTGACCTGCACTCTTTCTTGCTGGGATAACCCCTCTGTCTTGTGTTTTCTTATGTGGTTTCATAGTCTGTTTCTGGCTCGTTCTGCTGGCTGTCATGGTGACACACAGTGTGAGAAAGGCAGATAAATAGTGTGAATGCCACACAGGCAGTGAACTTCCTGAATGACAGCTCCGGGGAAGGGACAATGCTGGGCCCGCTCAGCAAATAAAGCCAGGACAAGAATAACAGTCGCTTTAGTCTTATTAATAACTTCCTCTGATCTCAGGGATAGTGCTGGGGAGGAACAGTATCACAGGGGACACTGAGCTACTGCTGTTACTATTGTTGCAGAACCTCACAAAAGGATCATCTGCAGATTTTGATCTTACATTAGTCATGAGTGAAAAGTGGCTTTTTTTGGAACAGTGAATAGATTTTCAGCAGTCTAACAAGGTATTCCTGTGACTGACATTTGAAGAGTTCCTCTAAAGTTTAGTACTTTTTTTATTTAAGGAAAAAAAAAAAAAGAGAGTGATTCTTAAAGGTGTTAGTGTGAGTGTCCCTTTTGAGTCACTAAGTGGAAGAACTGTGGAAATGCTCTGAAATCTGCATGTTTGAGGAATATGGGGTGCTGTGCTACAGTGAGAATACCTTTGAGGAGGCTGGAGTTCCATCCCAGAGATGGGAGTGCAACGAGGGAAGGGAGACTCTTCACCCCATTCAAATTGTATTTTTGCTTGCTGAGCACATCCAGTTTTCTGGTGGTGTGTTTAACCCCTCCAGGTCCTCAGATCTAGCCACTGAACAAATCTTTCTATCCTCTCACCTGTTTTCTTTCTCATTGCAACCCTGTAGAACAGTTCTGTGTGGGTTTTAAACCCTGGAACTTCACCGGGCTTCTGGCTATGTTTGGGAGAGACCTTGGACAGACCCCACAGAGACCTAACATTTTAAAATGCTTCATGGTATGCTTGATAAATATGGCTATTCCAGATAACAAAGCATGGGGGGAATTCAACTTCCTAGCTGATCCAAAGGAAATCCATGTGCCATTGTGCATTGCATGGGAGCAAATGGGTTGCATTTCCAGGTCACTGGTCCTGATAAAAGCCTGATGAGAGACAGCTGGCTGCGATGTTTGAGCATAAAGGGTTTATGCCCAGTGGTGTTGGTAAAGCCTGGGGGAGACCCCAGGAAGTTGGCTGGTACCCAAAGCTGAGCTCAAGCACCTATTGCTAGCATTGACAGGAAGATTGCTGCTGGGACAACGTCTATGGAGCTCTTGCTGCGGGCAGGTCGGCCTGGCAGGAAGTCTGTCCTCTGGGAGATTAGATAACTGACTGACCCTCCATCCCTGCACTGCCCTCAGTGAGGTAGGATAGGCAGTGCTAAGTATTGCAGGCAGAGTGGCCAAATTCTTAAAGCTACCTGGTTTTCAGGTGGAAACTGAGGTGTACTCCTTACACTGAGGAGGAGGCCAACACTGATTAACAGCTTCCTCATGAAAGGAAGAGGAAGGGCAGGCACTCTGCTCTCTGGTGACAGGACCCAAGGGAATGGCATGAAGCTGTGTCAGGGGGTTTAGATTGGATATTAGAAAAAGGCTCTTCACCCAGAGGGTGACTGGGCACTGGAACAGGCTCCTCAGGGCAGTGGTCATGGCCCCAAACCTGCCAGAGCTCAAAGAGTGTTTGGACAAGGCTCTCAGGCACATGATGGGATTGTTGGGGCTGTCCTGTGTAGGGCCAGGGGTTGGTCTCGATGATCCTTGTGTGTACCTTCCAACTCAGGATTCTATGAATCCTATATTCCCACTGTGATTCTGTGAACCCTCTTGGCCCTATACCTTTGCCTCTCTTTTTTGCTTTTGTGCCATGGAAGAACTGAAGATGCTTATCTCATGTGCTTTGCGTGTCACATTGGAACAGTTTTCTCTGATCTAGAAAAAAACAGGAACGCTTCATCTAAAGGGTGTTAAAGAGTTGAGCTGATGGCAAACCCCCCAGGTTGTTCAAACTGTTTGAATGCCATCACCTCCTGTGCAGCATGTGTGTGGCTGAGAGCCAATGGCAATACAAACCACGGTGGTGCACTTCTTCCCTGTCCTGGTGGTGCCTTTGGGCTGCTTTCCCCCAAAGCTGTGCACCCAGTGCTGAGAGGTGGTCAAACCGTATGAAGGTCAGATTATTTCATTCTGCCTCTCTGTGTGGAGGGTTTATCCCCAGTCCTGGTCCTCTAGTATTTCTTTTCCCCCATGGTGGAGAGCATGCAGAACTGCGGCCGCATGCAGGCAGCATGGCCACGTGTAACGAAGGAGAGGCATTTCCTTTGATTAATCAAGACTGAGCTCTGTGTGTGTGTGTGTGTGTGTGTGTGTGTAAATCTGAATGACCTTTATTCTTTTCACAGGCATAACGTGGGGCAAGGTGGTGTCTCTCTATGCCGTGGCAGCGGGGCTGGCCGTGGACTGCGTGCGGCACGCGCAGCCAGCCATGGTTCACACCATTGTCGACTGCCTGGGAGAGTTTGTCCGCAAGACCTTGGTGACGTGGCTGAAAAGGAGAGGAGGCTGGGTAAGAAATGCTGTCTGATCAAACCTGCTTCTGCACGTGCAGACCAAAGAACATCCCGATTGATGAGAGTGTCCCCACTGCAGCTTTATGCTGAAAAAGGCTGCGTGAGATTCTCTTCCACAGCCCTGTGGCCACCTCTGTCCCACTTACACCTTGCTAGACTTACATAGCTCTGTTACTGGTCCCACCTAGTGTAGCTGAGCCACAATGATTCAATCCTGGCCCACCAGCACTTATTCTGTTCCTGATCTTCTCTGGAGCTAACAGCCAGTCATAGTGGGAGACTGCATAGGGATCAACTCAGTGAGGCCCTGGCACAGGTTGCCCAGAGGAGCTGTGGCTGCCCCATCCCTGCAATTGTTCCAGGCCAGGTTGGACAGAGCTTGGAGCAACCTGGTCTAGTGGAAGGTGTCTCTGCCCCTGGCACGGGTTCGAAATAGATAGCCTTTAAGGTCTCTTCCAACCCAAACCATGCCGTGATTCTCTTGAGCAGCTGTTTTCCAGAAACTGAAAAAAAATTAAGCTTGCCAACTTAATTCTCCTTTCACCTTTAAGCATCTGATATCTTTGGTCTCTCTATATCCAATGGGAGCATTGGCTCCTGTGGAGGATTGTTCAGAGTAAGAACTTTACTTTGGTCCTGTGGAATAGCCAGACACCTTTCCAGTGACTTCCCCAGCAGACTGGGATGACTGGCTGGCAGCTGGGCGGTGCATGTGTGCACCAGGTTCTGTGTGCCTGCCTGGCAGGGACATGGACACTCCTTGGAGCGATAGAGCCCGAAGTGCTTTGGTGTGCTGCCAGGAAGATGCTGCCTGGAGCTAAATACTGCCCTATGACACCACTGAGCTCATGGGACATCTTGTTCCCAAGGCACGTGCTCTTTCCAGACTGAGCCACAGCAGCAAATTCCCTCTTTTCCAGGAGGTGAAATTTATTCCCAAGCCACCAGGAAATGGTCAGGCAGTTCCCACCCACATAGACGCAGAGATGGGGGGATGACTTTTTCCAAACTGAATGTTGCTCCTCTGTGCTAAGACTTCCCAAGTGTGCCTGTAGCTGGTTCAGTCACCTGATTTGTCCAGGAATGAAGGCACCTTTTTGGTGAAAAGCACTGGATCCCTTGCACTTCAGTGCCAATCCTACCTTAAATCATCCCTGCCCTCTCTAAAACTGTGTCAGCTTGAGGCCAGTTGACTCGGGTGATTGTTTGGTTGGGCTCAAAGTAACCTTTGATTTGAATGCCCTGATCTATTCCATTTTGCATCTGCACAATTAATGCTGCCGAGGCTTGTAAAGAGAATATCCTGGGATTAAGTAGCGCTGTTCCTGCCTGTGAATACCTGTCCCTGCCTCACTGTTATTTGAGGCTTACTTTAACTTTGTACCTGTAGACATGCTTGAAATGTGTTTTCTTAAACGTTTAATTTTTCCTTTGGAAAAGATCCAGTTTCATTAAAATGGAAATGTTGCATAGGAACGTGTCTCCTTCTAGTTTCTAACTGTTTTTTTTATTTGTTTTGGGAAACCTGCATGTTCTGATAAGTTAGTATCTTCTTTTAAGTTTTGTATTACTTCATTAGAGTTCAAAACAAGGTGTTTGGATAGTTCCAAAAGGATATTTTTGGAAAGTTTGTTGCAAAGCAAACAAGCTGCTAAAACAAGCTGCAACAAGGGGATATTTGCTCACCAGAAACGAGGGTCCCTTCAAGTCTGGGGGACGGCTACTAATCTTCCTGCCACATTGTTCTGTGCTTCCCTGAATGTTCTTCCTCTTGATCTGCAGGCACTTCAGCAAGGTATTTCCCAGCCTTGTTCCCTAAGGGGCCAGACCAAACAGCTCTGTGACTGGGACTCTCTCGCCTGCTGCCTGGCCTAACTGGTGTTAGTTTGTCTTGGCACAAAGTCCTTCTTTCCCCTGTGCACATGGCTCCCATCAGCTCAGATGGAGGCTGCCAAGAGTAACCACCATCCCCTCAGCTGATCCAGAAAAGCCACTGTGGATACCTTGGAAAGGCATTTGAAATTTTCCACTCAGCAGCAGGTTCCCATACTGCTTCCATAGGGTGGAGAAGACCCTACCCTATGAAACCCAACTCAAACCCTTTCAGAGAAATGAAGAAAGTTCGAACCTTTGAGACATCATCTCTCCCTGTGGAGAGTTGGCGGCCTCAGTAGTGGCTTTACAGTAGAATAAAAAGATTTTAATTTTCTTAGCAGCGTTTGCTACAAAGCAGTGCATGTGACTTGAGCTTGTTTGAACAATTAACACACAAGATCAAACCGCCATTGCACCATTTTATCAGTGCCTGACAAGGCTCAAAGACCTGCTTTGTCAAGTCGCTTTGAAGTTTTCAATTCCACTGCCTTATCAGGTATGCTTGATTTGGATAAGAGCAGCTAAGGCAATTGTTATACAGCTGAGCAATTTTGCTTATCTAAGCAAGCCCTATACAAATTTGTAAATGCTCCTGAGTGTAGCCCCTCTTCGTTAGAGCAGTGAGCTCATTGTCTTTGGGAGAACATAGCAGGCTTTAAGGAGTTCACATTTTCTCATCTGGCAGTTAACCCTCTGCAGCTGTAATCAACCCAGAGTGGTTTGGGCCTTGTACTGGCTCGCCTGAAGCACTTAAGTCCTTCAGATCTTGTGTTTCTCATGGATCAGTTACCCTAACATACATGTTCAGACAGGTACCTGCATGTCATGACTTCTCTCGACTAAAGGGACATCTTGACACATCTTTGTCTTACACATGACACTGTGCAGGTTGATAAAATTGAACAGGCTGAATCAGTTCAGACTTTTTCAAAATGCAAATAGGGTGAGTGTGCTAAGCCATTGCTGAAGGTATTCAGGGAGACCCACTTTACTTTCCTCCACAATGCAGATAAAGTACCACATTTGCAGCATCTTCTGTTAGCTGCCTTGGCTGTGTGCTACATTTGCTCGTGGTTTTTTGCTATAAGCAGCAGCATTTCCACACCTTGGTGCTGACTCAGCTTCCTCCTCTCATCCTGTTTCTTCCCGTCCTTACATGCTTGTGTTCATTCCTTCCGCAGTCTCTGCTTGTCGGTTATTCGTGGGCTCTGCATCTCCTGATGCTCCCAGGAGATCAGCGTGGGGAACTGCAGCATGCCAGCCTTCCAGACCCCGTGGGGGAGGAACTGCTGGAACACGTGGCTGCTCTCAGCAGAGCTTTGGTCTGTAGATGACAAAGGGGTCACTCAGTACTCGCTAACCAGCCACCTGCATTCGTCCCTTCAGCTACCTTTTTCTTCCTTCTAATGATGACCAAAGTTGGTGAGGTGAGACTCACCCGTGTCTTCGACACAGGCAGAAGGGCTGGAGAAGACTATTAGGGTATTCATCATCTCTCATGTCCTGTTTTGGGGATGAACATCTCAGGGTTTAGAGTATGCACCCCGTGTTACTCGACCAGAGTCCACATCTACTTGTGCTAGGCTGAAGTTTAACCACAACTCAGTTATATCACTGGCAGAGCTTCTAATTTTGATTCCTCTACCAGAAAATGCAATTTTTTTTTCTACCTCTATCCTGTTCACTTTACCCTCCGGGTATTTTCCACCTTCTGCTCCCCATGCCAGGTGAGAGCCTGTCTTCATCAGTTTGCTGGATTGTTGTTATTTTTTATTCATTGCAGGCCAGCTTCTCTTCTTGTTAACACTTGAAACCAGCTGCCCAAGCGATCTCTAAATCTGGCCCACGCGTCTGGGAGGCATCTCTGCCAGCATACATATTTCTACACACAAAGCTTGCATTGCTTTAGATTTAAATCAGGGGTTGGCTTGCTTGATTGTCTTCCAAAGAAAACACTAAGGCAAGAGAAAAAGTGCAAGCAACTTGAGCTGATATTAAACAGGACAACCTCGGGAAACATCTGGCTTTACAGAAAAGGATGGGAATGCTGATACTGCCAAAGCTTCCTAGACCTTTCAAACAGAGAAAGAAAGTTGTATTTAGCTGTTCAAAATGGAAAATGCCGGACAATCTTCCTGTCCAGCATTTCTTTCCTCAGTGGTGGCTGAAAAGGGGGGACACTTTGCCTTGTTGATGGGGAATGAGGAAAGTGTATTTTGCAGGGCTCTTGGGCCTGATTTAATAACTTCTGGTGTGTGGAAGTGTCAGAGCAAGCATCTGGTGCTGTGCTGCAGCAGCAGTGGTGTGGTGCTCTGGGTTGAGGGGCTGGGAAAGCCTGCAGCTGTGACTGGTGTGGGCACCTCTCTCTGATAATCTCTCTTCCCTCCTCATTAGGCAGACATCACAAAATGTGTGGTGAATACTGACCCTAGCCTTCGCTCCCACTGGCTCGTGGCTGCTGTTTGCAGCTTTGGTCACTTCCTCAAGGCCATCTTCTTTGTCCTGCTGCCTGAGAGATGAGTCCAAGATGCCAAGTGCAACATCCCTGCCCCATCTCCTCCCCCACTCCGGAAGCAACAAGAAGTGACTGGAGAAGTAATTCCAGATTGGTAATGGCAATTTCTGAAGAGGAGGAAGAGAAGAACCAGGACAAACAAAAGGCTTGTTCTCCTCTCCCTTCATCTAGGAGCAGATCATCAACCATAGTCTCCTTTTGCAGCCACAGGAGCCTTTTTGACCATTAATTCTTTCAAAAACCTTGTTTCCCTGGGTAACTTGCATGTGTTTGGCCTGGATGTTGGCAGTCCCTGGGCACGCTGATGGCAGCCACGTGCAGCGTGGAATGTCGGATGTCTGTTCCTTACAGCTGTGTTGCACGGTTATGCTACTGCCAGGCAGAGGGGAGGAGGAAGAGAATATTATTTGAAATGGGATAAGAAAATAGGAGAGGGGGGAGAGTCCCTCCTTCACTCCGTGTGATACTCCTTTCAGTCCTCAGACTTGCCTTGTGTTAATTCTTGTGGTTACATTTGTGCTCAAAGTTCATCTCCGTTATCCCCGACTTGCTGGGCTCTGCCCCAGCACAGCATGGTGGGTTTTTAACAGGATAAACCCAAACATTTTGTCAACAGGTGCTTCTCCCTGACACGTGTCAGAAATCGGTCTGAGTGTGAGGGGCAGGATGAGAAGGCAGTTGCACGCGACGCAGCATTGAGAGTGTGTTTTGTTGACCCCTCTTGCTGCACTCACCGTTCAAACAGGAGAGTGAGGGGCAACGCCTTCACGCAACAGCTCGGGCTGGAATTTCATCGTGAAGAGAAATGGTTTTTCCACTGACATTTTGTCCGAGCTAAGCGTGGAAGTAGGGTAGGAAAGGCAAGGGGGCATGAGCAGAAATAGGGAAACAGTAAGTGAACTGGCTGGCATTGTGAAGGGGGTGAGCTGTGGCAAAAGTAGCTGATGTGTGTTTGTCTGTTAATCTCCTTGGAAGTACAACTCGCAGTCTTCTTTGTGGCAAACAATAAAAGAAATAGGTGGTGTTTCACTATTGCACAGGCTATTGTGTTTGTTTCCAGAGTTAACATTTCCAAAAAAGGCCAGAACAGTGCAGAGACAAACACGCTGGCCATGCTAAAAATACTTCAGCTTTTCCCCTGGTAGAGCATGTTAACGTGTTAAAACTACAACTCACCCAGTTCATGCCTGGAATTTAACCCATGTTGTTGCCATGTCAGAAATGTGCTGTCTTCACCGACAGACGTGGGGCCTTGCTGACATCAGCAGGGAAAGGCTGTGGAGCCTCTTCTCTGCCAAAGCCTCACAGAGGCGCCCTGCTCAGTGCCTTGATTCCAAGAGTGTGGCAATAAACAAAGAAAAAAACCCCTTCTGGAATTCAGAACGTGTGGCACTATGGGAGGTTTTGCTGGTTCTTTTTCCTGATTTCTCTCCCCAGTATTTAGAGGGGTTTTGCTCTTCCATCCAGGAGTTACAAAGGTATTTGAGAATAAAGCAAAGCCTTGATTTTTTGGTACTATCTCTGGGCAGTATCTCTGCTAGCAGTTAGTAGTGCTGTGCTCTGACCAGCAGAAACCCTAGTAGAGGATGTGTAGGGGTTAGATTCCTGCTTTTGGCTGCTCTAGCCCTTTGCACTTTGGCTGATTCCTCAGCATATGGGTACCAGGCCCAGCTTTAGCCCTAGCGCATCCCAGTGAAGGGTGCTGTACCAGCTTGGTCTACAAGTATGTTTTCAGTAGTAAAGCACCTGTTGTGGGTCAAAACCCTTAAAGGGCAGCCTCCCCCAGTCCACAATATCCCAACAAAAACACTCACTGACAAGGAGAGAGCCTTGCATTCCATATCAAAGCTGTGTGCTGCCTTTCATAGTGGGTAGGGAGACCTTGGGCTGGGTTATACTGACAAAGTTCCCAGAGTGGGTGCAGCTCATGCTACACTGAGATTGGGGCATTTTTATGTGTGTAAAGCTTGCAGCAGTTCACCAAATAATCCCAAACTGCCAAAGGAATATTTATTTTTTTTCCCCTTCCTGACATAATTATACTGGCATTAGGGGTTTTGCTGGCACCCCTTACAGTTGGGATTTTCTTCCTTAGATTCTTGGTAGATCTGGCTATGGAAATTTAGAGCAGGTACAGAACACATGGTGAACTACACTAATCCCTTTTGAGCAGCATAGAGAGGATCCCCTCCTGTCTGCAACATAGCCATGAAAAGTTCTATAGTCTATAGCAGGGGGATGCAGATGTGTTGTCCTAATGGAGCTTGTGGAAAAGTAGACTTTGGACTTCTGGAAGTACCCTGGTTGTGTGCAGACTTTGGCTTGGGCAGCTTCACAACACATCAAGTCCAGCTTACCTTGTCATACTTTGTGTTTTATGGAATGTATGGGACTTAATGAAGCTGTACAGTCTGAACCTGGGACTAGCAAGACCTCTCTCAATTTAGATGCTGTTTTGAAATGTAATGCTTCAGGCCATGGCCACTTTTTTCAGTAAACTGATATCAGAGAGACTACTAAGGAACATAAAGAGTTAAATGCGCCAATTAAGTGGATTTAACAAAAAGATAATGACCAGCTAAATAAAGCAGCAGTGCTGGAAAGGAATGTGTGTGGGTGGGAGGGGGGTTACAGAGGCAGACAAAGGCTCAGCCTGGAAACTGCCAATAATGAAGAGGTGATTTTACTCCCCTCGAATATGTTTCAGACTTCTCTGGCTTTTGTCTGTCTTCTTGCATTTGCTAGTTCCTCCAAAAGACATACTGGGGCTGAACGGTGTGTTGCTCATCTTGCTCTTGGTGTTAAAGGATGATCTTTTGACCCTTCTCATTCCTGTAATAACCACATCAGCACCAGCCTTGCCACCAAAATAAACAACAAAACAAACAGAATTGCACACACAGCTGTGCATTTGGAAAGTAGCAGTCTTGAGCATGATCCAGCCAAGTCTTTATGTTGTGTTCAGTCCTAGCTGTTATGTTTAGCTGTTTCAGAGTACTTCCAGAGGTCCTTTACAATCTCAGCAATTCTGGGGCTCTGTGATTTTTCTATTCCCTCTTCTGTTTTGGCCAGTCCTACCTGATGGGAGACATCAGGGTTGGTTGTTTATCACCTCAATAAACATTTTCCTTTTAAATGATTGGTGAAGGTCCTAGGAGTAGGTCCAATTTATGTAGTTGTTAAAGAAGAGCAAAAAAACACAAGTACCAAAGTTAGTACTATAGTACTGTTGTGCTTCTCCACACCGAAAGCCTGATGCTCTTCCAGCATCAGAATCTGAAAACACCCAAACTAACCATCTCATCCTTTTCCCCCAGTGCTTCCAATGATCTGCTTGAAAACACTGCTTGTAGTAAAAGCTGCCTTCGTTTTTTCTAGGCTGTTTTCCTCACATTGAATGTTTTGAGACTTAGCTACACACAAACTGTCTTGGGGGGCTGCTCCCTGTCCCCAGTGACCTTTCAGTCCACTGCTTTTGCTGAAGGGCAGCAGTCACGTGGGGGTGGGGGGCAGACCTCCACTCAGCATGGGGACACGTGGCTGCTGCTCACCCTGTTAGGTACACATAAAATCCAGATGGGCTTTAGCTGTCTTCTGCCTTGCTGTCCCGCCAGAAAACCTGGAAGCATAGGGAAAAGATGAGGCAGGGTCAGGTGGAGGCATGGGAAACGCCTGTGACGAAGCAGGAGGAGGGAGAAAGGGTTGGATGGAGGTGGGGAAATGACATATAGTATTTTTGAGGTTATGGAGTGTTTTGCAGAGGAGAGTGGCCTGTGTGCTATAGCAGCGGGGAATGTAAAGGTCAGAGAGTAGTGCCTGGAGGAACCTGAGCCTCAGCTCTCCTTTGTCGACAGAAGAACTCGCCTCCAGTAAGGATTATCCCACCATCCTTCACTTCCCAACCTCATTCTCTGTTTGTTTATAGCAGACCTACATAGGAATACCTGCTTTATCACAAAGGTGAGGAGCAGAAAAGCTGTCTTGGCTTGGCAGTTTCAATGATAAGCATTTGACAGTGCTTATCCTGTCCTAGACCTGATCTTGCTCCAATCACAGCCTGAGTTGTACCTCTCCCATGTCAAACACTGGCAGCAGGTTCACCTTCTTCAAAGCAACCGAAGAAAGTGGTCTTGGTCTTGCAGCAGATGTCACCTGTGTTCCTGCACTGCTTTTTCTCCTGCAAACAGAAAAAAACCAGTTTGGGAAACCCTTAATTTACCAGGCTTGCCTCTGTATTATAGACCAAAGTACAGAACAATAGCAACAGGGAGTGAGATTGCGATTTCCTGGGAAATTGCAACACTAAACTTCCTCTTTTTTAGACTAGTTCTTTAGACCCTGAGAGAAAGCTCTGCCTAATTTTTTTTTTTTTTATTCTCTTTTTAATGTGCAAAGTCTGCAAGTGGGGGTTTTTTTGTGCACAATTAAACTGAATATGAAGCAGATTGTAAGTCCTTTAGATGAGTTTCTGAAAAGATCAGTCCCCGAAGGCGTTCCAACAGCTTTGCCAAGAGCCTTCTTGATGTGGCTCTTGTCAATGTGTGTCCCCTTGAATTTCTTCACTGTCATAGTTTTTTTAAGTCTACTATTTATAATTTTATAGGCATAGATTTGCCACAGATTAATTATTCTCTTAGGGCAATGTGAAAACAATGCATGCTACTAGATTAATGACAAGAAAACAGCACTTTAATGTACTGCTGGCTGACTCTATAAATTTCTTCTATGCAAGTGGTTTGACAGCTGGAGTTTAAATACTCCCTCTGAAAAGCCTGTAACCTCTTTAAACATTTTAACCCACTGGGATTACGAGCCCCCAGCACAGCTAAACAGAGCGATCCTTGATTGAACTTTACACCGTCACCAGGACCTGGAAGTGCATTGCATGTTCAAGCAGAGTCTGTGGGAAATGGAGTGCCCCTGGGTCAATGTCACGACATGAAGACCGTGTCCAGGCAAGGTCAGATGAAAAAAAAAGCTTCCCCTTTCACAGAAGTTAAAAAAGAAAGAGTTGGGAAGGGAATTTCCAACTTCCTTATGAGAATATTTCAGAGCTTTAACTCAGGAGAAATTTCACCTCTTTGCCCATAGACCAGCAGAAAGCACCAGAGCTTGTCTTCTCCATTGCTGCAGTAAGACTTGCTGATACATCTCTAACGGTGTCAAATACAATCCCCTGTTGTTTCAAATTTCCACTTCTAGCCCTATCTTGTGACCTTCACTGTTGCTTTTGTTGAGCTCCGTGTTTAAGCAAGATAAGGTGTGTTTTCTATTCCCCTTCCCCTGACTGGTGCTGGGTTTGCTCTTGAGTACCTTTCAGTCATCTGAAGGGCGACTGGTTTGGACTTTGGAGGACTACGGGCAGCACCAAGGACCTTCAGTGCCACTAATCTGATGGGAGCTGAGAGGATGGGCTGTTTGGCAGGACCAGCCCTCGCAGTGTCTCACCTGACTGTCATTAGGTACGAGCTGGAGATCCTGCAGCCAGTCCCTGCTATGCAGATCCGTTCTCCCAATGCTCTGTGATACTGGCCAGGCAACATAAAGCCACCTGAAAGTTGAACTTGAAGCCCTCTCAGCCTTTTTACTCTTAACATGGGGGTGTTAGTTGGAGGCTGTGCAGTGGTGACCACGGGGACAGTTTGTTCCCATTTCCCACCAGAGCTGATCCTGGATTTTCTGGTAATCTAAGAAGGGGATTAAAGCACCACCCCAAAACAGCGTTTTGTTTTGATCTCCTTGGCACTTCAAAAGAACAATTAAATCACTCTTAAGCTGCTAGAACATACTTTACTCTCAGTTCCTCAGCCAGGAATGGCCAGTCTGTCCTTTTTAAGCCTGGCAAGCGTCTGCCAGCTAACTCACTTGCCTTGTGCTGTCAGCTCTCCCTCCAGTTCACTGGCATTGCTCCTCAGCAAAGGAGTCTGACCCCCAATAACCACCTGATCCAGCTGGTTGTTTTCTCCCCCAGAGAAGAAAACCCCGTGCAAACCATGTAGTGGCTGCAGCGGAGTGAGGTGCTGCCCCGAACAGTATCATGCCCCACTGCCTGGTGTTTTCCCTTTGGCTGGGGCTGATGCATGCATTTATACAGGGTGGAAAAGGAGAAAGCAGGGCTGGCATTTGAAAGGGAGCAAACAGCTCCAAGGGTTGTGTTCAGAGCCTGTCCTGCTGCTGAAAGGCTGCTGCCATTAGGGTTTGGGTGCACATCACTGGCACTCCCTGGCTGATGCACACCGTGAGCCTGTAATCTGTGGCTAATGGTAGATTACTTGAAGCTGGGAAAAGGTGCTTGGACTATCTGTGCCCTTGGGTTTTATGGCTTAACTGGAGGAGGAGAACAGCACTACTAAAAATACTTACACGTTAAAGCTCGCGTTTTGTCTCGGAGAGCAATGGACTCACAGAGCCGAGCCCCGGCTGGGTATTATTACAAGCAATAAACTTGAAGGCTGGAACCAGCTCGAGCTAAATTATGAGGCGCCCTTCCCAAACTCTGCAGCACATCAGGGGGATGACTGGAAAAACTGCACAGCAGGTTTGCTTACATTTAAACAGTTTAATAAAAATGAAGAAGTTAATAGAATGGCTTGTATTGACTTTGATTGATTCACAGCCTTGAGGATTTCTGTGGGGGTGAAGACTGGATGGAGCAAGAATGCTGTGTGGCGCAGCTGAGTGGGGTGTTCTGCCATCAGAACTGGCAGAAGGGTTTTCCTGTCCATTTTAGGCTTCAGCTCCAGTTTCAGAACTGGAGCTGGAAGAGAAGTAGCACACAGCCATCCCGGGATGGGTGAGGGCACAGCAGCTGGGAGAAGGCAGCCTGACACCCAACCCCAGGGCTTTGGCCCTTTGAGTCGCTGCTGAATCTCATGCCAAAGAGCTGTTTCTATTTGCTGCCTCGCATGGCAAACACAGCTCCACGGCTGAGCAGAAACAACGTCTTGAGGACACCAGGAGCCTGAACTGACAACATGTGAAGATTAACGTGCAGGGACTTAAAATCAGTTTATTTAGGAGTTCATAAAATGTAGAGCACTAAAGGAATGGAGAAGAGAAAGCTGTAAAGGGTGCAGTGTGGTCCAGGAGTATCTCATGGATTCACAGTGTATTTTCCAAAACCCGGTTATCTTGTGGAGACAGCTTCTTAGCAAGAAGCATTTGTTGACTGCATATAGTTCTCTCTGCAGACATAAAAATTTCAATCAGCCACGCATTTGAAGGGAAGAAGAGCAGCTGAGAAAACATTTGCCCTTTTTCAAAGAGCTTTATTTGCTTTAGGATCAGAGTGATTTAGCGTGGAGGCACCAGCCGGGACTGGAGGCAAAGCTGCACTTCCCTTGAAGAGGGAGTTGAGGATTAGTTCAAAAGTGGAATTTAATCCTGGTATCTTTCACTTGAAATATTTAACAAAGTGCCTCCAAGTTACTTTCAGCAACTTCTCCAAGAACAGTGATGTCCTCAGGCTTTGAGGGAGTGAAATACTGGGCCGCTTGTCTGGAGGAAGCGAGCCATGTGCATGGCTCTCCCTGCCCCATTACCATGGGTAGAGCTGAGTGTTCCCATTCCATGACCAGAAACCAAGCAGGGAAGGAAGACTGGAGCACCAAGGGAATGAACAGGGTGATTTAATACCCTAGAACTGAGGCACAAAAGACCTGATGCCTTGAAGGGGTCACACAGGACAGCACAGCTGACCTCTGTACTTGCAGGGCACATCTCTCCCAAGGCTGATTCTGTTTGTAGAGGGAGTCTCTTCCTTCCCTGTGGGCTCAGTGCTCAGGGTGCCGGCTTCGGGACAGGCAGGGGCTCCTGGCAGAGCTGGCTCTACAAGCAGGCAGGATCCTGAGCTGCTGTGGTGGCATCACTGATGCCAACATTGGACAACAGCCTTTAAGCACAAGCCAGTTGCTTTTTGTCTCCCCCACCTTTTCTGACTTGAAGTTTAGTTTACGAAACACAACACTGGTTTTTAAATGCTTGGGGGAAATTTGTGAATATTCGACCCAAGCTCTCAGTTCCAGACTGCATGGGTCCATCTGGCTTTGCATGTCCCTTGGGTGGCCAGGAGCCCCAGACTGAGTGCCTGGACCAGGCATGTGTTGAAGCTGCCCAGAGGAGAATAAGATCCTGGCACTCACTGGTGGCACTGGGAGAGAAGCAAAAGACAGCTCAACCAAAGCCAGTCAAAAACCCTGTGGTTATGCTGTGTGATGAAAACTAGAGGAAGCTGGAGCTGCAGAGAGTCACAGAATCACAGAATATGCTGAGTTGGAAGGGACCCACAAGGATCATGGAGTCCAACCCTTAGCCACACACAGAACCATCCCCAGGAGTCACACCATATACCTGAGAGGATCATCCAAACACTTTCGAACTCTTTCAGCCTTCGTTCTGAGACCACTGCCCTGGGGAGCCTGTTCAGTGCCCAACCACCCTCTGGGAGAAGATCTTTTCTCTAATATCCAACCTAAACCTGCCCTGACACGATTTCAGGTCATTTCCTCAGGCCCTGTTGCTGGTGACCACAGAGAGGAGGTCAGTGCCTGCCCCTCCTCTCCCCTCACAGGTAAGTTCTAGACTACAATGAGGTCTCCCCTCGGTCTCCTCTTTTCCAGGCTGAGTCGGTGGCAGGCACAGAGCTGCGTGGGGGAGTCAAGGTTCAGCCACAGCACAAGCCTCAAAGTGCAGAGGAGCATCACTGCATATGGGTGCAGCAATTCCTTACAACAATAATAGCACGAAACAGCCTCTCTGATTAATCCTGCATGTAAAGGCCAGGCTGGATGGGGCTTGGGGCAACCTGGTCTAGTGGAAGGTGTCCCTGCCCACGGCAGAGTTTGGAGTGAGATGGATTTTAACCATTCTGTGATTCTGTAAATGAGCATAAATGTGTGTTGGCTCTTTGATGCTGCTTTACCATCCCTGCCCTCTACAGAAAACCATCTCTCTTGGGTGCTCTGAGGCAGCTGCTCTCTCCAACACCTATTGCTGCCCAGAGGAGGTGTGGGGCTCCTGGGAAGGTGGGACATGCTACAGGGACATACATGGCTGTGTGAAACCTCTGGGCGATGCTGCCAAACCGGTTCTTCTGATTTCCTGCTGCCCGGTGCCGTGTGCTGGGTTTGCCTCGGCAAACAGAGGGCTCTCTGGGGTGGGCTGGGCACTGCGGGTACGACCACCTGCACACGTAAACCTACCAAACTGCCTTTGGGTTTGGGATGGGATGAGACCAGACAGCCTCTCCCTCAGCGGGAAGGTGTAGAAGACCTTCAGAAGAAATAGGAGGAGGGAAAGCTTAGCACCCATTCACGGAAACTGTTGCTGCCAGGGAAAAGCTTTAATGTGAGAAGGAATTCACTCTCATGCAGGATGCTGTGTATGTTCTCTTTATCTGTCTGCTGAGAGGTTTGCTACAAGTGATAAAATTCTCACAGGCATCCCTGGAGGCTCCCACAGAGAGACCAGGCAGGCCATAAAGCACGGGACAGGGGGCAGGGGGAGAGGGGAAGGAGAACTCAGCCTGGGGTTTAATTGCACATGCAAAAGGTGTTACTATAAAAGCACCAAAACGGGTTTCCATTTTCACCTTTTTGGCCAGCTGTCTTGATCATTTAGATATATACTGAAGTGTTCTTCACTGTTAAAATAAATTTTCTTTAAAACTTTAGCCACAGCCTGGTGCCGGGGGTTATCTGTATGCATATCAAGCTTTACAGAGGGGGTGTTTTAGAATGGATATTAGGAAAGATTTCTTCACTGGTGGTCAAGCACTGAAACAGGCTGCCCAGGGCAGCGGGGGATTCGCTTTCCCCGGAGGGATCTGAAAGATGTGTGGATATGGCACTTGAGGGACATGGGTTAGTATTGGTCTTGGCAGTGCTGGGGGAGTGGTTGATGACCTTTTCCAACCTTAATCATTCTATGGTTAATCCAATTTTGCATGGCTGACAGCTACTGAGAGTGGCCTTTGACGGATCACAAGAGGCAGAGAGAGCAGAGCAGGGTTTATCTTGTCCCCTTAAAATGGGCAGGATTAGGGGGGCAGCACTACCTGCCTTCGTCTGCTGTAGGAGCCTGGTGTATTAGAGAGCAACAGCCTCTCCTGGGGAGGCTGTGGGCAGCCTCCGGTGCTGATTCACCCAGTCTTGAGAGGGAGGAGCTGGGGAAGATCCCGGGAGCGCGTCCCCACAGACCTCTCATGCACGCTGCCGTCTCAGGGGAGCACTGGGTCCCAGACAGAAGTGAGCACACATTGCACAGACAGATGGGATTTACAGGTGCTGGCTTCCTCATCTTAATCCCGGGAGCAGGAATGTCAAGGGTGCACAGAAGACTGAGAAAAACAGCTCTAGAGGGGAAAAATATTCGCAAACGTGCCTGTTCTCCAGGCATTCCTCAGAGAACATAAGCAGTATGTTTGGAACCCCCCCCCCGACACCTTTAGTAACAGTTCAACCTGCTAAAAAATATATTATTTGACTCAAAAAGCAGTCTGGGAACCTAAACATTACCCTTATCCCCACAGCTGCAGCCTCTCCAAGCCAGCCCCAATGCCCATGGGCGGGAAGGCAGTCAGCGTCTGCTGCCTCCCAGGCAACACCATCGTGCTGAGGAGACCCACCACAGCAAGATGGTCCATTTTCTTCTAAAATGTTTGTAATTAGGAGCTCTGGCTCCCTGATGATGTGCATCCCATAAAGCCATTACATAAAGGAGGTTCCGTCACCACTCTTGAAAAACCAAACAAATCAGAGGAAAAAAAATAAAAGGTGCACTAGAAGGAAGCAGAGTTTGGGCTGCGTTTCCAGTCTTGGGATGCTGCTTCTGCAGGTACAAATACTTATGGGCATGGATTTGTGAAGGCAATTGAAGCTGTGGAGTGGAGTTATCCGCACAAACTCAAACCTGAAAGGAAATCTAACATGTGTGTCAGCTGGATCTCAAAGTTCTTTCACTTGCAGTAATTCTCATCAAATCCTTACTCTCATTTGAAGTACTACTTCCAGACAGTGGGATATCCTCCTAGTTTAGAAGACAAAAAAGACTCCAGCCTCTGTTTAATTGCATTTCCTACTACACATGGAATATTTCTTGACCTCCAAACTATTTCTGGAAATACCAATCTGCCATTTCAGGAGAGCAGCCCCCNCCCACCCACCCACCATGTGCCTCTCCTGAGTGGAACTATGTTTTATTGTGACCAGAGAGCTACTGAGCCAAATGCTCGACAGCATTTGGGCAAAGGTGCACAGCCAGTCCTGAAAACATGAGGCTTTGGACATGAGGCTGTTAGTGCCAGAAAGGGCGTGTTGAGCCCACTGCCAACACAGAGAGAGGGATCTTTTAGAGAAGTCCAGTAATTTTCCAGCACTACAGAACACTGCTCCTCCCACAGCACTGCTTTCACCACTGCACCAAGGGGTCAGGAGGGCACTGGCCTACTCCCTGGGCACTGCTGGTGGCCACCTTACTTGTGTCAGGTTGGAGGTGGATGAATCTACACTACAGGTTGCTTTGCTGGTGTCTGGCTGAAGGCATGGAACCAGGTTACAAAAACCACTGTAGTGCTGCAAAAAACCCTCAGTGCATGGCCTGGTCTTGTCTCAGAGGAAATGCTGTTTTATTCAAACACATGATCATTCATAGTGCTTAGATAATGAATGCAGGATCCATGTCTGGATACTCCAGTGCTTTAGGCAGCAGGAGAATAATATTTCAAGGCTGGGAGACATAAGCGTGCATGGAAGAATTCCCCTTTTGGCACAGCTGGTGCTTGTAGCCAGGAGTGGTTATTTACATTCCTGCTTGAGATACTCTGTAGCTCCCAAGTCTCTTGAGCTGCTCTGTTGGGCAGCCGGGCCTTGCAATGGCGCTGGTGTTGTGCTCTGTCCCAAATATTCCCCTTTCTCAATGACTTATTTTATTTTTCCTTTAGCATCAAGGCTGGCCTTTTTCTTCTGTCACTTGCTGGAGGCAATAGCAGAGCAGATTTCTTCCTTTCCCCCGAAAACTAAAGGCTTTTGGATTAAATACACCAGCCCCATCCCCCCAGCCCTTGCAGCTGGGTGTTTGTTCACCCATACCATGACTAGGAAATATTGCTTATGGATAAAATGGACATTGTAGTGCTACAGTAACTGCTGTTCAAAAGTTGCAGGGGGGTTTGACAGACTAAGCATGGTTGCTGGAGTTTTGTTTCCTGTGGAAACCAGGCTAAAAAAAGGCTAAAAATAAACGTACTCCCGGCTGACAGCTCTGTCACAACAGGCAGCATGCAGTGGGAATGCAGGGCATCTCCTCCACAGCCTGTCTGTGGCTGATCCATGCAACAGTCACACTGGATTTCAGCTGAAGGATTGCTGGTCTCCTGAAGGCTGGGGCTGACTGCTGAACCAGTAGGCTGGGACAGACTGTTTGCTGAACCAACAGCCAAGGCCATGCTCTGATACTGTGGCCCTGGTTTGGGAAAGAAAGCCCAGCTGATGCCTTTGTTGGTGGTGATGCCATCGTTGGTGATGCCATTCTGCCAGCCTTGGAGCTGTAAGGTACATGTGGTGCCCACAGAACTCTGCTTCTCAGCTCCCTTCCCACACCTCTGCTGCTTTTCCCAGACTATTTTCACCCATAATACTTTCCACCACACAATGCCCCAGGCTTCAAATCGTGATCACTGTGCTGATCCTGTCCGTTGATGTCTCTTCCACGACAAAGCTGTGAGTTCATTTTGACAAGCTTGGCTGTGTGGGCAGTGCTCTCAGGCTGGTGAGCCCTTGCTGCCTGCAGGTGTGCAGCCTCAGACGTGTTTCAACAGTGCTGTGAACCATCAGCACTTTTAAAGAAAAACGAAGTAATCAGGCCAGATCTTGTCAAATCCTCTCACCTGTGATGGATGGAATCTGTTTACTTTATTGCTTAAAGAAAAAAAAAAAAAGAGGAGAGAAGCTAATAAATCTCACTGGAGCCATACCTGCTTTCATCCAAAAGCTGCTGCCAACACACCTCTGGACTTAGGAGAATTTGAGCATGGGTGCCTCCTGTGAGAGATGTGCACTTCTTGCAGGCCCTGGAAGGGCTTAAATGTTGGGAAGGTTGAGAGCCAAGTGCACAATATCCAGGCCAGGGGCTCCATCCCAAAATTTGGCTTGGGAGTCTTTACGGAGGAGAGACAAGAATGAAGAAAATTCAGGCAGCACTTGCTTGTGAGCTGCCTACAGCTGGCTGGAGGTGAACAAGAGGTACCTTAGCAATGCATTTTGGGGCTATGTCAGCTCCATAACACAAAAGGAACTAAGAGCCATCATGGTAAGTAGCACTGGCTTAGCATGTGCTCTTGTCCACTCATTAGACACATGAGACACTTCCGAAAGACCCAGAGGTCTCCTGCCTCTGGTGCTGATTTCAGAAGAATACCACCTTTCATGCTGCAAAGGAAAAGTCTAAAACCTCAAGGCAAGGCACTAAATTCCGAGTCGCAGTAAGATATCTGGTATTGTGGGTTGGCTTTTCTCTAAGCCCCAAGAATACACCATTTGTGTTGACTTAGGACATGAGATGTCATTTCAGGGGAGAAAGGAAGCTTGGCTGTATGTAGTGCATAAATCTGGTCGCCCTTGTAGGCTCAGACCTTGGCTGTGATTTTTTAAATGTCTCTCAGTAGCTGATAAGGACACGGTGTCAGATGTGGAGAAGGTGTTACTGCTCCTTCCTTCCACAGCCTCTCCTCTGCCCTGCTGCCACCAGGAAGGGAGGGAAGGAGGGAGGGATGGATGGATGGATGGATGGATGGATGGATGGATGGATGGATGGATGGATGGATGGATGGATGGATGGTGGATGGATGGATGGATGGATGGTGGATGGATGGATGGATGGATGGATATTTCAACACTTTGGCTGAATAGTTTTCTGAATAAAAGGTCTGTTTTGCAGGAGTTGCTCCCCAAACAAGTTGTAGCTCCCCAAACAAGCTGCTAGCCTGGTACAAAACACAGTGTCACCAAGATGTCAGCACACCATGCAGGGCTTCACCCAAAAATGGGGTGAAAAGGGGTAGTCGTCTGAAGAGGCGGGAATAATGCAGGAGATTCTCTGTCCAGGCTCTGGAAGGAGGCTGGTAACACCCAAGTGCAGGAGGGTTGAAGCCCAAAGGGAGCTGCAAGCTGTTCTCTGGTGCTGTTCCATTTAGAGAAGCAGCCAGGCTGTGTCTGGCAGAGTGACAAAGCTCCTTCTTCCATGACTCATTTTAGGAGAACAGCTTTGGTAAGCAATAATTTTACACTTCTGTGATTTCAGAGGGTGTGAACTAAAAAAAAAAAAAA
>VXAY01005524.1:169707-183173 GCA_013399855.1 Oxyruncus cristatus
AAAAAAAAAAAAAAAAAAAAAAAAAAAGAAGAAAAAAAGGCATCGGCTGAGTCCAACTGAGAACAGAGGCCACATGGCTGTGGGCTCAGCCGTATGCTCTGAGCCAGGAGCGGGGCACACTGTCATCCACGTGCCACGAGGCGGGCCAACCCAGGCAGAAATGGAACTGCCTGCAGCAAACCCCAGGTTGGCTCCACAACACGTTGTTAAAGCAGGTGGCTAGGAATTCAGGGTGGCTGTAAGGGCGTCATCCTCCCACTCACCTGCTCTGTGACTCATCCTCATGAGCTCATCAAGGAAAGGCGGGAGGGTTATGCCAGCCTGGCTGGGTGGAAAGGCCACAGCTGCACAAGGAGATGTTGACCCGCACCAGTGAAGCTGCCAGTGGAAATGGGCAGCACGAGCTTGCCACTGTTCAGCGGTGCACCAAGGTGAGGGCAAGCCTGTGGCTGGGACGCCAAGGGGGAGAAGTAGGAAATTCCCATGTTTACAGCCTTCCCTTTCCTGTCCCTTCAGGGACAGCAAACTCAGCAAGGGCAATGTGGCCAGTGTGCCTGTGGAGCACTGGTAACTGTGTTTCATCCTCCTGGAGTGCTCTGAGTGAAGCCATAAGAGCTCCAGAGCAGGATCTCATCCCTGCAGCAACATGATGTTCACACAGTGCGTGTTGTCACCTGTACTTACCTCCCACCTCTATCAGGAGCATCCCCAGCATCACCACCTTACTTTTTGCTGCCATGAAAAGCATCCATAGGGATGACCACTACCAAAAGAATGAAAGACTGTCGTGGCACTCCAGTTTGCTTTCAATGAAAGACTGTTCTTTTTCCAATTCCACCTTGAAAGAAAACAATTCTGAAGCCCAGGAGAGTACCACTAGCCTGCCTACCGGTTTTTTGCTCTTCGCTTCCTCCCTCTGTACGTTGTTTTTCTTTCTCAGCCATCTCTGTGCAGCTTAGGAGATGAAGAGGAGCTTTGGGACTGAGGCTGCAGTCTGGGCTGCTGCTGCCCTCTCCTGGGTCCAAAGCAGCAAAGAAACCAAGAGATGGTTTTTCAAAAGAGATTCCCGCAAGTCTGTGTGCAAGTCACACTTAGCAGATCCTTTCCTAGCCTTGCAGGGAAAAAGGGGAACAGCCTTCAGAGGGTGCCAGGCCCAAGGATGCTGGTATAGGGCTTGCCTGGCTGTGCCATTTGAAGACCTTTCATCAGATCCCTTCATCACTCCCAGTGAAGTTTACGGCAAGGCAATGCATGATCAGCTTGGGGTGCAGGGGTACAAGTGTGCTGGCCCAGTGTTGTGGGGGCTTGTGGTTTCTCACCTCAGTTGCTGCCTGTTCCCTCCAGGATGGTTTTATGTTAAACTAAAAAGCTTTCAAAATAAGATACTATGGCTGATTATTTGTTCTCCAGACAGCTCTGTCCCTTACTCTGGCTCCACTGCCAGCTGGAACAAAATGTCACATGGCATTTTTTGTCTTGTCTTGCCCATGCTTTGGCTGACCCCTGTCCAGGTTCCCATCCCAGACGGAGGGAGCACCCAGCCAGGTGAGCACCCAGACCTTCAATTCAGGAGGGAATCTCACCCCAGCTTGGTCCTTCTGCAACGATGTGTGGGCATACCCCTTCCAAAATCTCTGGATTTGGAGCCTCTGGGTCCTCTTGCTCGCCTTTCCAAAAAGTGGTCAATGAATCATAGAATCCTAGAATGATTTGTGTTGGAAAGGACCTTAAAGACCACCTGGTTCTACCCACCTGCCATGGCAGGAACAGCTTCCTCAGGATTACTCCTGACAGAAAAACTTGTGTGGATGCTTACAAAGGTTCAGGAATAGCCCATGGGTACCTATGGAACACAGGAATAACACAGACAGTTACTGCCATAGCAAACGATAAGAGGATGCCGAATCCTCCCCCGTGACGCCAAGAGCCCTTAATGTAGCAATTGGCTCATGGTTTCAGAAGCCACTTAGAGGCTTAATCTGGTGTTAGTGCCTTGTGAGCAGCTGGGAGCTCAGAGCTGGAGGGCTCCAAGGCTCCAGGGTGTTAGTGGAGTCATGACTCTCTTCTCAGTGGGAGCACAGGAGAAGGTGGAGTCAGGGGTCTTCCTCTACTTACAGCCTGTCCAGGAATGGGAGGCTTGGGGTCAGTGATCCAGACCCACATCTTCCAGAAAAGTCATCTCAGAGCAGAAGGAAGCCCCAAGACACAGGCTGGGGCTGGAGTCCTCTCTGCCACATGATGCTCCAGCCGGAGGGAATGAACCCAACCACATCTTCGATACCAAAGACCTCTCCAGATGTGCTACCACAGAACCCTGCGGCAGCCAGGAGCAGCAGATGAATTTCCAGGAGGTGGTGCCAGACCTGTGTGAAGGGACCTGGGTGCCCTTCACACCCCTGGGCAGAGGTTCCTCAGCCTTTCCTTACTCGCCAACCCAAACCTGTATTGAAGCTGGCTTCACACAAGCAGCCACACGTCCAGGTATTTAAGTCAAATTAGCCCACTTATTGGAAACATCAAACGTTTGAAGAGCTGGGGAAAAGAGGAGTTGCTGCCACACGACCTACCTCCCTGGTAGCACCAGTTGCAAAGCACAGGCACGAGGCCACCGTGATGGTCAGCGTGACGTGGGCCCGGTGGGAGCCGTGTCCTGCTGCCCATGGTGGACCCCGTGACACATCTCAGCCCTGGGCTTGTCGGTCCTGCCATAAGAACAAACTGCGTTGGCAGTAATTCTTCCCCAAAATGCTCTTCCAGTCAGTGAGGGAAAACTCTATCATGGGCTATTAAACATGAAGTCCCTGAGTCACAAATCCTGCACCAGTCAGAAGTGCCGGACTATTTATACACTCCCATGTAAGAGCCATAGCAGACCTTTGGCTGTCTCCATTGCTTTTTGAATGTTTTCCAGTCCGGCTATATGCTTCCGAGACAGGGAGAGCAGAAATGTACTCCGTGAATTATGGATGTGCAGAGGGTCATAATGATGTTCTCCCTTTTAGAGGCTCCTCTTTTCCAAATGATTTTTAACTTGCACCTCTCGTTCAAACAGCTCTTGGACTATCTGGTAACTTTGAGCTCCCATTCCAGGGAGAGGATAGCTTGGGGTATGTTGTAAGACTGTGAAGAGAAGAAAATAACCCCTTCGCCACACGTTTGGCTGCCATTTTATTGTCTTCTTACACAGTGTCACAGACCATTGTTCACCCTGAATCGCCAGTGGGCTTGTCGCCACACAGATCACACAGAGGTGGAAGCTGTGAGCTGGAGGGTTGGAGACAGGGTTGCACCCCAGCACTAGGGTTTTGCCCAGTCTGGATGGCTGGAATCCTCCCCCAAATGCTGCTTCATTCTTCACCACCCTCTCTGCTCACTCCTCTTCATCCTCCCCAGCAGCCGGGAGGAATGGGAGGAGGGCAGGAGACAGACAGTGCTGGGGTGTGTGAAGAGAGGACCGAGGTGGCTGATCCTGGGGATGGAGCAGTGATGGCCCCAGCTGTGCCTGGTCCTAGAAGGCAGTGGTGGTAGTTACAGCACTATTCCCCAACCAGGCTTCCCACTGCACTGCACACTGAAGTATGGCTGAGGAGGGCACATCCCTTTGCCTGGGAGCAGCATCTGATGGGGCAGGTGGTGTGCAGGGAGCAGGGAAGCTTTCCCACCTGTTTCCCCTCCATCTCCCCAGCTCCTGACAAATGCTAGCCCAGCCTCTGCACTGCCTGGCAGCTCTTGTCCCCATCCCTGGAAGGCTGCAGGCAGGACACCGAGCAGCTGTGGCTTGTCCCCCACCCTCTCGGTGTGGATGAATGGGACCACGCACCCGAGGCAGCTTCATTCCATCTGCATGGAGCGTGAAGAGAGCGAGATATGATGTGCAGCAGGAGCAAACTCTTGGTGTCCTAAGTACATAAAAGCCAGTGTGGTATCAATCCCCTGGGGGCCTGAACTCTTTTGTTCGACACTGACAGGCTGAAATAGAAAAACATCTCTTTTCTTACCCTCTCCCCTCTGCAAGAGTAGAACCCTTGGGGCCCACAGCAGGATTTGCAGGGCTGGGGTCAGGGTTGTGGTGTAACAAAATGCTTGATGAAGGCTTTGCCTTATCTGCTCATCCTCACCACCCATAACTGGTCCTACACACTTGCTGTGCACCAGGTCAAGGTCCTGTCTCCCTGAGCCATCTGCCTGCCGGCTGGGCTGCCGGTGGCCCCATTTTCCCTTTGCTCCATCCTGAGCACCAGGACTCTGTCTGCTAAAATCCCCATCGAAGGTGGGATTACCAGGCGCTGTCTGGAGCTCAGATCACCTGGGTTTTTCAGTCTTGGGCAGAGGACAGAGCTTTGTGGAAAATAAAAATGGGATAGGGTTGGGAGGCTGGCATGGAGCTCCCCAGGGAGTGAAAGGAGGTGTCTCCTGGGGCTGAGCAGCTGATTTAGCTTCCTGGAAGGCTTCATGCCAGATGAATTGTTTTTGCTGGGTGATTGAGATCCTGTTTTGCTCTGCTTGGGCTGGGAGACAGCCACAGTTCCCTGCTCAGCTTAACACTTCAGGCACAAAGGAAGAGGAGAAGTACCGTACGGCTGGTGGCCAGGAGTGGATCTAGGCAAGGTCTGTAAAGAGCATCGTGGCACGTAAGGACCTTCCATCTCTCCACTGCCACGTCTAAAGATGGGGGTTGGGGGCTGGCTGGGCAATGAAAACCTGCAAAAGAACTGTCAGAGTATCTCCAACAGCATCAGCCCACCACCCTGGACAGGATGGGCTGGGAGCCAACGGACATCCTGGCTTAGCCCAGCTAAAATTGAGGCCAGTGGGACTGGGCAGTTCTGGGGTGTTTGAGCTTTTCTTCAACACATCAAGGGAAACACAGACCCTATAACTGAATCCACAGAGCAGTCCTTGCCCTCCACCCACCTCCTTCAGCTTTTTGCAAATCCTGGATTTTTTCTAGCCTAGAAATGGAGCTATAACATGCTGGGGGACTGCTACCAGGAACTCCAAGAGGGGCTTCCCTAAGAGGTCCCCACCAGCTTTAGTACTGCTTGATGCCAGAGGCTTGGGTTTCCTGGGGAAAGGGAAGGACCTACTAATGCAGAAACCCTGGAGAAGAAGCAGTATTATTGCACCTCACTGGGAAGAAGCCACCCCCATTCCAAATGGATCCTCTCTCTGGATGCAGCTTTGTGAAAGCCGTGGCAGCACCCAGATCCAGGAGCAACGAACGCAGAACTGGGGGGAGAGCAGCCCTGCTAACCTGGTCCCAGCTCCAGACACATGGCCCTGCAGGCACACGCAGGGGCTCCCTCCCAGCCCAGAAAGCATCCCATGGTGCAGGCAAAGCAGGAACCCAGGGAGCCTGGGAGGAACATGAAGCAAGATCCTTTATTGTACACAGTACAGAATGTAATGCAGCTTTGCAGGAGATACATAGCCCTGCTTGAGTAAAGATATTTCAAATCAGTCCTCAGATTAACCCCTTCTGCACTGCAGACCTCCCACACCGAGCAAATGGTTAAAACCCTGTCCCCAAGGCGGGGTTCCCAAAAACCGAATGCTCCCCATGGGTACAGGCCACTGCAGCCCCCATGGGGAGAGTAACCGAGTCTTCGTAGAGTTAATCTTCATACTTCCCCAAAAAAGAATGAATCAGACAAAAAAAAAAACAAAAAACAAACCAAAACAAACAAACAAACCCCAAAAAACTCCAACCGAAGCTAACTAAAGAAGAGAAAAAATTCCTATACAGCATTTACAACGAAAACATGTAGCCTGGTGCAGGGGAGGCAGGTATGGATATATGAGTGGTGGATGAGTGTTAGGAGGTGCAGCGGGGAGGGGGGAGCTGGAGAGAAGTGGGGTACCCAGGAAGGGAGGTGAGGGACCCCCCCATTCCTGCCCACCTCAGCCTTACAGCCCAGCTCCAAGGCCATGCTGAGCAGGGGGAGCGCAGCTGAGACGGCACTGGGGTTCAGCCCCGGGTCCCTGGGAAGGAGGACTGGAGCAGTGAAATGGAGTGGACTAGATCCTTCGGCAGCCATCCCAGGGAGCCACAGGCATTGAGGGCTGCCCCTGCGAGCATGCCACCGTGAAAGCCGTGGGGGTGTCCTCCAGGGGCTCTGGGAACAGCAGTTGGGCTGCGAAAAATAGCTTCGCCTTAAAATACAAAAAATCTACAAAAATCAGTTTAGAAACCTTTCTTATTTTCCTAAAACATCAAAAAAAACGAAAACAAAACAAAACAAAAAAAAAAAAAATCCAAAACAAGGAGGGAGTTAGTGTCAGGGTATCCTCCTCTAAAATGCAACCCATGGCCCACAGCCAGAGCTGAGAAGGATCGAGGGGGTCACGGAGAGGATGCAGTGGATTATATAGGAACAACAGGTTATACGAGGAGTGGGGTTCAGGAAGAAGGCAAAAGGCTTCTCAAGGTTGGGGTAGGATGCTGCACACATCAGCTCTGGGGTGCTGGCCAAGGCAGCCCCCCTGCATCCCTCCTCTCTGTGCAAATCAAAGCCCTTTCCACCACACAAGGCAGCTATGCGGATTGTGCTCGATGCAAAGCAGATTGTCATGACAATTGGCTTGGCGGCCACGCAGCCCAGTCCCGGGGCACTGCCAGAGCCAGAGCCTGGGGCAGACACTGCAGCTTTAGGCTCCCAGTGCCCCAAAACATCACGCCGATGTGTGGCAGGAGGTGCCGGCCACGGGCAGTCCTGTGCACTAGCCCTTGGACAGGAGGGTGGGAATTCATCGGTGACACACACGGGGTGTTTTAGATCCCTCCAATTTGTGTGTGCACCCACGTGGTTTGTCGTTGGGGTTTTTTTTTCCCTTATGAACGGCCAAAAAATATTCTTTAGAAAACCATGTTTGCCCCAGGTGGATGCGCTAGTGCCAATGGCTCTGCCGGCCGGCCGAGTCAGTAGGCAAAGCCCTCCGCGTAGGGAAGGCTGCTGCAAGGATCCATCTCCAGAAGGAATGCTGGGCTGTCCTCGAAGTGCGTCAGCGGCAGCGTCTCCTCCTCCGGCACCGGGCAGTCGGGCTCTGTCTTCAGGAAAGGGCGCTGGTTGTCGGGATAGGCCATGGAAAAGAGGGCGTCGGGGTCACAGACGAATTTATAGACGTACCGCTCACCAGCAACCTGTGAGGAGGAGGAGGAGGGAGGGCGTGAGAGGTGCCCTGAACTTTCACCCTGCCCCGGGGAAGCACTGCACACCTGACACCGGAGCTAACCCCCCTCCTGCTGCCCCCTGGGATGCCACAGTGACAGCGGGGGACAGTCACATTCCGTCGTGGGGTGGCAGGTGGGGTCACTCACCTTCTGCATGATGCCTTTCTCGTAGTAGTAGCGCAGGGAGCGGCTGAGCTTGTCGTAGTTCATGGCTGGCCGGTTCTTCTGGATGCCCCAGCGCCGTGCTACCTGCGGGGAGAGAGGTGGCAGCAGTCAGGGCTCCAGCCAGGGCTTGGACATGGATCCTCACACAAAATCACAACAGAAATGAAAAGGGGCTCATTTCAGAGGGCTGATGCAGACAGGGGTGAAAGCATCACCATGGTCCAGGAGTGGTGGTGCCTGCCATTATAAACACTCCAGCTGCGACCACGCAGCCACCACCAAACCGGGAGTCGAATCAAAAGCCATTTGATTAGGGGGAGCCTGCCAAAAAAGCTGCTTCAAGAAACCACAATTTCCATGCATGGCATAAGAGACATTATGGGTAATTACCCACAATGCACAGCTCCGTCCTTGCTACAGCTGCTTTCAATTACTCCCCAAACAGCTTCTTCCTCTGTGTCACCCTCCTGCGGAGCCACACGGCTCCAGCACAGCAGCGTGCCAGCACGGAGCCACTGTTGGGAACCCAGGGCGAAGGATGGGAGCAGTTTAGGAAGGAGGCGGCCTTGGCAGAGCAGCGGGTCTCGGCAAGGCACAGCACAGAGGCAACGCCACCGCATCTGGTGACCACTGGCAGCTTCAGGAGCTGGCACGTGCCATGCCCAGAGCCAGTGGAAGAGAATTAAAGGCAAATTTCTACAGCTACCCGGAGAACAAAGACACATGTCTCGCTTCAAATGCAAGCATGAACATGCTGTTGCATGGGAAGGATTCAGCCCCCTCCCGCATCCCCCACGGCTCCTCCCCAGCCTCGGGGCAGGACCACCTCTCATACCTCCTCAGGCTCGATCAGCTTGAACTCCATGCCTCGGCCAGTCCAGGCGATGAAGTGGGCATTGGCAGGGTCATCCAGGAGGGTGACGAGGAACTGCCAGAGTTGCAGGGACCCACGCCGCTGGTAAGGAGGGCCCTCGCGGTACAGGGTGGGCTCCTGCTTCACTTTACCTGCCCGCACAGAAACGCCTGGTTAAATACCCCAGCTCTGCCCCTCTCCCAGGCTGTGTCACCAGCAACAGACATGTCCAGCGACACTGAGGTTATCCCGGTGCTGGGACAGCTGAGCAGGATCAGGTGATGGGGTGGGGGAGCAGAGAAGTGCTGCAGGCAGGAAGGCGGCAGGGACAGAGACGGGCATGGCGATGATGCCAAGCTGCTGTGCGGGATGGTGCTCAGTAGCTCGTAAGACCACTGTACCAGCACTGCTTGGCTTTAAAAACCACATACTGTGGATCCCAGCATCCCCCCATCTCCCTCCATGAGCCCTGGTCCCCCTGGAGGCCTCCTCTGGGGTCAGACTCTTACCCTCCAGCCTCTCTGGTACCACGCACGTGTCATCAAAATACAATCGTGTGTCCTTTTCATATGAAAATCCTATGGGGAAAAAGACCCTCAGTGAGCACGGGGTGTCTCAACTACTCCGGCTGGACCCCAAAAAACCCTGGCTTGGCCCAACCCAGCACAAGACCCCAACCCCAGCTCCAGCAGCAGACTCATCCCCAGTTATTTCAGTGGCTGAGTGCCATGCAGCTGTGGCCCCCCTCACTCCAGGGAGCTGTTGGAACCAAAACCCTCTTAGCAGCTATATCAGGCATATTATCCCAGATTACACAGCGCTGCCGTGCCCTTGCGGCACACTCGCAGGGGCTGCTGGCTGCTTTTAGCGCTGCTGCCAGCGCTTGTGGCTCTTACAGGCACCACAGTGCTCTCGTGGGTGTTTTCAGGGGGCCCAGAAACTCTGTTGGCCTCCTGGAAGGTACTGCCTGCCCCAAAAGAGGGATGGGATGAGGCCCACCAGGGATGCCATGAACAGGGGGAGAATGGGGGAGGTCACTCACCGTCATGGCTGCTGGGGAAGACGTTCCCCCGTAGGTACAAGGACTGGCAGTTAGGCACTTCTGTGAAGGAGATGAAGGTGACATTAAGGATGTAAATCCTGTGGGTCCCACCAAGCATTTGCCAGCCTACTCCCTACCCCAAACACGTCCTGCAACAAAGTCCGGGTATCTTCCCCCCTCCCTGGTCCACTGCATCCGCTCTCAACATCGGGGAAAAACCCAGCGTGATTTGAGGTGGCACTGCAAGGAACACTGGAGCAAGGGCTAAGTCAGCTCAGGTTTTCACAGGCCCCACAGGAAGGGAGGCACCACCGCACCTCCCCTACCATCTGCTTGGCTGTGCCACCCTCCATCCCGAGGTTGGGATATTTTTAGGTCCTAAGGCGATTAGAGGATTTTTCCGTGATGCTGGTGGGGTCCAGCAGCCAGCAATCCCAGCTAGCCCCAGGCCGGGGCTGCGGGGGGACCCGCTGCGTGCTGTGGTGCACCCCAGCCCACGGCTATGGCACCGACCACACCACACGGCATTGGGTGAACGCCTGCTCTGTTCCCTGGATTTTGAAAGGCAGGAGGAAAGAGAGGAAAGAAAAAGCCGAAGCAGCATCCCAGCACTAGGGGAGCTCCAGCACCCACTGCCTGAGGCTCAACCTTGCACCCACCACGCTGATGGCAGAGATGCTCTGCTCCTCTGGGTGTCACTGGTGTGACCCCAGCCAGCAGCTGGCCGCCCCCCAGCTTACACCCACCTGAGTCAATGCAGTAGTCCCGGGGCTCCTGCTTGATGCCCATGGGGGGCTGGAAGCCGTGGCCAGGGGGGCCAGGCAGGCCGGGGCCGCCAGGCTCGTAGAGCGGGTCATGGTACTCCTGCTTGAATCCCTGAGGGGGGCGGGGGGCAGCCGGGCCCAGCGGCTCCGACAGCTGCCGGTGGTAGACGGGGCGGCTGTCCCCTGGGACCCCGGGCTGTGGTGGAAAGGGGTGGCAGGGCTCAGACAGCTGCCTCTGAAACCTGGGGGAGAGGACACGGAATTAGTGCAGATTGGGCGCGAGCCCTGCCGCCAGTTCCCATTCCAGACCAGAGCTCCACGACAATTGGGTGTCTTCAGCTTTGGGTGCTCCCGGGGTGCACCCACAGCAGGCTGGGACGGTTCCTCAGGAGCATGGCCACCAGAGGGGCTCATCCCATGGGGACCTAGTCGGGTGCTGAGGAGCCCCATCCCCTTCCAAGCACTGGGGACCCCATGCTGAGGGGGCAGGATAGCACATGGGCCATCACAGAAAAGTACCCTGGGCTCCAGATATCTGGAAAGGAGCGAGAAGAGGAACCAAAAAAACCAGCCCACAACAGTCCTAACTCTGTAAACCAGTAAAATCTGCCCCCAGCATGGGGGGGCAGCACCACAGGGCCCAGGGATGCTGCTCATGGGTGGGTGCTTACGCAAAGCCAAATCCACTCCGCAACTCCAGCCGGTTGCTAATCTGCCTGCGCAGCCGGGATTAAACCTTGAACTCAACAGCAGGGAGCACTATTTTCGGCTCCAGGGTGCTGCCACCACTGGTGTGAGCCCCAGCACGGTCTCTGCTGGTGGCAATAGATGAGGGACCATCTCAAAGGAGTGCTGCCACATCCCCTCGTCCTCCAGCACCTTGAAAGGCGATCTCAGATCTCCGTGCTGGCTCCTCTCGGCCAGCCTTGCACCATTTGGCTTTGTAACCGGAGCTCTCCCAGCTGCCGGGTTGGGATTACTCCATTTCCGAGCCATGTCCCTCTGCCCTTCCTGAATGAAACCCAAGCCCTGCGCTGGCACGGTGCTTCCCAAGGGGTCACAGCCAGCCCCCCGCATAGCTCAAAGGTCACCCAGAGCTCCTCTTTGCTGGGGAGGGATGCTCACCTGCTGTGGGCACTCTCCAGGGGTTTCCGTGGCCCCACCGCATACTCTTTGCCAGGCTGTCACATCTAGCCCCATGACCACAGGGGTGACAGAATGGCTATCACAGCAAAGGGGAGCCAGAGGCCAAAAGCAAAGCCAGAGGTCATCTGTGACCTGTGCTGTGGCACCTACTGAGAGCACCCATGGGAGCAAACCCATGGTGAGGTTGGGGACTGGCAAAGCATCCAGGGATGTGGGAGAGATAGGGGATGAAGCCACAGCTTGAAGAGGAAGGAGGGAGCAGGGGTCTCCCTCCACAGATCCCAAAATCATGGTAATGCAATGAGATACAAAAGGGAGCTCAGGACCAATCCCCAGCCTAGTGATGCACTGGGACAGGACAAGTAAGGTCACAGCTCCCCAGCCCTCAGGGCTCGGCTTAGGGGCAGAGCTGCAGCGGATGGGAATGAGGAGAGCAGAGCCCTGACTCACCACCATCACCTGTTGGCACAGGGACGGATGCAGGAGGCAGCCTCTGCCTCCCTCACCTTTCCAGAGGGGGAGGCAAAGCCTCTGCCTGGTGTTCCAGGGGCTGGGAGGAGCAGTTCTCTATTAGCAGGAGAAAGAGCTGCAAGATCCCAGTAGGAAGTAGCAAATTTTGCCACATGGGACCCCAGGCAGCAACATTTGGCCCACCGTCTGCAATCGCAGCATGGGGACAAAGGAGCAGCCCTCCCCCTTCCTTCCCCACACTTTGGGGTCACTGACCCACCCCCAAGAGTCCTCCTAACCCCTGCAGAGGACCCCAGCGGTTGCTGGGGTGGGGGACACCTTACCTGTGCTCTGTCGGGTATTGGTTCTCAGACATCATCTTTGGCATGTGCATGGGTGGGTGTGGTGGCCGTGGAACAGCAAAGGGCTGCTGCTGCTGCTGCTGCTGCCGCTGCTCCTGCAGCGTGTGCGGGGCCGGGGCCGCCCCGTGGGCAGCTGCCGGCACGGCCGGGGCCGGTGGTGGCGGTGGTGGCAGGGCCGATCCAGGGTGCGCAGGGGACACCGGCGTGGCAGGCGGCGTTAATGGCTTGAACCCGGTGGGGGGTTTCCTGTCATAGGCACTGCCAAAGGAGATGGGCCAGGGGCTGACAGCGACACCCACGGGGACACCCGCCGCGTGGCAGAGTCCCCGAGGGGTCTGCGGGCAGCAGCTGTCCCTGCGCTACCTACCAACAGTTGTAGAGGCACTTGTCCCCATAGCCAGCACAGATTGCCTGCTCGTGGCTGCAGGATGACAGCTCAGAGGACGGGCTGGGCAGCTCCCGCTTGATCTTTGCTGGAGGTGGGGCGTGCAGGACCACTGCAAGGAGAACAAGGAAGATACACATTGGAGAGAGTGGTCGGGATATCACCCTGGGAGCATCTGCTTCGGTGCTCTTTGCTTGGGAACCAGGTGCTGAATTATGCCCCTGGGGCATCAGGCAACTGAGAACCAGGGCAGGATGGTGCTCCAGCAGACCCCAGCACTGGCAGTGGAGGGCAGAACTGGGACAGTCACAGCAGCCCAGGACACTGCTCATAGAGGGGGAGTGCACCCCCATTGGGATCCAATAGGGGCAGAGCAAGGGCTGCGAAAGGGGAACAGGCAGCTCGACAACAGCCTTGGATGAGACATGTGCCGTGGCCAGGCCAAAAGGCCCTCAGCAAGCGGAGCCGAGCCCAGGCACCACAGGCGGTGGCTGCTCCGCCAAGCCCTGGTGCAAGGAATGCATGGGCTTGACAGACTGGAGCTCCACGAGCTCATAAACAGAACACAGCAACCCATTTGTCCTCACAGGGGCATACCCAGCTTCCAAAGAGTCAGTAAACAGGATCCACTTTCCCCCAGCCAAGGTGCTCCCAGGGTCCTACAACTGTATGAGCTCAAGTGACAAACATCCCATTAAACCCAAATCTTCACCACCCACTCCCAAGCCCTCTTGCTACACATAATTATAAACGGAATAATATATGCTTAAGCTAATTAATTTCTAAAAGCAGGCGCTCTAGGAAAGGGAAAGCGCCTCAGAGATCTGCACCTAAATAGTGCCTCAGAGGAGAGCCAAGACTAATCGGAAGTGGAGTATTAGCTTCATGCAAAGCCTAAACACAGCCCAGCTACAGTGGAAAGGAGTAGCTCCAGGACAACTGTTCACAGCTTGCCAGGTAATTAGCTACTCCCCTAATTTGTCAAAACCTTTAAAGAGCTGCTGACTTCCCTCCCTACCCGACCCCCACCCCCTTCCTTGCAAGAGCCCAGCGCAGCTGGTACGGAGGGCATAAAAACCCCCGGCAAGGATTTGAAACACAAAGCCCAGCGCTGAGCTAGCACAGCCC
>VXAY01005524.1:188889-216296 GCA_013399855.1 Oxyruncus cristatus
GAGGCCGTCTGAGTGGGCGGGGGCGGCAGCCACCAATGGGCGCGGCGTGATTTGCCTGGCCCCGCCCGGAACGTTTTTCATTCATAAAAAAATAGAAGGGGAAAAGGCTGGGGGGGGGGGGGGCCGGGGCAGCGCAGAATTTAAAGGGACCGCGGCCCTCTGCAGGAGGGGGGCTGGGGATTAACGGGCGGCCTTGGAGGGAGGAGGGGGGTTGGCGGGACAGTCCAAGGGACCGGATCCGGCGTGGCGAGGGGACCTGATTCGTGCACACAGTGCCCAGGAACCTGCGAGCCATAACAATGGGATGGACCTCAGGCCTCAGAGGCAAAGGGGACCCCTCTGCACAGGCCGTGAGATCCCCTCCTCTTTCCTGGGAGGTGGTTTCACACCAGCAAGGCGGTGTCACACGAGTCCCCCTTCGAGCCCGGGGTTAACCCATGCCTGAGTACCTGCTTGGGCAGCCTTTCCCCTACAGGCACCCCAGAGCCAGGGTCGCCTTTGAGAAAGAGACATGGAAAACATAGTTCCCACCTGCAGGGACTTCGGGGCTTCCCCAGCCACTGATCCCTCCAAGCGAGTTCATGGATACATGCCCTTGGAGGACTGCAAGTGTCCCAGAGGTTTGGGAATGAGTTTAGGACAGAGTGATGCTGCTGAGGCCCTGCCAGGGCCTCTACTGCATCATGTCCATGCTAAGTGCACCAGTTTCCTGATCTGTAACTGGAGGTGGTGAGACTCGCCATGGGGACTTGCCGGTGGCTGCTCGGGGAGGAGGATGCAGCAGTTTGCAGAGGATAAATGGACTGTGTGGAGGCCTCACATTGTTGTGGACTGGAAAGTTACTGCTGGAGAGGGCAAAAACAAGGGATAGCGCTCAGTTACAAACTGCTCTTCTCAGCTTGGGAAGGAGAGGAGACTTCTGCTCAGATCCTGGGAAGCTACCCAGGAGTTAGGAAGCCTGTCGGTACGGGGCTGTCCTGACCAGTTGGAAATTCTCAGCCTCAGGCCACGGACTTGTCGGTGTCCTGCGAGAGCTGCGCAGCATGTCTCTGGGCTGCTGGTGGGAGCTCCTCTCTCCATGTTGGGTTACTGACGAGCTTCCTGAGCCCTCCAGGGCCAACTCCACCCCCCAGGGATAATGTTGATCATGGCAGGTAGCTCATCTGCCATCATGTCCTGGGTGGAACAGTTGAGGGGGCTGCCAGGATATACCGCCCGCCAGGTGCCTGCGTGCTGGGGGCAGGAAGTGCACAGAGGGCACGGGGCGTCCTTGCTGCCCAGAGCCTGCCCCCGGGGGGCTCTGCAGGCGCTGGTGCTCTCATTTCCCCTCTGCACGAAGGCAACCAGGATTAAATCACTGCAGGTAAAATTAGAAGATGACACATGGGCGGGTGGGTGGCAAAACCTGGTCCAGGGAGCACGGCAGGCTGCTGGGACAAGCTGGGTCACTGCAGAGCTGCGGGGCACAGTGTGTGACCCACGCTGGCCGCAGCCACGCAGTGTCTGGGGGCTGCTCAGTACCCCTGGGACCGGGAGAGGTGATGGGGCTGAGCGCAGCTGTGGGCCAGGCAGGTGAGAGGTCACAGGAGTGCCTTGGGAAGAGCCAAAGCCCCTGGAGAGCCAAGGCTGGCAGGGGGCTGGAGACTGGTGCCTGCTAAATTTAGAGCCCACTCAGGAAAAAAAAAAAATAGAAATTTGCAGGCTCCAAATTTAGCCAGACACAGCTCCCACTGAGCGCCTCTCCATTGTGCTGCCAGTGCCAGCACCCCTTCAGCCCCGGCACTCTGGATTGGGCACAACCTGCTTCAGTCCATGAAGGTGGGGACCCCATGTCCAGCCAGGAATCACCTTCATTCACCCCAGGACCAGCCGAGATGTTCATCACCATCTTTATTAGAGGCAAGTCCACAGCAGTCCAGGTGTACACGGGAACACGCGCTACGCTACGGACGCCATTCCATGCAGGCAACCACAGCTACACACACGGTGGAAGGAGGGGGCTGGGGCTCCGGTGGGAATGGAGTTCCCAGCTCTCGGGAGTCCCCCAGTGCAGCACTGGCACCAGTGTCTGGGGCCGTTGTTTGGGGGTTCTGTTCCATCCCATGCCCTCGGGAACCGGGCTAAACTGGGAGACACTGAGGGGAATAGAGGGGTTCAGAGTCTTGAGTGTCCCTCAGCTGCATGGCATATTCCTCCCCACAGCCAGGGACAGCTAGGCTGAAGGGTCCCTCCTGGGCTGGGGACCTTTGCATCCTCAGACTACAGAGGTCGGGAGCTGCCATGCCCATTGAACGATGCCTTTGGCAGGGCAGGAGCAGACAGGAGCCATGTCCCCTGGGGCAGGTGGCAGAAACCCTGTCCCTGACCATCAAAGGTAATGTCTCTGCCACCACCCCTGGCAGACCAGTGCTGGCCTATCACTGTCCCACTGGTGGCACTGGGCTCTCCATGCCCTGCAGGACACGTGGCTGAGCGCTCCCCCCTGGATTTAAGCTCAGAGAGCACTCCCTGCCCGCGGTGCTGCCAGACCCGTGGGTGCAGGCATGGGCACGTGGGCTTGCTTCCCCTGGCTCCACCACCACTGACAGCAAGCCACAGCAGGGACCCCAGTGCTGCTCTTTGCCCCGAGCCCAGCAAACCATGACCAGGGGCAAGGAGCACTGCTAATTCCATGCAGGCACTGGGATACTCCAGGTTGAGGCTGGGTGGGAAACGGAACCAAACCAGTTGACCTTGTGTGCTGCCATCCCACAGAACAAAGCTGCCTTCTTGCTGGCAAAGCTCTGGAGATGGCAGAAGTGGTTTTTTTCACCCTCCTCAAGTGGAGGGCTGTGAGGCACTGCTGCCCTCAGGAATGGGCTGTGGAAATGGAGGTTGCTGGTTCATGGGACTTGGGTTTTGTTTTGTCTTGCTCCAACTGCTTTCACCTGGCTACTCATTAACAGCCACCTCGGGTGAGGAGGAGGAGGGTGGATTTACGCACTGCTGGTGAAGTGTGCCTGTATATGCAGGTCATGAACAGTTCCCTTTCAGCTTGCTGTTCACTCCAAAACATAATAATGGCAGCACCCTCTGCACTGCCAGAGGAACGCTATTGAATGGGGACCAGCAGCATCAGGAGGGACAGGATGGGCACGAGGAGGATGGGAGGACAGGGTGGCTTGTCCCAGCCCTGTGGCAGTAGTAGGGACAAGCATCGGTTTTCCCGCCAGAGGCGACATCAGTGGGGCACACTGCTCGCAGCTTGCTCACAGCAGCTTCCACCCAAGGGAGCTGCCTGGGAGCAGGGGTGATTCAGGATCTGGGTGTGCCCTGCATGCAGGGCCGCCGCTGGAGGCAGTGGGTGCCTGCAGAAGCAACCACCAGCTCTTTCTATGGGCCAGTCCTGCCAACTCCTGAGTCCTGGGGGCCCACCCAGAGCCCCAACAGCCTCCATGCATTCATCCATTTTCTGGTCCCTGTGCATCCTGGGGAGAAGCTACATCGCATGATTTGTCCATCCATGGATGACACCACCAAAACCTGCTCATGCATCCCAGCTGGGCTCTGGCAGCTGCGCAGGCAGCAGCAACTGTGGGACTCCTTGGATTTGGAGTGGGTTGCAGGCCTGGCCATACAGCAACTGAGGTGCAACTGCTCTACCCTGCTCCCCACAGCCATCCAGACGCATCTGGTTGCACTGGAAAAGCACCAGCCCGGTGAAGCACATGGGCAGATGTGTCAAAAGGTAGCAGGGACACCTCCAAGTGAGAAGAGCTTCACTGTGTCTCTCCCCAGGGTCCCCAGCCCCTGGTGCTGGCTGGCAGGCTTTAGGAAAGAGGAAAGTCCATGTGGAAGGAGGTGCCATGGAGGACAGCCAGCAGAGAAGGGGGGTGGTGTCTGTGTCCAACCTGGGCTCATAAAAAGGTGACCCCCAAAGTACCACCAAAGTTTGCTAAATAAATACATAAATATGAGCAAGAAGCCCAGAGCTGGTGCGCAGGGGTTTCCCAGGACTGGTAGCTCCCCCGCAAATTCCTTTTTTTGCCATTTCCCCATCAAAACACTCTCCTCCCATCTACCCCACAGTTGTCCCTGTGCACGGTCAGTCCCCAGCGTGTCCCATGCCTTGTGGCTCACAGGGCTGGCACCAATGGCTCTTTCCATCTCTCTTAAACCCCACAGCAGAGAGGTGAGTGGCTGAGACAGCTCCTCTAGGTTAAGGTAATAAATAATCCTCCCATTGCAAGGGTTGGAGGACAGAGAGCCAGTGCAGCAAGACATCCAATGGCCTTCAGGAGGGTGAAAAATAAATAAGTGGAGCTCGGCATTGACTCAAGAGCACATTCACTCGCAGCTTGGCTGGGGGGTATTTAAATATAGGGAAAAAAAAATCCCAGTCCTAGTGCTGCTCCAGCAAACATGCTCCCTGTATGCCAGTATGCCTTTCACCCACTGCTTCCATCCCGGCTGGAGAAGATGCTTGAGGTGGTTGGGAAGGAGTCTCCAAGATCTTCCCAGGATAAATAATCCCTGCTGGGCCTGGAGGGAGAGTTTCTGTCCCAGCAGCAGAATAGGGATTGGGGACCCCCTGCAGCAGGTGGTGGCTGGAATGTTGGGAACCTCCAGGCTGTGGCTCCTTGGATATTGTTTAATCCCGAGTTCGGCTTCTCCTCCTCAGGAAAAAGAAGCTGCTTTTCTGGGGCGGGCCCAGCAGCATTGGCACCTGACTTTTATGTGTAATTTTGACCTAAAAAGAAGTGGAAAAACCCAGCTCAGTAAGGGGGTCCTGGGCTCTGAGCCCTCCAGGGCATTCCCCAGCCCCACGACCCTGGGGAGTGATGCCAGCACGTTGGGAGCAGCTCAGCACCCAGCACGAGGGCAAAGAGCCCTGGAATCACATCCAGGCAGTGCCGGGATGGGAAAAGGATTTATCCTCTGGGCAAGCTGCCTGCTGAATGCTGTGGGACACCACTGCAGCTCCCCCAGGAAGGGATGGTCCTGTGTCCACTGACTCAGAAAGGGATGAGCACGTCCCTGTCTCCACAGCTCATACGATGGCTTGTCGTCAGTCCAGGGCCTTCCTGGGCACAGTCGCAGCTGGTTGGGCTCTGCGGCCGCCCACCAGCAAATGTAGGAGCCTTCCTTCTAATTCAGAGGCTTTGCCAGCAGGAGCCAAGGCTGTCCAATCCCACCATCCTGCCGGCCCCTCCTGCCCTATCCTGCCAGCACCTGCTGCCCCATCCCAACATCCCACCAGGCCCTGCCCACCCCCCCTTCCTGCCCACTCCCCAGGAGCTCACAGTGCAGGATGGCTGCATCCAGGGCTCCCCATCCACCTGCATGGGCAGTAGCTTGGACGTCCTGCAAAGCACAAAGAGAGGGAACAGGGGGTGACAGAGATGTCAGGTTTCGCTGCTGGTCGGGTGCTCAGCTGGGACAGGGACAAATACCTGATAGTGACGGAGGAACACTGGGCCAGTCTCTTCCCCGCGCTCTTCAGCCCCGTGTAGATCTGCCCCATCTCCATCGCACCCTCCAGCCCCACCACCTCCAGGAGGTGGTCGCTGAGGTCTGCAAGAGAGAGGGGTCTGAGATCCCATCCTCAGGGATCCCTTGCCTTCTGCCATCATGCAAAACATCAGGGCCAGCACACCAGGGCTGCTGGCTGTCCTGAAGTGCAGCAGGGCTGGTAGCACTGTGGAGATGTGTCCTGATGTCCTTTGTGTCCCAAGAACACCAATCTGGGTGTTTGCAGTGCTGGGCAATGCTGCTATCCAAAAATCTCTGGAGCAAAAACTCCCCTGGTCTGCAATAGCACCTGGGCCTGTATGGCTGCAGGGTGCCAGCCCAGATCCCCAGCAGCCCTCCTACTCTTTGTTTGCATTGTATGAAATGGGGACACCCCTTCCCTGGGTGCCCAGGGGTGCTGCAGCCTCCCAAGGGCCAGCAGGATTCTGCATGGCAGAATCCTCACTATGAGAAATCTGCTCAAATCCTAGGGTATAGCCCCTTATCCCAGCTCATCCTGCTCTTCTGGGCCACAAGCAAGGGCACCCAACTCTGGCACAACTCGATCCTTCAGGGTTCCCTTTCTCACACCCCTGCCATTCCACCCCTGAGAAGCCCTCTGAGCTTCCCACACTGTCCTACCCACCCACAAGTGGGGCTGTCCCTTGCAGTGCCTTTGGGACTGGCTTTTGCTCCGTCCCACTCCCTGCTGCCTGCTCCCACTGGCCCACCCAGCAAGGGAGAGCCAGTGATGGCCTGGGATATGACACTGCCATCCTGGTGGTGTCAGCCCAGGGGGGCTGTTTCCGACCCCAGCCCCAGACTGCGGGAGGTGGTGGGTGGAAAATCCCAGCACTTTGGCTATTTTGCTGGCTGCTTTCTACCCCACTGTTACCCACTGGGGAATGCTGCCAGCACTTGGGGCTGCCCCTGCCCACGGGGCTGGCTCCAGTGGCTGCAGCAGTGGGTGCAATGTGCTGGCCAGGGCACAGTGTGGGTACTGTGCTGCCCCTGAATGCCACATCCAGGCTGGCAGTGCTGTGGCAAAGCCTGAGAAGAGATGCTTGCAAAAGCCCTCAATGCCGTCTCTGCAGCTCTGTTCCAGCTCCTCCTTTGCCACACTGTGGGGTCACCCTGGCACCCCAAAAGACGGCGAGCCAGTAACAACCCCTCCAGTGCTGTTGCTCCAGAGCTGGTGGGTGCCCAGTGCCCTGTGCTAACCCCACGCACCCACATCACCCACCACTCACCCTGCACGCAGAACTTCAGCTCCTTGGCATCGGTGACCACCGTGCCGGGCAGCTTCTCCGGCGCCTTCTTGCCCAGCCGGTTGTAACCACGCTGCTTCTTGGTCTCGCCCCAGAGGTTGGAGCCACCATACATGCTGGGGATGTTGAGGACAGCGATGCCCTCCAGGGACGTGTTGCTCAGGTCTAGCAGGGTCCCGTCACACTGCCAGGTACGTGGGCAGTGTCAGAACGTGGGGCTGGGGGGCTGGGCCCATCACCATGGAGCCCAGCCTCCTTTCCCCACCGTAAGAGCACAGCATGACACTGGATAGTACCCCGGGGTGACTGGGGGTGGAGATGCAAACAAATAACCCCCCCTACTTTGCTTTCCTGGAGCTGACAACCACCACCTCACCCTCCTTGTGCTGCTCTCCCCTCTGTTTCCACCTGAATTTTACTACATGTGCAAAATGGCAGTTTCAAAAAGCAAATTCCTGGGAGATCACAGAAAACCTTGGCTGGGCTCAGTGCTGTGACCCAAAATAGGAGGCAACGCCACTTCAGCCCTGAAGTGACTTGCATCCAAGGAGCTCCAGCACATGCTTCCCCATCTCCCCTTGTTCAAACCGACTCCAAAGGACTGGAAAGTTTGGCTGCCTGAAAAAAATAGCTCAAACCAGTTTGTCTTCAAGAGACACTAGGAAACTAGAAATGAGGCTGGAGGGAAATTATGGCAAAGGTGCCAGAGGGAAAAATGTTAGGTTTTGGAGTGAAAACCACAAGACAGCACACAGGACTGGCGTCCCAGGTTTTGCTGTTGTACAGCAGGACTGCCCTGGCTGAAAATTCCCTATAAAAGGAAAAATATCCATTTCTTGCAGCTTTCCAATAGGACTGAAGGCAGCAGCCATGGAAATGCATTTCTTAACTTCAGGTCTTCTCACACTACCCAGATGTGGATCCCCTTCCTAGATACCTCTGGTGGAAGCAGCTGCTTTCCCATCCAACCGGAATTTCTCCAGAGCATTCCTATTTTCCTTGAGGCATTTGCTCACTACCTGCCACTCTGTGCCTCAGCAAATCCCAGCACAGCTTTTTCCTTGCATCTTGGTGATGCAAAGGCATCTCTGCTCTCACTTGCTGTGCCAAGAGGAATGAAATGGACTGATAAGCCCCCGCGGTTGCTCTGACTCCAGTTGTTTTCCTCTAGCAAAGGTTTGGAGCTTATTTTTACCACCCTCTTGGCCAATGCTGAGGACACCAGCCCCGTGTATGTGGAGCTGGGCGCTCACACGAGCAAACACCTCAGTGTGTCAGATCCGTTCTGCCTGCCCTGATGATGTGGGATCTTATTTTTAGCCCTGCACTGAAAGCAAAATGCAGGAATCTTCTAGTCTGGGAGGGAAGAACTATCTCTCCAAGGCTTGGAAAGGATGTAAATCATTTCATTCTCAATACATCTTAATGGTATTGTGATTTGTAGGAAGAGAAAAGACCTCAAAACTTGAGCAGTGGGTACCAAGCAAAAGAGCTCCAATTTCTTGTGGGATGGACAACACACCCTGAGCATCCCCCCCAACTGCAGGCACTTTTCCCACCTGTCTGCAAGGCACCGGGAACCAACTCAGCCACTGTGGGATGGGAGCGAGTCGGCTGCCCAGGCTGCGGGACGATGGGATGCTGCAGGAGCCTGTTCCTGCCCACAGCTGCCCACGCCTGCCCACACACCCACAGGCAGGAGCAATTCTCCCTGTGGAGTCCTCCCTGGTTCGCGTGCCAATGAGCTACAATGGGCCCTTTGAGCAGGGGCAGCTGACGGCGTGCTGGCAGCGAGGCTGGAAGGAGAAATTTGCAGCTGGGGGAAAAAGCAAATTCATTTCCAGGAGTCGTAGAGGGAATGAGTGCCAATTTCCAAAACAAAACTGCCATTTCTCTGCAAGGCTGACAGTTGCCTGGGAGCTGAGGGAGGACAGGCTGCTGCTTTCAGCTTCGTGTACTGTGGGATTAACGCTTTCCTGCCAGTGGGCTCAGCTGGTGGGGATGCTTAGTGGGGAGCACCTGGCAAGGAACAGGGGGCACCTTGTGCCCATCTCCAGCAGCATCGAACCCCACAGACTTTATCCACCCTGGGAACACTACTGCACGGGTGGGGAAGAGGGTGAGATGGTTTTGGCACTGCTCTTGCCCCTTCCCACCAGCTTCCATGGGTGCAGCTACCCATCTCAGGCTTTGGAAAGGGATGAAACTCCCAGTCTAGAAACAGGCATAAAAATTCCTCTGCCCGTGGCCCCACGTCTGCAGGGTCAGCTCTCCAGGCTCTGCCCACTCTCTGCCCACCACCAGCATCCCCGTGCCCACCACCTGCTCCGATTCCCACCACTCTCTTGCAGCAAGCACTACTTTTCTCCCCTTGCCCTCCAGCCCAAGCTATAAAAGGGTGGTTTATCCAGAGATGAGGAGAGACGGAAGTTTAAGGCCAAACCCCCCAGCACCTCCGGAGAAGCGACAGCACTCTTAGCAACCATGGGCCCTCCTCTCGGCTCTAATTAAAGGCTGTTTCCATGTCATCACACGAGCGCTGGGAGCAGCACAGAGTTTACAGAGAGAATATTCCGGGCACGCTCTCAAATACAGCTGGAAGTGGAGAATACAGGCTTATTCTTCTGCCTGCAGCTGGCTGGCTTTGCAGCAAGTGCCGTGTGGTGGAACGAGGGGTCCTGCCAGCCACCGCGTCCTCCTGCCACCGAGAGGGGTCAAAGCCATGGTGGCACCCTCTATCCAAACAGTCAACAGCCCTGCCTGAGGGACCCATGGCCAACAGCTCCCAAAAAGCCTTTGTGCCATGGCTGGAGCCAGGGACCACCCTAGGAAACCCACCTCCACCTCAACATAGTCGTGGAGCTTCTTGCAGGTGGCTGCAAAGGTCTCCGATGTTCCGAATTCAAAGTACCACAGCTTGTTCTTCATCCTGGGGCACAGAGACATGTCAGCATCCCGCTTGGAAGTGCTGCCTTGCCCCAGTTAGCAGCAGGATGAGCTGCCAGAGACTGTCTGGAGCTGTTGTGGTGGGGATATGAGCCATAGATGGGGACATAAGCCATGGATGGGGACATGAGCCATTCTGGAGAGGGACTGCCAGCGTCATGACCCTAGGGAGTTGTGTGATGGGACAAGGGGTGGCTCAGGCAGACCTGGCTCATACACCTGGTGCAGGGGGACGATGGGGGTGCTGGATGCTCCCTTGGCACGGGTTGCGCCTTGATAAGGCTGCCAGACATGGGGTACCCCACAGAGCAGGTGTCTCACACCTCAGAACCCTCCTGGCACCATGCCAGGCAGCCCCCTGACCGTGGCTCATCCCCTGCATCAGTTGCTGTTCCAGGCTTCGAGGGGGGTCTGTAAGCTATGAGGAGCTGTAAGCCAAGGGGAGCTGAATTTCAGGGCAAAACCAGACACTTTCGTCCACTCAGGATTTTTCTAGGAGCTGTTTCTAAACCCGGGTATGGGGGGGTCACAAGCCACAGCTCCTGCTGCCATCACCCCATTTCCACATGCCCCAAAGCACAGCAGGAGCGAGCTGTGACCTGCTGTCTGCCCTGCCCTCACTGCCTGGCCTGCTCCTGCCTGTCCTGGAATTCCATGCTAATTATAAAGCATGAATGAACGTAACTGGGTGCGTGGCCAAGTTTGAGAAGCCTGACACAACACACAGGGCTTGAAGGAGCACCCCAAACCCCTGCCATGCCTGGCCCTGGACCCCCACCACGCCCTGTGCATGCCCTGCCTGTCCCCTAAGCCTGACTGAACACAAAGTCCCCTTGGCATGATGCATAGCAGTGACAGGGTGTCCCCCCACAGCCAGCTTTCCGGGAGGCACCCAGGAAGCTGTTACCTGCTGTTGAATTTCTCAGGGTGCTTTTCTCTCATGATGTGGAAGCGGTGGGCGATGGAGGCATCCTGCGGGGAGTGGGAGCACAGAGACATCAGTGGCACAGCAGAGGAGCAGAACCCCCGTTCCGTGCTCTGTGGGCACGTGCCAAGGTACGGGTGCCCAGCTCTTCATGCCCGTCGCTGGCCCCCCGTGGCACAAAGACACAGCGCGGGGGCGACGGAGGGACCCTCAGCCAGGCTTCTCCCAAAGCTTGTTAAGTGAGATGTAATTAGTGCACTTGGCCTCCTTCCCTCATCACAGAGGCTCCACATGGAGGGGATGCTGGGGGGGGAGAGAGGGCTACCAGCGGGGCAGTGGGGCTCCGGGGACATCCCGCACCTTGACAGCTCCCCTAGCAGGGTGGCAGCTTTCCCGAAGCTCATCACAACCTCTCCTTATGTAGGTTGGGGGTGTTTAAGTCCAAATCAGAAGCTATCACGAAATGCCACCTGCGGTGACACCCCCTGGCATTAGCAAGAGCTGATGTGAACCAGGAAACATTCCACAGAGCTGCAAGTGGGTAATCCACACCATGGTGGCACCCCTGGCCCCGGACAAAAGTTCTGCAAGCCCCTGGGAAGAGAAGGGCTTTCCCCAAAGCCCTCCCGCTCTCAGGATTGACCCCCAGCGCTGGGGGAAACCCCTGTGGCGTGGGGCTGCCAGACTCCTCTGGGTCAGGAAAGCAGGAGGGAACATTGGTCTGAGCACTAAGCAGGACTTTGTTGATGGATGCTGTCTTGGCAGGTGGAGAGTCCTCATCCCTGGGACCCCAAACTTCCCTGAACCTGGTTTAAACTCCTTTTGCACTTCTCCCAGTGGAAGAGAGAAATCCCATGCCTGCCTATGTATCTAAGTGCTGCCACTGCAAATGGTAATAAAAGCAGAAGAACAAGGCCAGGACATGGAGGGAGGTTGGGAACGCGAGCAAGGAGGAACAGGGAGAGAAAGACCCATCCCTCCCTCGTGGAACTCACCACCCCAATGGAGAAGTAGTTGTTGATGATAGTGGATGGGACAGGATCTCCGTTGGCCTCCCTGTCACTGGGAATAACATCTATCTGCCAGCGGTCCAGCATCACCTCCGTGCTGTGCTCAATGTCTTTCAGGACCTTCATCAGGTTGCCTCCTTCATAGCCTGGAAGGGAAAGAGGAGGATGAAGGAGGATGAAGGGGAGCACAGCCATGGCATAGTTGGGTGCCAAGCACCTGGGGGAGCCTGGGGCTGCTGCTATGCCACATCCTCACAGCAGTGGCAGAGATTTCAGCTAGTGGTGGGGCTCTCCAGATGGAAAAGGTTGGGTAGGACCGAGCTGCAGGGGGGTTGAGAAAGCAGCGGCTGCACTTTTTGGAAGGATTTGGAGACAGGCTGAGACAAAGCTCTAACCACATTCCAGGAGTCCTCTCTCCCTTGGGATGGCACCCACTCAGCTACACTGGAAGGTCCCTCTGGGCCATGTGGGCACCCCTGGGCAACGCTGGTCTGGCCTCACCTCCTCCCCAGCGCAGGCACCGTGCCAGGTCATTGCCTGTTCCCAGGGGCAGGACAGCCACCGGCGGGTGCTTCACCAGGTTCGCCTTATCTGCAATTCAAGGGGGAAGAGAAGTTTGGGGCTGACAAGGCTTACTCCCTGCTTCTCTCCTTGTCCCTCCTCAGCTGGCAGCCTGGGATGATGCTGTTGCCAGGAACCACCCCAATTTCACAGGGGGAATATCGTGAATCTGTGGCAGATCACCAAGGATGCAGGCAGATGATGCTCTGTAGGAACACTGCTGTCCCTTGCTCACCTATGCAGTCCAGGATCCAACCCACCGTGCCATCCCCTCCGCAGGCCAGCACCCGGAAATCTGGAGTGTCCCGAAAGAAGTTCAGCCTGGAGAAAGCCGGGAGAGACAAGGTGTGAGGTGGGGGAGCAGGGGCTGGCGGGAGAGGGCAGAGGATCAGCTGCAGTGACTCCATACCCTGGCGCGGGCCCGCCGCGGTCCAGGTTGTACACTTGGCGTGGGTTGAGCAGGTAATGAAACTTCCGAAGGACTCTGGGAAGAGAAAGGCATGAGAAAAGCACGAGGACTCACCTGTAGCGGAGGTGAGTCCCACACCAGGAGTGATGTTCAAGGGATCAGCAGCCCCCAACCCTGGCGGGATGGTCTCCCTGGGAAGGATCCCACCTACCGCTCCCCTTGCCTTCCTCCGCTCTTGGGGTTCACAAGCACCAGGAGCGGGTGCGTCCCGGGACGGGGACTGATCTGGAGGGCAAAAAATGCAGCTGGGAATTCCTGCCTGCTGCGGGTCTCAGCGGCAGAGCTCACCTGCAGCCCAGTGCGGGAGCCTACCTGCAGTCCTTGCCCATCCACTGTGGTGGAGTTGAACTTGAAACCCTGGGTGTCCTCAGGGGTGGTGCTGGCAGGGGAGTCGCTCTCCGATCGCCGGCAGTGGGACTGCCTGTCCTTTGGGAAACAGAGGTATGGATGCCCACACTGCCCCAGAAGGCAGCTGGGGGAGGCAGGCTGGCCTCAGTGATGCCCTGATGGGTTCCTATCACCGTCACCAAGGAGGGGGGCACTTACCAGGACAAGGGAGGCACTTACTACTACGAGACGGTCACGTACCAGGATGAGAGGGGCACTTACCAGGACAACCGGGCAGATGTAGGACGGCAGCAAGATGTGGTCCCGCAGTGGGCCCCCGTCGCACTCTGGCTTCACATGGGAGGCACATTTGTTGTGGAGCTGGAGGGGCAGGAGGAAGGGATGTTAAGCAGGGGACACCTGCCATCTCCCGCCTGTGAGCCTCTCCTCCCCAGGCTGACCACGCAGGGGGCACTGTGGGTGCACCCCAGCCCCCTGTACTCACGGTGACTTGGCACCAGACACAGTGTAGGCCGGTGATGCCCTGGTAGCACTTGATGCTCTTGTGACATCTGTCGCACTTGACAGGGGAATTGCCCTCGATCCAGGTGTGCTGCATCACCTGCAGGGCACAGAGGGACACTGCAGGCACACCACCGGCACATGTCCCTCCTACTAAGGGCAGCTGCCACGATTTCGGAGGCTTGTCCTGCAGGGATGCTGACTGATCCAATCCAGCCCCTCACACAGCTGACTTCCCTCCCTACTGTTCCATGCAGCACAGCAGGGACACCTGCTCCCCAGCCTGGAACCATGGCAAACCTTGGGGCTGAGGTCCTGGGGGTGCCTGAAGACTGGGGACAGGGTGCATCCTCCAAGGCTTTGGATGCTGGGAATGCCCGTGAGCTGCTGCCCAGGATGAGAGGGGCAAATCCCAGGGGAAAAAGCCATGCGGGATCAGAACAGGAGACCAAGGGGCCAGGAGACGGACTGACTCAGAAATGCACTAGCTGTCTACTCACACTTGTGTTTCTCTTGGATTTAACATAGGTGCTGATGCAGGAGGCAATCTCTTTGGACACACACCTCTCGTGGACTGTATACTTGCAGACTGGTGAGAGAGAACCATAGAGCCACAGAAACATTTAGGTTGGAAAACCCTTCCAAGACCATTTAGTCCAGCCGTTGCCCCAACACCACCAAGGCCACCACAAAACCACATCCCCAAGTGCCACGAAGGAGGTGGTGAGCATCGCTCCCCACCATGGGAGTTGTCCCCTCCCCGCTCACCCTGCAGCACCCACAGGGCTCAGCCCCCCCTCTCCAGGGCGCTGGATGGAGTAGGAGCCACCGGCCTGGGGGTGCAACACGTTGCCAAGGATCCAGGACTCACAGGAGCAGCAGAGGCCCTGCTTGCGGACCCCCAGCAGCATGGTGCGGCAGAAGTTGCAGTAGGCGGGTTTCTTGAAGTGCTTCAGCCTCCAGGCATGCTGCCCATCGTCCTTCACGTTCTGCAGGGCACGACAGTGGAGGGTGAGGGCTCACTCCCCTGCTGCCAGGGGTCCCAGACCCCTCAGCCCACCATTTTTGTCAGCTTTTCATCCCCTAAAACCCCTCGCTATGTTTGTGGGAGTCTGCTCCCAGCAGGATCGTGGGCTCCCTCTGCTCCTCTTCTCCCTGCTTTTTCTCCAAGCATGCAGACCCTGGGCATGCCCCGCTCCAGGCACCCATGTCCAGCTCCCACAGCCCCTAGGCACAGCCCAACTGACAGGAGAGTGACTCCACAGCTGGGACCAGGCCGTCACCACCGTGGGGGTGACCAAAGCACAAGCCTCTTACGGCTGGGGCCAGGCAAGAGTGTTTTGCAGGAGCCAGTTAAAATTCCCTGCTTTCTTGAATTTTCCTGCCAGAAAGCCCGTCCCCCAACCCCACCTCTCCATGGGAATAACAGGCACCATGAGGAAACCCACAGATTTTTCCCTGCAAACTATTACCCAATGGCCAAGGATGCACCTGAAAGAAATGAAGGCCAAAAGGACGAAAAAACACCACAGAGAAATAAGGAGGGTTCCAATCACCCCGCCTCTGCTCTTTGAAGCTCACCCCATGGGAGGAGTTACCATTTTAGGTGCTCACCCTAATTTTTGATTAAATATTCACTGAACTGGATTATGCTGCGAGAGCAAGGAACAAGTCCGGCCTTCTTGGGCATGGCAGCTGGCAGTGACTGCAGCTCAGAACTGAGCTTGGGAAGGTTTGGGGCTAAAGGGGGCAGGGTGGGGGTGTCAAAAGGGTTGGGGGCCAGCGTGGGGCTGTGCGGTGCTGTATGAGTGCGCAGTCTGATGCTGGAGGCAGGCTGGGTGCCGCCAAAGCAGGTCCCTGGCGGGGCACTCACCGTCTCCATCCCCAGGAGGACCAGCAAGGGGATGGTGGTCATGCCACCCCGGATCCATTCCTCCAGCGTCACGGTCCCATCGTGGTTGTAATCTATCTCCTCCATCATCGCCTTCAAGATCTGGAGGAGGAAGAAAAGGTAGAGATACAGTGATTCCAGCCACGGCTCCGGCTGTGAGTCCCCACGTCCACTCCAGCTGCCCCCAGCCCCAGTACTCACAGGCTTCAGCTCAGTGGAGTCCCACTCCAGGTATTCAGCCACGTGCACCATCTGGTTGATGATACGATCCAGCTCCTGAGCACAGAGAGACCAATGCCCAGGAATGGCTCCAGGCACGAGCAGAGTGTCCAGCCCCAAGCCCCCAAACTGGGGATGTGTCAGGTTTACGTTCCCACATGCCCAAGGCCACCCCAGTCCCCACCCGCACAGGAGGGGCAGCAACACCCCAGTCCTCAGTGGGTGCTGGGAGCTATCTTCTGCCCTGAAAACCTGCAAGAAAATCTGCAGTGGGTTTTCCCTGGGAAAAACTATTCTGACAAACCAGATTTTTATTTCCAACAGGTTTCAAGGGTGATACCCAAAGAACAAAGAGAAAACATCCCGAGGGACAAGGAGCTGTGCATTTTTTCTCCTCGGAAACACCATGACCTGACACAGAGCTACAGTTCCTGGTTGAGTGGATTTTTTCTCACTGCTGCTGGATACAGGGGAGCTGGCATGTGTCCCTCAGCCCTGTGGTCCAGGTGCTGCCTTCCTCCTCCCTTCCCATATCGCTCCTCAGCTCAGAGCACCTCACCTTGGGAGTGGGCACATCAGTAGTGCCCTGCACGCTTCCAGCCCCCTGAGCTGCCCCCAGTTTCTCTCTCAGGGAAGGCTCACCGAGCTGTCCAGCAGGCCGTTTCCATCAGTATCGTAGAGGCGAAACATAACTGGAGGGAGGAGAGAAGCTGCCGATAGAACCCAGCCCCGGGGCAGACCGGGGCACCCCCGGCACCCAGCTCCAGGCTGCCGGGGCTCTGAGGTGGGAACAATGCTGTGCTGGCTCAGCTGGAACGAGATGTGACCCTGGGGCTGCGGAGTATCAGAGTAAAGCCCCTCTGCCAGGCATGGGTAACACAGCCGGGAGCAGAGGGGGATTCTGAGTCGTTTTCCCAGATGGGCAGGAACGTCCAGCTCTGCACCCCTCCTTGGGCAAGCCCCCCTCAGGTGACCCCCCTCCACACGGCATGACTGCGGGGTTCCACTTACACTCCAGCTTGTCCTCTGCTCGTCCCCTCTCCAGCAGCGACAGGTAGCAGACAATGTCCTTCAGGTGGACCACCTGGGCCAGGACGGTGGAGGGTGGAGGGGGGGTGGCTTTCAGGGAGCTGGGGCTCTTCCGCAGGCTGAAGGGTAACTTCTTCTCCACATTCCTCGTGCCTGCGGGCAGGAAGAGAGGCCACGCACAGGAATGACATTGGGCCAGGAGTCATCCCCAGGTGGGACATGGAGACTCCGGGAGCAGAGACCCATTCGTCGTGGGGCTGGGTGGCACCACAAGGGTAGGGCTGGGGACACAGGATGTGGGGCTGGGTGGCACTGCAGGAGTAGGGTTGGGAGCACAAAGCGGGCCCAGGGTTGGGTGCCATTGCTGGAGCAGGGCTGGGCACTGCCACTCAGTCCCCGGGGCACAGACCCCCACACCTCAGTCACTGCAGGTGCAGGCGGGACAAGTAGTCAGAGCCCATGGGGACATGTCCTGACGGGGATAAGCACACACTCAGAAGGAGGGAGAAGCTCAGCGGGCAGCAAGGCAGCTTGCTGGGGTGCCAGGACAGCCCACGCTTGCTGCTGCCCGCGCCGAGAGCAGCCTTTGGCAGATGGTGGCTCCTGGCACAGGGGCCCTTCCCAGTGCTTGTCTCCTCAGGGGCTGGCAGGAGCCGGGCATGGGCAGCCGTGACTCACTGCCCTGTGTCCCCCTCCCTACGAGCTGCTGCTGGGTAATTAAGACACTGATGGGTGGGGGCTCTGTGGGGTGGGATTGGTGACTTAAGTTTGCCAAGCAAAGGTGTCAAGCTGACAAGAACACGCCAAGTTTGGAAGGTCACCGCCACCGCACCGGGGACCTGACCAGCTGCACTGCCAGGGCACGGAAAATGCGGAGGGCTTGTCGCTGCCCGTGTCCCCCCACCTGGAGTCCCAGCCAAGCTCACCTGGTGACTGAGGGCTGAGTAGAGACACGGAGGAGATCCTTGAAGAGCCTGAGGAGTTGTGAGCAGAAGTGGTGCCGGTGGTGGACTTCTGGGAGGATGATCTGGACCAGCTGGGGGAGGCACTGGGGAACGATGCTGGGGTGAGGGACGCTGGCTGCAGCTCAGCCACATTGCTGTGGCAGCTCTTGGGCTCAGGAGTGTGCCGTCCCAGGGCACTTCGAAGCGTTTTCCCATTGATCCCTACAAAGCAAGACATATGCCCAGGGGCAGCGTGACACCAGGGTGCCTGTGCCCCTTACTCCAGGAACTGGGTGCTGAGTGCTCGCCCTGGGTCCTCTCTGCTAGCCCCGTGCCACTCTGTTCTAGTATCTCAGCCCCATGGATCTCTGAGAGCCATCAAGGGTGGCCCCCTCAATCTCCTGCCTGTTCCCAATGGCTCCCAGCAGCGCTCCCACCCCCAGACGATGTCCACCGCGGTGCTTGGGACCAGACAGGGAGTACATTGTCCTCCACCATCCGGAGGGATGCCGGAGTGGATGCCGGAGCCAGTGTCCGGGGAGGTTCTCCTTTTCCTTTTGCAATTTATAGTCCTTTCAGTAGATGTCTCCATGAGCCATGAATCCACCCAGGAAGGGCTGGGGGAGGCAGACGGGTGCTTGGCGTGCAAACTCTGCTCTGGGTGCTGCTGAATGCAGGGTGGCTGCCTGCACCAGCACCTGTGACAGGGGCACGGGCCACCTCACTCTAGATAGAGATGCTGACTTGGGCTCTGAACGTGCAGAGGAAACGGAGGAACCAGTGCCACAGCGCTCCGTGGGTGCCCATCCTAGGGAAACCCCTCCCTGGAGCAGGGCCCTGGGAGCCCACCTGTCAGATGGAGAAGAGCTGGATTGTGTGCTGGCCCCCATACCACCCCCTTCAGGTGCCACTCCCCAACCTTCATCCCTGTGAGCAGTGTGGGAGCAACCCCACCGTGCCATGGTGCCCTGGCATGCCCAGCTGGTGGCAGGGCTGGCTCACCGAGGGTGCTGTGCTGTGAGACTCCGGGGCTCTGGTGCTGGGTCTCAGGGGAGGCTTGGCATATCTTACGCTTGAAGGAGGTGAAGAGGTGTTGGCAAAGCTCCTCAGGCACGTCTGCCTCCAGGTAGGTCTTCATGAAGAGGCGGAAGCCCTCATAGTCGATGGGCTGAGGAGGAGGAGAGAGGTGCCCCAGGCACACCGTGAGGGTGCAGAGCAGCCAGTGGGGTGGGGCTCCATGCCCCCGGCCCCCCTCACCTGGCACATCAGCTACACAGCCCTCCCTAAAGTTGCTGGCTTCCCAGTTCCCAGTGTGGGATAAGGGACCCAGAGGCAGTAGCGCCGGAAATGTCCAGTGCCAGCGTGGCTCAGCCAGGCCAGTGACGCTGGGACCAGGCTCAGCAGCCAGGGCAGGAGCTGGGGGAGTGGCAGGGAAGGGCAGAGCAGCGGGACCCTCCAGCCTGCCCCCAAACCCTGGGGACTGTCATCCTCCTGAGGTCTCCTCCCCTCCTCCTTCCCCACTGGCCATTGCCATTCCATGGGGACAATGCCTTCCCAACGGCTTTTGTGGCCCCAGCTGGAGTCAGGATCCTGTGGTGCCCTGGAATAGTGGGGTAGCTTTGTGCCCTTCCTTGCCATGTTCAGCCAACTGACATTCCTCATTTTGCCTTGATTCTACTGATTATAGCCCCCATGGAAGGCTCTGTCCTGCTGGCACACTAATAGGTCTCTCTGAAAGCACCACTCAGAAAAAATAATCCCAGCCTTCTTCAGGGAAGAGTGAGAAGGCACAGACCCCTCCCATTGCCACACAGGCAAAGTAATTTGCTTTTCAGGGGACAGTAAAGCCCTCCCAGATTCTGCCTGGCAAGGGAATGCCCCAAAAAGCTCTCAGCAAGGCAGCCAGCTGCCAGCACCCATGGCAACATCACAGGGATGGGGTGGTGTGCACGGTCCCCAGGATGGCCAGAGAGTCCAGTCCTGGGAGCACGACCATGGGGAGAAGTGGGGACAGCCAGCCAGCCCTGCCTTCTCCCAGCTGCTTTCAGGGGTGGGAGCTGGGCTGGGGGAGCTAGCAAGGGGCCAGGAGCTGCCAGTAGCACAGGGGAATGCTGGCAGGACAGGGCCATACCTGTTCGGGGTTGTACCTCGAGAGGACACCATCCCCATGGAACTCCTCCAGGACATCCTTGAGCTTCTTGGTGGAGTCTGGGGAGACAAAGGCACTGTGCTGAGCATGGCCATGCTGAGCACCCTTTGTCATCCACCAGCAGGATGGTGCAGAGGGGTTTATCTGCTGGATACACAATTTCTGGATCCTTCCATGCCTGGAAGGGGCCATCCATACCCTGCTTCCCCTTCCACCTTCAGAGGGTAGGGCAGATATGGAAAGCTGGCCTGGGAGCTTTACATATATAGAGAGCTTCCTCTTACCTGTATGAAAATGAACACAAACCCAGAGCAAAGCAAGGGAAGCCCAAACCACTCCCCAGTCCTGGCTGCTCTGGAGGTGATGGAGGTGATGCTGAGCACATCCCTGAATGTCCCTGCCCCAGTGCAGGGCTTTGGGTGAATGCTGGCACCCCTTGGCAGCCCCAGCCATCCCAGAGGCTGCCTTAGGCTGCCCATTGGCATCTTCAGGAAGTGCCAGGAGGGAGAAATAGAACAGTATCCACAGAATCATGGAATCAGATTGGAAAAGCCCTCTAAGATTGTAGAGTCCAACCATTAACCCAGCACCACTGCGCTCACCACTAAACTACGTCCCACATCTACATGGCTTTTAAATCCCTCCAGGCGATTCCAACACTGCCCTGGGTGCCTGTTTCAGTGCTTGACCACCCTTTCGGGGCAGAACTTTTCCCTAATGTCCAATCTAAACCTCCCCTGGTGCAGCCTGTGGCTGTTTCCTCTTTGTATTGCTCTGTGCTAACTTCCACACAAGCAGTAATGAGCTTCCCTGTCTGGGTGTTCTTAGGGCTGGAGTGTCTGGAGGGACATTGGTCCTTTGGAAATAGAGAAAAAAGGGAAAAGCATGAAAAAAAAAGGATAAGGGGAGGGAACATTCAGCCCTCACCCTCACACACATCTCTGGGCATGTGCATTTAAAAGGTTCTTGGACACACCACCCCTGTTAATTACTGTGAAATCATCTCTCCGAGCAGGGGCTGTGCTGGCTCCGATCCTCCCTCCCCTCCATTGCAGATGGAACTCAGCACTGGACCACAGCTGTGTGGGATGTCTAGAGTGCTCAAAAAGGGGGTTCCTGGTCCCAGAGCTGGGAGGACTCCCAAGCCCTGCTCTCCAGCCCAGTGCCAGGCCACCCTCCTGGGGAAGAAGCAGCTACTCATACTGCAGTCTTGCTGGCCACACGTGGATTAACGAAATGAAGTGTCATCCGTGTTTTGAGCCCAGCATCACAGATGGTGTTTTATGGTCTGGGATTCAGCAAAGCAGAGCCCATCCTCCAGAGAGGAAGGATGAGATGCTGAGAGGGATACTGCACACACACCTCTGTCTGCATCCCTACCTGCCCCTGCCTGAGGTCTCTGGCTGGTGAGCAGAGGCCTGGGGACAACTTGCCCCCACCCTCATCCCTTTGATACACAGTGTCCCCAAAGATAGCCTCAGAGGGTGCTTGGGGTCCCCTTTGGCTCTCAGTCCTCCCCCATCCAGCCTGCTCACCCCAGGGTCATGCCAATCCTGCAAAGCAACGCTCCTGAGATTTTACACCCCTTCTTCCTTCATCTTGTCATCCAGGCTGGGCTTTCCTGACCATTCTGCCCTGCTCTCAGCACCTCCCTGGGCTGCGCCGCTTCTCCATCAACTGCTGTGATGAGCACACGTGGCTCTTTGGTAGGAAAGACCTCAAGGACTTGGTTTTGGACCCCTTGGTTTTGCCCAGCTCCCTCTCCAGCCGCTCCCAGCCCCAGAACTCCTCCAGCAGTGCCACCAACCTCCATCCCTCGGCAGGAGCTGCAGAAGGTTGCTCTTCAAAAGCGCTAAGGAAAATTACCACAGCGGGTTGGCAACCCGAGGCGAGCTGTGCAGCAGCTCCGTGTGTTTGGGAAAAGCCAGTCTGCTTTCCTGGTTGGCATTTCACTTTGCTAACGAACGTGGGAGCCCGCCGCCTTCAGAGGGACTGAGCCGTGCTCACGTGTCCAGCCCCCAAAGCTCAGCTAAATCCTCCCAGGCATGCAGGCATGGGGACCCCCACCAGCCACTGCTGGGGGTCAGGGACCTTCCCAGCCTCCCCACCCAAAACCTAAGGAGTCACCTAGTTCTCCAGGAGGACACTATGAAAACGTAGGACATCAGTCTGGCGCAGAGCAACAGGACTTCTCAACCCCTTCTCCCCGTCCCCGGGAGGCAGAGGGTACTCACAGTCCGTGTACTGCTGGAGCTGGGCGAACTCGGCGGGGCTGAGAGAGATCCACATGCCATCGCTCATCTTCGGGCAGCAGAGCCCGTGGCGAGGGCCACCAGCCGCTGCACTGTCGTGCCAGCCTCAGTGCCACAGGTCCCCGCTGGCCACTCGGTCACGCTGGCACTGCGAGCGGCGCGGGGGGCTCTTGGACCGCTGGCCTCATTCCGCTGAGCCCATGGGCAGCAAACCCCAGAGCTTCAGGGCACCCAGTCAGCACCCTCCTCCCTGGAGGGGGGCAGAAAGAGAGCAGGAGGTCAGCAGCGCCCTGCCCATGGCACGCAGGGGCCGGGTCCTGCTGCACTGGCTGCCCTGCCGCAGTGCCCCAGGGAACAGTCACCTTCGGCAGTGGGGGTCTGTGGGGCAGGGGCTGCGTGACCTTGGAAACTGGGTGCCAGGGTGCTTTCCCAGCTGGGAAGGGTCCCCCGCTGCAGATGTGGGGGACCCCTACTCCAGGGAACAAGGAGGGGAGTGTGTGGGCTGCAGCAGGGGGTTGGTAGAAAGAGGGGTGAGCACACAGGTCAGGGCACCTCTCTGCGTGACCATCCCCAGTGCTTGGTGTTCCTGCGGGCAGTCCCCAGCATTTTCCAGGGGAATCCAGCACGAGGAGAGGAAGGAAGGGCACAATTAATTAGAGAAGATGCAGCACCTGCAGGTAGGGGATCCAAAAGAGAAGAAATTCCCAGCTCATATCACCTCTAAAGCTGGTGGTGACCTTCAGAGAATCATTGTAAATGAAAATCTACAGTCAAAACTGAGCAGTAGGGAAAAATGTGTATCACAGAGAAACCCCAACCAAGGGACCCTCTCCAGCCCACACATTTTCAGGCTTTGAAACTGATTAGTTTTTTCATTTAACTGAATTGGCCATGAGGCAAAGGGCAACATTTGGAGGAGGTGGTTGTTCTCCAAGGAGTTAGATCTTCATTTTAGGGTTATTTCCCTGCTAAATGTTGGCTCCCAGTTTCCACCAGCCTGAGCTGTCTCCCGACGGACTGGAGAAAGCAGAGCAAGGATGAGCTGGGAAAGGGGTCACAGGACTTGGGGTGATGCTCAAGGAGCACCCACCCCCGCCCCAGCTGACTGCACCTTTTCATTCACAGAAAAAGGTATTTAATTAAGGTGTGCGAGTCATTCGTGGGAGTTGACGGGTCCCGCATGCCACGCCAATCCCAGATGGTGTCCCTAGGAGGGACATTCACATATGGGGTGCACCAGGAGAAGTCACTTAACCCCTCATTCTAAGGGCTTTCCCCAGTATTTCTTGACTAATGCTATTCTGGCTTTATATTCAGCTGCTACAAGTGCTCCAGGCAAGATATGGTCCAGGGACAAAGCCTGGTGTTGGCAGAGGAGGGAGCAAACCCTCCTCGGGGCTGTGGGGAGGGTGGTGACCCGTGAGTGAGCAGCACAGTGCTGAGCACCCATCTGGATGGCTGCCAAGGGGTTTTCCAGCTGCAGGGAGAGGAGCCCACCAAACCCTGGGCATCCATTTGCTGGAATTAAACGTCACGACAATGCTTAGTCCTGCTCAGTCCTTTCCTCCTGGGAGGACACAGCCGCTGGAGCCTTGCTCCACCCCTCCATGGCCTGGGGCTTCTTGGCTGCTTCTGGGGCTGCCTGGAGGGCCGTGGAGTTGGGGACCCTACAAAATGCTGCTTCTGCCCAGGGCGGTGGGGGCGTGGCTGTCCCAGGAGAGGGAGGAGCGCCCTCACTGCTCTGCCCTGAGGCACTTGTGGGAAGACAACACATAATCCTGGAGGAAATGTCACCTTCCCACCCTCATCGTGGCCCTGTGGCCCCATGGCAACCCACCTCCAGCCCGCTCATCCTGACAGCTCTTTGTCCCCATGCCACCAGCTGGGTGCACCAGCTGGTGCACCAGCCACAGGCTGGGTGCAATGGCGGTAGGGCTAGGAAAGAACTAACCCATGTCTTCCCACACTGACATCAGTTTTGTGGGAATCTTCATCTCGGGGAAAGCACAAGCAAGAACATGGTGTTTGCTCCTTTCCTGGATGATTGGTTCATCCCAAAGTATCTCCGAGGCTGGCCCAGAAGAACGCAGTCCATAAGAAACCCCCAGAAGCGCACACAGACTTCGTGTTTCCTGGCAAATGAGCTGTTTGGTTTGATTAGAACCTATTTTTCATTCTAAATTTATCCGTGGAGAGGCTGAGAGCACAGAGCTAGTTAGAAGGAAAGGCGGAGCGGGGGGGACATGGCTGGCTCCAGCTGCCTGAAGGAGTTTGGGAGCACTGAGCCCTCCAATAACAGACGGCAGCAAAAATATCCCTCGCTGCTTTTAACGACGGGTGATGGGGCGGCACCAAGCGGAGCTAATTGGGCTATCCCAAGGGGCTTTCCCCCAGCAATTGCTGGAATAACAAATGCCACTTCTGGCATGTCAGCCTTGGATTTCAGGAAGGGCAGGAAAAAGCCTCCTTAGGAATCCAGCTGCTCCTCGTTTGGCTGCTCTCTGAATTGTCAGCGGCAAATTATGTTCTATTAAATCAAATTTGCCTCTTGCTAAAAATAGCTCCCTACTAGTGTCACAAATAACACCGGATTACCCTGCCTGAAAGTGCTCACTGGGACGTGGCCCCTCTTCCCCTCCTCGCTCTGTGCCCGCCAGCCGCGCGCGTGGGCTTGGCCGCTCCGCCGGCACCGGAATGGTGTGAGTCAGGGCGGCTGAAATGGCTGGGGGAGGATGGAGAAGGGGGAGCCCGGAGTCTCCCAAACCCTCACAGGGGATTAGGCGGTGCTGGAGCCCTCGGGAAGTTGCATGGAGCATCCTGCCAGCCCTGGTGATGAAGGAGGTGCCACAGCGAGCATTGACGGCTGCAGGCAGAGATGCGGCTCAGTGGGAGCCAGGGCCCAGCCATGTAGGGCCTGAAAAACGTCAACAAGGGAAATGCCAGGCGGGAGCTGGACGTGGGCCAGTCCCCGTTGGTGAGTGGAGCCCGGACACGCAGCAGGACCAAGCCATGGGCACTGGGAACATCTCGATAGCCCTGAGAAAGGGCTGCCCATGGGCACCGCCAATGTCCAGGGATGGGGGTCTCCCAGAAGCAGTGATGGGACAGCAGAGGAGCTGTTTTTCCAGCCAGACACCCTGCCAGAAGCCTCCTCACCAGCCCCTGGCCGCCGGCTGCCCAGTGCTGCTTAGGATGGAGGACCCAGCTCCTCTGTCACACCACAGTGCCACGGAGCTCACCATGGCATTGGGAGGGCTTTTTCCACTGACACCCACCTGGCATCTCCAGGGCTGGAGCTACTGATGGGGACCTAGGTCTGCCCATGCTGGGGCGGAGAACCAGGGGCAATGGGATGGCAGCTTCCAGGTGCTGACAGAGCCTCCAGCCTCTGACCAGCTCCACAGGGGCATGTGGATAGGGCTGCAGCACACGCCCTGTAGGAGATTTCTGCTTCAGATGCCCTTCGGGAAGGAAAAACATCGTCTCCTTGAGCTTCTGGATACGGCATGAGGAGGGAACGCTCCTGCTGAGCGCACACACACGGGCACGAGCAGAGGCTGTGACTCCCCGACGGCAGTGGGACACAGCACAGCATGACGCTGGGCTCTTGCCTGCATCCCTGCCCAGGCCTGCAGAAAGCCACAGTCAAGTGCCACATCTCCTCCTGGGGCAAAGCACAGCAGGTCCCCGCAGGAGTGGCATTTTCCAGCCTACCCTCCCCATCTTTTGGAAAGATCAGCCTATTTTTGTGTTGGATGGGGAGAGGCCCCTGAGGCGGTGGGTGGAGTGTAAATCCCTCCTGTCCCACTGCAGCAAACAAACCCCAACCAAGTCATGCTCAAACTATTTTCTGCAGTGACAGGAGAAGGCACTTTTCTGCATTTTGCCAGCCCAAGAGGATACTCAGGATTAGCATTTTCTGTTCTCCAAGCCTATTGCTGTCTAGACATTCCCCCGGCCCTTTGACTGCCCACCCACACAGAGCCAGCCATGCTGTCCGGGTACCTCACACCAACTTTGCTTTGAGTTCTGAGCACCCTCATGGCACAAGGGCAAGGAAAGGTGCTGGCAGAGTGCCCAGAGCATCCTTGCTCTCCGACACAGGGAGGGGGGTGGCCACGGCCAGCGCTCTGGCCCCGGAGTTGGGCTGTGGATGTACCGACTCCCAGCTGGGCGCTGGGAGGGCTCGGCTCAACCCTGTGACAGCGGGGACCCAGCACAGCACCCCTGGAGCTCACTCCCACCCAGGGCCAGTACAGCTCGGTTCACACCCCAGGGACACCAACAACTTCCTGCCTTACTGCTGTTGCCTTTTTAGAGAATAATTTTGCTGGCTGAGTTCAGAGCAGACTGGATCTGAGCTAGGATGCCTTTGGAGCAAGACCCATCCCCTCCCCACTGTCCCTGCATGTCCCAGCCAGACCAGACCTTGTCTCATGGAAAAGACCCTTCCCATGCCAGACAGGGAGGCAAATGCTGGCCCTGCAGCCTAGGGGCCAGGATTCTCCCTGGCATCCCACCTCCATCAACAAGCCCAGGGCTTCAGGAATGCTACAAACCTGGCAGAGGGAAGCTCTGGCTCTCTCCCTGCGGAAATCCTACGGCCATGGGTCCCATGGGTTAACCACACCTTGTGTAGGATAACATTGCATTCTGATAGCTTTGAAATACATTCTTCTCCCCTTTCATCCCCCAACACAACCTGCAGAACAAGTCACATCCAGCCTCCTTCCGCAGGCTGGGCACGCTGAGTACCTCCTCAGTCCTCCTGCCCTCCAAAGCCAATGGCCCCAGCAATTTTTACTTAACAAGACACTAATGAGCTTTTCTGACCTGGCAACACATGGGAATGGCTGGATCAGGCTGTTCTTCTGCCCAGCCAAGGGATAGGTGGTTTTATAGCCAGGCTGAGAACCAACACATGCTGAGACACCAGTGAAGGTGGCGTAGCCCCTGGGCTGCGTTAGGGGTTCGCTGGCTGCCATGTTCCCCACCCTGGGGACAAGAGGATGCTGCCCTCTCCTTCTCCACCCTTTGGGAAGCATTTCTCAGGGGCTGAGCCAACGCCCAGGCATCAGGAACCCCGACACCCTAACCCCAGAGCTGCCCCATTCCTTCAGCGCCTGTACCGCTCCCCAGACAGCTCGGGAAGGGGTCACGACCAGCCCGAGGAGGGTCGCGGACTCCGAGAACAGCGGACGGGAGCCGACGTGTGCTACCGAGACGGTCCCGCGTGGGGCGGGGGGTCCCGCGTGGATCGGGGGGTTTGTCCACGACTGAAAGGGATGTGAGCCCGCAGGGGTCCCCGGCCTCCCCCCGCCCAGCCCCGCGTCCCCTCGCCGCGGACCCTTACTTGGCGGCTGCAGCGCGGTGCCATCGGCGGGACCGGCCGGGACGCTCCGGCG
>VXAY01005524.1:216757-230613 GCA_013399855.1 Oxyruncus cristatus
CCCGGCCCGGGGCAGAGCCGGGGAGCGCCGTGGCAGGAGCGGCCGGCTGCGGGGTCAGCGGGAGCCGCGTTTCCAGGATAAAACTCATATATTATAAATTCCCCTTTCCCCACAGCGGCAAGGCTTTCCCCGCTTCCCACTGACCTCGCACCCTGCCCCAGAGCCCCGACGTTACCCGTCCTTGTCCCCATCCCCGTCTCCATTACTGTCCCTGTCCCCGTGCCTCTCCAACCCCATCTCCATCTATATCTCCATCCCCATCTCTGTCCCTGTCGCCATCTCCATCCCCATCCCCGTCCCTGTCCCTGTCCCCATCTCTGTCCCCATCCCAGTCCCCATCCCACTCTCTTCCCTGGGCCTTCCCTCCCCGTGCACCTCGGTCTCTCATTTTCAAGCAGTTTCACTCATGGCAAAGGTTGCTCTTTCCTCAGGAAGGGAACAAACTAGCGAAAACAAACAAACAAAAAATGCCAAAACAGATAAAAAGTTTCTTTATTTTCTTTCCATGACGCGTCTGCCTGCCTGCTCGGGAGTAACACTATTTCAGGCATGTCTATTATTTATGTTCCACTATATTTATATTAATTAGGGACGCCATCCATGTATGTAGTTCTCCAACTTCAAAAAAAAAGCAGGAGAAGGGGAATGACATCTGGGACTGAACTTTTTCGAGAGAAACAGGAGCAGAATCCACATCTGTAGCTGTACGCTGTGTGCCGGTCCCAGATGATGTTCTTGCTATACACTGGGGATCTCTCCGGTCCCAGCCCCATTTTCCCTCTCTCCTTTATGGCTGGGACTCTAGAGAGATGGGTCAGGGCCCCTGGCTGGGGTGCTGAGGATGATCGTGTCCCCAGAGCCATGCCACTTTTAGAGGAGATAGAGTCATGGAATCATTTAGGTCGAGAAGAACTCTAAGACTGAGGTCAACCATTAACTTCTGCTGATGGCACTTGTCATCTGTGACCAGGAAAGAGAAGCATGCCTTCAAAGAACTAACCAGTTTCTGGTGCTGGGCTGTGCCAAAGCACAAAGGAGTTCACATTCTGGAGCAGTGGGAAGAGAACCCTGAGTATGCCACTTCCATCTGTGCCAACCTCAGGAGCTGTAACCTCTAACCTGTGTCAAGACTGAGCCAAAGTGGGAGACCTCTCCTCTCCCCTGAGATGAGCGTCCCAGCCTTGTCCTCACCCTTCTGATGGCTCCGGGTCACTTCTCCTCCATCTCGGGGATGGGGATTGGGTTGGGGACTGGGATGGGGATGGAGAGCAGCAGGGCTGGAGGGCACAGTGCAGAGCTGGTGGGATGTGGCAAAAGCCCTGCTGTTATGGGGGTGCAGGGTGGGAAATTCATAATAAATGAGTTTTATTGTTTACTATCAGCTATTGCAGGGAGGTAACGGTTTGTCAAACATGGGGGTGAGAGGAGGAGGAGGAGGAGGATGAAGTCTCATGGCTGCACATCCACTGCTGCCTGCACACAGGGTGCCAGGGCACATTATCTCTGGTCTGGGTAGGCAGAGACCTGGTTAGAGCTGGTGAGATCCCTCCTGCAAGGGCTCAGCTGGTAGACACAGAACCCTTTTCCCAAAAGAAATCTCACACCAGATGACACCTTTCCCAGATCAGGGCTGATCCCAGCTTGTGTGGGAGTGACACACTTGGGATGCACACCTCCAGCAATGTTTTCCAGCCAGCAGCAGTCTCCTATGGATTTCCGGATTGCTGGGAGCTTCCACAGGTTTTCCAGGCATTGGAATGGCCCTGCAGGAGTGGGACATGAATTTTTTTTCCAGGCAGGGTGGCCAGCTTGACCACGAGAAACTGCTGGACTCCCCCACTCTGCCTTGACTTTGCTAATGCTTTGCCTGGACTACTGGTGAAATTCCCAGCAGTTCCAGACAAGAGAGTTTCATTCTTCTCCTGCATCCAAGTAGGTACCCCTTCCAGGGATTAATTAGTAAATTAAAAGGGTAGAAAGACCAATTATGACTAGACACAAGCCCTGGTAAGAATGTCTCTCTCTTACAGATCTGCATTATGTGCAGATTATGCACACATTCCCACTCCATGAAAGGGCTGCAGCAGTGGATTCACCCCGCAGATTGATTCCCTTAGTGGGACACCGAGGTCCTTAGTGAAACACTGGGGTCAGATTTGGGAGGATGAGAGCAAGTTATGGATGTCTTGACACTGATTTCCAAGCCTGGAAACACTGACCATGCAACCTACAGTGCTCTGTACCTGAGGGAGAAGGAGAACCCCTTTGCTGGGGTGACAGTGACCATGGTCCAGGGCTGCTGGTAAAAGCTGAAGCCTCTGAGCGCTGCCTCCGCACACGCAGAGGTAAAAGCCCAGTTTGGAGAAGTGGGAAGCACAAGGTGCCAGTGAAGGCATGCTACCCTTGGAATTTGTGATGCCTTCCTGGTCCCTGTCAGTTCCCAGTACTCTCCTTGCTGTGCTGATGGCTCCCTGAGACGACCCACCACCCACCAGAGATGCTGTAGCTGCACCTGCCGGTGCCCCTCGGCACAGTGCCCCTGCCAAGCCCTGCACCTCAAGGCTAGGGCTGGCCAAGCCTTGCTCTCCTGATTAATGCAAGTGATGGATTAATTAGAGCTGCAGTTCCTTCTTCTATTCCTGTCCAAAAAAGCCATCACATCTTGCCTGGCAGAAATTGTTCTTCTTAAACCTGAGTCACTTACGATTCCTTGTTCTGATGCTCAGTGATTTCTTCTTTATCACTAGTTCTCCCTGGCACAGCCCAAACCCTGAGGGGATCAGCAGAGAGGGGGTTGAAACCCCTTCCCTGCCCACCATGGGCACCTGGGCTCCCACGGACATGGATGCTGTGCAAAGAGTGGGCATGATCCCACCTTATTTTGGGGGCACCCAAAGGTGGTGGGAAAAAGGTGCCCTTCTTGGTGCGACAAAGAAAGGAGAGGTTGAAAATGCCTTTTCATAATCTGGCAGGTTTGGGGTTTTTTAATCAGCTCTCTTCTTGCTTTAATTTTGCTTAATTTGCTGTTGAAATGCTGGCCCAAGGCGATGCTGAGGTTGGCTGCTGACTCAGTTGTAGCACTGCTTCCCCTCCTGGGCTCTGTGACGTAGGGGAGAAGGAATCCCGAGCAATTATAACTTGATTATTTTACTGAACATGTGATTACAAATGGGAACTGCAGAGCAATAAGCACTGCAGTCGAGATAAAATTAAAATGAGCCCAGGCTCCCCTGGTCCCAGTTCTTGCTCCAAAGACAAGCAGCTGCTTAGGAAGCCCTTCACATCCCAGTTATTTCTCAGTGACCACGGGAAAAGTGGTAACCGCCCCCTCGCCCCCAAAAAAAACCCACTCGAGAAATCTCCAGGGTGATTTTTTGTACAGTTCTGCTTGGCAGCAATGTCCTGGGAGAAGAATGAGCTCTCCAGCTCCTGCTCATGGGAGGTCGCCAGTGTTATATTAAGTCTCGGTGAGCCTGGAGAGAGGTAGATTAGGTTGGAAACTAGAAAATGCTGCGGGAATGGGATATGGCCCAAGGGGGACTCAGCCTCAGAGCCAGGAGATGCCATTGTGGCTGAACTGGCCTCTTCCCAGCTGCCGGTCATGGTGACAGGGGTGTCCCTGGGCATTGTGCTGGGGATCCTGTGCCCAGCAAGCTGAGCCGGTGGCAGGACAGTCACCTGCTCTGCCACTTTCAATACTATGGATTTTCCCAAAGAACTTGGTGTCACCTCAGAAGGCTTTTCCCAACCTCTTGCATTGGGGTGCTGAGCATGAGAGAGGAAACAACAGCCTCAGCTGCCAACTGACTTCATCACTGCCTCTGTGCCTAGAGAACAGCCTGCACAGCCCTCCTCTGGAGAGCACTTTGAGGCAGGATGACATTCTGGAGGGTGAAATATTTCTGATTCGGGAATCCATGGGGCTGGCAGGCAGCAAGTGAGAGCTGCAGCGATGCACTCTGAGGAAACACATGTAGCAGTGCCAGCAGCAGCTCTCCAGGGCTGTGCAGCTCTCGCCCAAGCCCAGCTTCCACACAGAGCCAGCCTGCTGTTGGGGAAAGATGGTGTGAGTGAGTCAGGGATTTGGGTGAAGTGGCATCTTCCAATGGCTGGAGGAGAACTCCACACCAAGAGCATGGAGCCTTGCAAGCCTCTGGCTCCCTCTGAGCTTGGGAGCTCAGTGCAGGCTGAGGAAACCCCAGTGTGAGGGAGCTGAGCTACTGAGAGCAGTGCTATGGGGCAAGTCAGAGCACCCATAGGTGCTTTGAACTTCATCCCTGTTCTGTTTCCCCTTGGGTGACCTTGAGCTTTCAGAATATGATCACAGAATCATGGAACCATTGAATGGTTTGTGTTGGAAGAGACCCTAAAGGTCATACAGTTCCAACAGCCTGTCCCCACAGGCAGGGACACTTTCCACTAGCCCAGGTTGCTCCAAGCCCCGTCCAACCTGGCCTTGGGCACTTCCAGGGATGGGGCAGCCACAGCTTCTCTGGCCAACCTGTGCCAGGGCCAACCTGTGCCAGGGCCTCACCACCCTCACAGGGGAGAAATTCTTCCCCAGATCCAATCTAACTCTGCCCTCTGTCAGTGTGAAGCTATTCTCCCTTGTCCAATCCCTCCCTACCCTTGTCCAAAGTCCCCTTTCAGCTCTCTTGGAGCCTCTTTAGGTACTAAAAAGTCACAGTAAGTTCTCCCCAGAGCCTTCTGTTCTCCAAGCTGAGCAATCCTCAGCCTTTCCTCACAGGAGGGGTGTTCCATCCCCCTAATCATCTTTGTGGCCTCCTCTGGACTTGATGATGACCATGGTGACAATGCAACAGCTCAGAATATGAGGGTGTCACAGCACCATGGCATCAGAACCCATCGGCAGAGAGCACCAGGGATGGCCACACACCTGAAAGGCAGGGCGCAACACTGCCCATGTCCCAGCCACACTGCTCCCCAAATTACATGATGGCAGTGTAAATGCAGAGCAAAGACAAGAGAGATGCCTCAGCCCAGCCAGGCAGGAGGTGCTCTGCCTCTGGCTGCTGATGTTGTGTTATTAAAATATGTAGAAAAACTGCCACATCTGTGTACCCAGCAGTTCTTTTAGCATGGTGAAAAAAATCCCAAATTTAACAAAATATATGAAACCCACCCCTCTTGCACGGAGATATCAACGTACCATCTGCAACCTCAAGCATCCAATGCTGTGGGTGACAGCTCACTGCACACCCATGGGTGCAGCTGGGTGCCTCCATCACAGAGAAGGGAGGTGGAGGGAGGAGGACAGGGGAAGAGTATGAAGCAAATCCAAAGGGCAGGAGCCCATGCAAAGGCAGAGCCATGGCTCCATGCCCTTGGGGCAGGTGTGGGAACAGCAGGATCCTGCCTCCTGGCTCCAGCTGCTGCCTCACTCAGAGAGTGTGGAGAAGAGCAGGGAAGGGAGTAAAGGAGCTGTCAGATGTTGTTAGTGGTGTGACACCTCTTAACGAATCCCATCTGGATGGAAGGCAGCAGACCCTGCAGGATTTCTGCAGACCTGATGGCGAATGCTTCTGCCAAAGTTTTACAATCAGCATTAATAAACACACTGGGGCAGCGTTTGGCACCACAATCTCAAACTTCCCAGGATGAGAGCAAGAAAAAACCAGGATTACAATAAAAATCCTCACTGCAGCGCAGAGCTCCTGGGAAACTCATTGCATCTTTCAGGATGTGTGGATCCCACACACCCCCCCCAGCTGCGGGTCACTCCTGGTGGTGTACCGAGTTCCCACGGACACCCCATCTCACTGGGAATGTGCCTTTCCTTGACGAAAAGGCTGAACAGGTTTTCTACCGGCCTTTCAAACCTGAAGAGCCACCGGGCCTTTCTCCGAATCTCTATCCTTGTCCTGCATTGCTGCGCCCCAAGGGACACGGGTGGCTGTGTGGGGCTGTTACCTGTGGCACGGGAACCCCCGTTCACAGGAAGAGGGGCTGTGACAGGACTGCAGGGACGAAACCCCTGCGACAGACCCGTGTGTCACCTCAAGGCGCTCAGAGCGTGTCTGGGAGGGAACAGCTGGGCCTGTAGGTGTGGAAGAGCGGCTTAAAAAGCCCATGTGATTTGGGAAATGCCGGATTTGGGGATGATGAAAGGGTAGAGCTGTGTCGAGTGGCTATCGATGAATCACAGGGCTGCAGGGAACACGCTGGTGGGTGTTTGAAGCGCTCTGTAAAGCTTGGCTCAGCTGCAGCAGGCGTTTGGGCGTGCAGGAACATGCTCTGCTGCCTATTCCCGGCATTCTCCCACCAGAGCTGGGGAAACATTGTGGGGTCAACAGGAACCAAAGGCGGTGGTGTCCGTGAGGGACCTCCGCACACTGCTGCCCACAAGGCAAGGGAAGGGACCTGCACGTGGGTGCCTTGGGATGGAGCATGTGGTCCCAGCATGGCATGCTTCTGCAGGCCAAGCTTTGCCAGGACAGCCCTGCCCAGGGGGTGGCACTTATCTGGTGCCAGGGGCTCAGCCACCCCATAGCTCCTGGGCCCTACAGCGCCCCATCAGGTGAGTTGGCCTCTCTTAATTGAGCAAAATTAAACTATCTTCATTAGAAACCCTATTAGGTTGAGCAGTCTGGAGCACCAGGCTGCAGGGGACACGGAGTCTCCCTGCTGCTGGGGATGGGGGACTCAAACCATGTTGAAGGCGCTGATCCTGCACATCTGCACAGATGCCCTTTGCCTTATCTCCACAGGTCGTCTAGCCTGTGTCCTCACTGAGGCTCTTCTTCCCCAGGGTCACAGTGCTGTCCCCAAATCTGCCCCACTCTCCCTGAGGGCTGGCTGGAGCGCTCCTCGCTGTGAGTGATAAGAAGAATCACTTTAAGGATATACTTCTTTAAATCCCTTAAACTCCTGAATTAAAATAAGGATGTGGGATTTAACTTGGAAAGTTTTGAAGGAGATATTTTTGTTATACATCATCATGCATGTCACGAGCCTCAAATATTTGGAAGGGCTGTGTAAATAACTGTGTGATCACCTTTTCTCAACTGGCTCCTGCCTCCTTCTGTCCCACAGCTGCCATGGAGCAGGGAAACATGCGAGGCACTCGGGAACCTGCAGGTTTACTCTCAGTTACTTTCTGGATTTCCATGAGAGATGCTGTCACAAGCCTTGTTTCATCTGGAGAAGAGGAGAGGAGAGGAGAGGAGAGGAGAGGAGAGGAGAGGACCAGGACCAGGACCAGGACCAGGACCAGGACCAGGACCAGGACCAGGGTGCACAAGGATGCTGCTTCCCCAGGCATCCCTCAGACACCTGCAAACTGTTAGAACAAAACAGTTGGCACCAAAACACCATCACATTACTGGGATCTACACCATTCACCAGGCAATGGCTGTGTAGAACTGGAATGGAAGACCAGAACTTCCAGATATGAAATCATAGAATCATAGATGAGAATTTTCCTGACATTTTCAGTGTAGAGAGAGGCAAATAAGCCAGAAGCTGTTTCCCACCTTGACAACTGAACCATCCAGGGAGACCTGGGGACATGACTTGGGGTGCCCCACATCCTCCGTCCCATCATCCCAGACCAGCAGCTGGTAAAGATTCCTCCAGGTCTGCACCCCAAAAACGTGCTCTAGGCCCAGGGACCCGGGACAGGGGGCAGCTCTGATGCTCTCTGGGTGATTTTTTTCCCAAAGCTACCTCAAGAAGACATTGCTACTAAAAGCCCTTCTGGGTCTACGATGCGAATCCTCAGCCACAGCCAGGCAGCTTGTCTCGGGTTCAGCTCAAACCCCTTCGTGCCGGGCTGCTGGGGCTGGTGCCGCAGTCACCAGGAGAAGAGAAATGTTTGCCATATGCTGAGGGATTACTGTATAAAACCGAGATGCTTGGCTGCACGCCAAGACACAGGGTTTCCAAATAGAGTCTGAATCCTGGACAGAAAACTTCCAACTAAATATAGACATGACAGCCTTAGAGTTGACTTCTTGTTTTTTTGGGGTTTTTTTTTTCGGTTTAGGTTCACCTAAAATAGCATGTTGGGGGTTTTTTTTTGTGCCCTGTCGAGGGGGCAGGTAGAAGCATGTTTACAAACAGAGCTACAAACCCAAGGAGACGGAGGGATGGGAACCCTCTGCTCTCGCCTACCCTTGGATGGCCCTGAGGGATGGAGGAGAAGCGGGTGCAGAGTACCTGGGCTGCCTCTGGAGGTCAGGTCCTCTTTCACGCACCCTGCCCAGAAAGGTCTATCAGCCTAAAAAACATTGCCAAAAAAAAGAGAGTAAAAAAAAATTTGGGGCACATGATGACACAAGGGACAAGACAAGTGGGTGGCACCAGTGGGGGCTCGCTTGCATGTGGCTCAGCAAGGAGGAACATCACCGGGTGCATTCGACAGAGCCAGTCCTGCTGCTGGGAGCCAGGAGGGATGGGAAGCTGAGAGAAACTCAGCAAGGAGATGGTGCTTTCACTTGGAAAAGGCAGTGTGGATTTCCTGGGCTGCCAGCCCTGCTCACACCTTTTGGAGATGTGGGCTGGATTACTCAGTCATAAGACCCACTGGCAAATGCAGCAACAAAATCAAAGCCCAGCAGTGGGATGGAGCAACGGGCCGGGATCTCAGTGGCTTTGGGATGCAGCTACTCCAGGTGCAGTAAGTGAAATACCTTTGCAAAAGCCCATAGAAAAAGCAACAAAGCCTAAATATCTGGGATGGGAAAGCAGGTGTCGGATGTGCTCCTCACACCCAGCATGGAGTGTTGGGAAGAAGCGTTGGAGGGAAAGTGGGGAGAACTCATCTTCACGAGCGAGCCATGTGCACTGGAGGCAGTGGGATGTTGGAAGTTCTTTAAAAGGTTAGGGGAGAAAATTTCCAGAAAGCTGTAAGTGTTGGCTAATGTTATATATATATATATACACACATATATATATAAAAGAAGTATAAGAAAATATTGTTAATAACCTTGATGAGAGAAAGGAGGTGAGATGAGCCCCTACATGTAAATTGGCTTCCACAGTATCCTCAAGAGCTTTCCAACACCTTTGCATTCAAGGCAGGGATTTATTTAAGGGTTCACAGCTCCTAGGACACCTGATAGGGATAAAAATCAAGCAAATGCTTGAGACAGACCTTAGATGAGGGTGGCCCTAGAAAACACAGGATGTCCGAGTATCAAATAATCAGTAGTCTAAAAGGATAAAAAAAGGTTTAAACTAATATAGAAAGGCAGGAAAGCGGATGAGGTGTGATCCCACTGCAGCAAAAGAGCTGGTGGGAGGGAGAAGTCTGGCTCTGCAAAACTCCTGTTCCTAAACAACAGCGCTGGGGAGGTCGGTGACATGGAGGAGGTAGGGCTAATAATAACAAATAGGGCCAGAGTTATACCTTACATAGAGAAAACTGTGCTGGAACTGGCTTTCTGAGAGCTCAGCAAAAAGCTTTTGTTTAATTTATGGGGCTCAGGCTATTTTTAGCCAGCAGATCCTTGGGGTTTTATCTGAGATCGCTACTCTGAGCCAGCAGCTGGAACGTTTTAATTGTCTGCTCTGGATTTGGGGTGGGTTTTTTTCCAAAGGGAGAAAGAGGAAAGCAGGTACTGGGGTCTCCCGGCACTGGCCCCTGCTGGTCTCCCAATGCCCTTGGCAGGACCTCCCAGTGGGGAGGGCAAATAGGTTTCAGAGCAGCTCCCTGCCTCCTGGGAGACTTTTTGGGGCAGTGCTGGGGGGATCATAGAGCAAACCCCTGTCCTCCAGTCCAGCCAGGACTCCGCACTCATCCCCAGCCCCTGCTAAAGGCCAGCAACCAGCAGGCAAGAGTGTGGCAGGGGGACACCGTGACTCCCCATCCTCTGGTTGCTGCAGTGGTTTAAAAATAGCCTGGGCGGTCCAATAAGGAGAGAGCATCCCCTTCTTTCAGGAAAGCCAGAAGCGCTCTGGGCCTGGGAACCTGCCTGCGTGCAGTGGGGGTTTATTTGTCAGGAAAGCCCTTTGGTATCTGCCTGGAGCGTGGATGTGAGAAGAGCCATCTGCTCAGGGACAGGCAGTGTTTACGCCAGCCCTGACAGACTCTGCAGAGCCTTGTCCCAGCTCCCATTGCGCCGTTGGCACCCCTGCCCTGCTCGGAGCTTGGCCCCAGTGACGAATGCAGATATCTCTGTTTAGAAAAACACTGGCTCGGCTGCTCTGGGATCTCCCATGTCAGCTCAGAAATCCGTCCTGGCCGGTGGCTGATGAGCACTGGCATGGTGAGGTGACAGGGGTCTGATGGGGTGTCCCTGCCATGCAGGGCACTGAGAATGCCAGCAGCCTCTCCCTGGTGCTGAGCACAGGGCAGCCAAAGGAGCCCAGATGGGCGGGGGGCTGGAGGGGACAGTGGGCTGGAGCCCGTGGCAGAGCCACTGGCCTGATAGGCAGTCCCAGCATGGGGACACCACAGCACGAGAGAGTGTGCTGGGGGTTCCTGCTCCGCCCCCAACCCTCAGGGCTCCAGGCAGATACTTCTCCCTGGGCTCACATGAAGGTGTTGGTGAGTTACGAGACAGAAAGGAGGCAATCAAAAGCAAAACAAAGCATCTCAGCTGGGCACATACTTTCAGGGGAGGCTGAGGTGCTTCAAGCCCCCCATCTGCCTGTGCTGACCCAAGGGGACTTGGGCTTGGGATTAAAAGGAAAACTTTGAAGAAAGGCAAAAAAAAGCAAGTTTTCAACCTTACTTCCCCCACAGACCTCCCTTTCATTTTTTTTCCCTTTTGTCTCCCTACAGAGTAACTCTTTTTCATTTGGACCCTGCTGACACAAACAACTCCAGGTTTTAGGCTGAAACACCAGCAATCACCTCTTTCTATTGCCGGCCGGTGTGGTAAGCTAATTTTAATCTCCCCAGATCCCTTCCATCTCCTGGAGATTGTCCTGTTGCAGCCAGGGAGTGCTAGAAAATAGCGCATTGCCCACTCATCCAGCCTCCTTCAAGGGAAATATTTATATGATGCCAAAGAGAGGGTTTCCATGGCAGTGATGACTTTAGCACCGTCGCCTTGGAAACCACTTGAGGCCATCTTGAAGGGTTTGAAAATCCCCTTCAGAGACAAATAAGGAGAGGGAGAGGAAAGGCCACTGGGATTAGAGTGGCGTTTCAGTCTCCCCTGTGGCTTGCCCGTTGGCTCCTTGCCTGCTCTTGCTGCTCTGGGTCCTTGCCCATGCCACTGGGATGCTCTGTAGCCTGGATGTTGCTTCACTGATAGACCCAGGATAAAGGAATGAGGTGCTTTGCAAACAGAAGTGGTTCAGTTGATGCTTCCTCCTGCTTTCCAAGCCATCTGGCAGCGGCCCTGGTGTCAGGGCACTGCTCAGCCACTGTGACAGAGCTTCCTCCAGCCCTGAAGGGGGCTTCAGGGAGACCCCTGCCTGCACCAGCTAACACAGGGGTGATACCAGTGCTTGCCCAGCCTCAAGCGCCTGCTGCTTTTGGAACAGCAAACACCCAGATCCCAGGTCTTTTTGACAGCCCCCGAGTCCTCACTACATAAAAAGTGTCCTGTCTTTCTCCCGGGGAGCTGCCAAAAGCTCAACCACATGCAAGAGGCGACTGCTGGCGTCAGAGCACTCGCCTGTGGTGGCAAAATGAAAAGAGGCCCAGTTCCCTCCTCTGTGTCACGCACTTCCCACAGCTCAGCCCCCACATCCCGTGGTTCAGCCGACTGAGCGCCATAGGCCACTTACTCTCCCAGCCTGCAGGAGCTCTCTCACTAGCAGCCAGCCCATCTGGCTCTCAAGCACACCAGGAACATGACAGGGAGAGCGAAGCTTTCCAAGCAGATGGAGGATGAGCTCCACTATGCAGCTGGTGGTGGCAGGGGTGGCCAGTGTTGCTGCTTGTTCAAGCTATGGGATCACTTTCTTTGGGGTTTTGCTGAAAAATATCAGTCATCCTCTTCATTTTGTGTAGGGCAACCCAAAATATTTTATTCTTTCTCCCTGAGGTGCCTCCACACCAAGGAGTCAGTGATTCTCTGAGCCAGAGCTCTGACCTTGGCACCCCTGCTCAGCTCTGCTGAGCATCTCTGGTGCTGCCTCCCACCTCCCACCTATGGGTACCTTCACACGACCCCCAGCCAAAATCAGCTGGCCACAAGCAACCCAGGCAGCTTTCCTGCAGAGAAACCCCCATGCAGTGCTTAGTGCCTCTGCAGGATCCCAAGGGTAGGCCTGGCCACGGTGCCATTACCGGGATAGCTCATGTCTCTGCCTCACTGCCTGTGCCAGGCTGCCCGCTCCTGCCTGCACCTTGTGGGGGGCAAGGCACATTTTGGGGGTGCCCCAGGTATGTGCTGATGGTGTCAGCAAGCATGGGTCTACCTGGAAAAGCTTGGCCTTTTTCTGAATTAATGTGCCTGAACCTGCCTTTGCACTGGAGCCCAACGCCCACCCAGCCTCAAGGGCCGGTGGCTTCAGCTGTCACTGCAGAGCAGGGGAGCAGCAGCCAGCGAGGACACAGTACCCTGTGGTACTCATGGGTGCAGCACTGGAAGCAAGAATGGGTACACTTGTAGGAACTGTGGTTTTATCTTGCTGCTGCTGCCAAGAAGGCCATGTAGTGATACTCTTATCCCATTCCCAAGGGATATGGGATAAGAGCAGATCAGCCCAACGAGGGCAGCCCCGCACATGCAGCATCACAATCCTCCTCACAGTGACTATGGGAACCTGTTTCTTTAGGGCTGTCTGCATGAAGCGATACGGAGCTCTGGCTCCAGCACAGGGAAGCTCTCAGTGCACTCTTGACCTACAGAATGCGAAAATCCCCATTTATATTGATGCAGCTTCTCACGTCTCGAACATTGAACATGTGGGCGTGAGGCCAGGGGTGCCTGGCCTTGCCCAGGGTGGAGACTCCTAGCATGCTGTGCATCACGAAATTCACGCCTGGCCCATGCTGACCAAGGCACCAGGCTGGGATGCAAAGCATGGAATTACAAGGGTAAATATTCATTCATTGGCATGAGATGTCCCAGCCAAATCAGGGCACCCAAATGTGGTTTTACATGGGGTTCTCACACCCATCAAGCGCTCAGGTACAACACGACTTGACTGAACACCAACACCCACACTACCAAATCTCCAGTCACAACAAAACTGGGTGAAGCTGCTCTGTTTCTGCAGCGTTCTGCTGCTTGTCTATTGATCCAGGTATCCCCAAGTCCCTCTGGCTGCAGTGACCAATCTGTGAGATGAGACAATGCTGGGAGGGTCTCAGAGCTTGTCGGAGCAGGTGGGATGCTGCGGAACCCTCAGTGTCCCAGGAATAAAGCTATTCTTTATCCTTCGGGGTCTGCTCTGAGCTTCCCAGAAGCAAAATCCTTCTCTCCAGGGCTGGGTTGTCCTTTTGTTTGCTTTACTTCAGCACGAACAATAGCAAAGTCTGCAATAAAACTCCACTACCGCATCACATCGTGGTGTGTCATGAGAACTAATATGTATTTTAACATTAACGTGCTTCCGTGCTATAAAGAGCGATGAAGAACCACAGAATCATAGAATCACATGGGTTGGAAAGGACCTTGGAGATCATCAAGTCCAACCCTTGATCCAACACCACCGCGGTTACCAGACTATGGCACTCAGTGCCACGTCCAGTCTCATCTTAAAAACCTCCAGGTACAGAGAATCCACCACTTCCCAGGGCAGCCCATTCCAATGCCTGATTACTCTCTCTGTAAAGAACTTTTTCCTAATATCCAACCTAAACCTCCCCTGGCACAGCTTAAGGCCGAGCCCTCTTGTCCTACTGCTGGTTGCCTGGGAGAAGAGACCAACCCCCACCTGGCTACAATCTCCTGTCAGAGTGTTGTAGAGAGTGGTGAGGTCTCCCCTGA
>VXAY01005524.1:231587-243286 GCA_013399855.1 Oxyruncus cristatus
CTGGCTCTGCTGGCCCCGGCCCTGCTGGCCCCCGCCGCCGCGCAGGACGTGGTGGGAGGTAAGCGGGGACCGCGGCGCCGGGGTGGGGCTCTGGGGGTCCGAGCAGCCGGCGCTTCCCGCACAGCACCCCAGAATCACGGCCGGGCAGTTTCTTTGGACCCCGCTTTTTGTGGGGTGTCTGGTGCGAGAAGTAGGCGGGCGCCACCACGGGCTGCGCGCCGGGCACCCGCTGGGTGCGGGTGGCCACTCGGAATGGGGCCGGGCAGTGGGAGATGGTGGGAGAGGAGGTCCTTCCCTGGATGGGATCCGGCGCTGCGTGACGCGGCCCTCCAAGTTCTGGAAGGTTGAGCGCTGGAAGTGGGGCTTTGCTCGCCACTTTTCTAGCTTCCACTGCAATGGAACTCCGCATGCCCAGAGAAGCTGTGGCTGCCCCATCCCTGGAACTGTTTAAGGCCAGTTTGGATGGGGCTTGGAGCAACCTGGTCTAAGGGAAGGTATCCCTGCCCATGGCACGGGGGTGGAACTGGATGAGCTTAAAGTGCCTTCCACCTAAACCAGTCTGTGATTCTATGATTTAGCGGTGATAAGGGCTCAGGTGAGAGCTGGGTACGTGTCCTGGCCAGGGGGTCTTGCTGGGCAGCCAGGCCCCCACTGATGGCCCTTTGGAAGAGACTCCCCTTCAGGACAGGGGAGACTGGCTGGGGCAGCCTCAGACCAGGAACAAGGTGGGTGTCATCAGATCTGGGTGGAGAGCAGTGGGTGTCCAGCTGCCCCTCGGTGGGTGGAGGATGAAGCATAGCCCCATGGGTGCTGTGCCAGATGGAGGATAAGCTGTAGGAAAGTTTAGGGACAGCTGCCTTCAGGGTGTCCCAAGAAGTCTGACCACTCTTCCGAGCAAGGAACTGTTCTCCATGTGACGGAGTCTGCATGGTGGCTCCTCAGGGAGGAGAGTGAGGACCAGCATATGTTTTGCTGCCTTCCTTCCCCTCCAAGGCATTCACTTTGCTCCTTTTGTAGCCAAATGCCAAAAGCATTATCTGAGAGGCTTCTAGTACAGCAAGTGCTGCTGTCCCATCTCTGTCCCTGAGGACTGCAGTGCTTCCCGTGCCAACCTGTGCGAGCTGGATGGTCCCCTGAGATAGAGTGTGTGGGAAAACCCCAATCCTTCGGGGTCGTGGAAGCAGCCCATTCCCAAACAGCTGTGGCTTTGACTTAACGACTTGGAGAATGGTCCCCCAGCTGGGGGTGCCAGGAGAAGGCATGTCCCAGGGGAAAGCAGAGCCCGGTTAAAACTACAGGCTCTCCTTTGCCCACCACTGGCCTCCTGTGGTGTGGGGTGGTTTTTTTTTTGTGACTTCTTGTAAGAAAACCGTCCCGGGGCAGCAGAGGCTCCGTGATGCTTTTCCGGCCTCAGTTGGAGAAATGGGGAAGATGCAGCTTCCCAGAGTGTTTGAAATCTGCAATCTCTGCCTCTCCGTGGTGTGTAAACACCTTTATCTGAGCTATGTTAATCAATCGCCTAGTTGTTTGGAGGGCTGCCGGAGCATGTGACTGCTGACAGTGGGTCACAGCTGAGGGATCCTGCCAGCTGGAGGAAGAAAATGCAGCTTTGCTGCTTGTGAGGGTGGGGGAAAAAAAGCACCTCTGGGACTGATTTCTTCCGGATTAAGGCACTGTGAAGCAGCAATTCTTCATCCACCAGTAAGTGAATAGTCAGGCAAATTGGTTTGAATTTTGCTTAGTATTTTAAACCACTGTCAAACAGGCTTAGACTCTTGAGAAGGGGTGAGTTTTAAATGGCTGATTCTCAAGGGCTGGCAAACCACCCTTCCTGAGGATTTTGGGGAGCACGCCAGTGAATTGCAGGTGAAAATGCTGTAAGAAGACTTTCCCCAAGAGCTAGAACTGGTGGGAGCTACAGGTGAGCCCAGGAGGGTGTCGAGAGGGCCAGCTCGTCCTGTGTTCAGACCTGATCCATTTGCTCACCCAGCTGACTGCATTCCCTGAGGTATGCCATCATCCGTGGTGGCAATAGTCCTGAGAGCCACCTGTGTCTACAGAGCTGGGGTCTTCCTCTGCCAAATGGGGGTGGAAACAGGTTCTAAATGGGCACAGATTTTGGCTGCAGTGATGTACCCATCACCCAGACTGTGTCCTGCTGAAGGAAGATTTGGATGAATTGGCTGTACGGCCAGGGTACGGCCCTCATGTGCAGCCGGAGGGCTCCTGCAGGGACTGTAGCTCTGTGTGTCCCCTTGTGCTCCTCTGCTTCTCCTGGTAGTAACTTCTGTGTCTGTGTCCAGGGCTTGTTTGCTTGAGCTGCGCCATCATCTGGTGCTACAAGACTGTGCAGTGNGTAACTTCTGTGTCTGTGTCCAGGGCTTGTTTGCTTGAGCTGCGCCATCATCTGGTGCCACAAGACTGTGCAGTGCTCACCCTCATCCTTACAGAGTCCCTCTGGGCTGACCCCAGCTAAGTCCCCTGGCTGCCCTGCTGCCACAGCAGATGCTCAGGCTTCTAGGGAAATAAAACCCAGGACAGGAACTCACAGCTCTGGGCTTTGGGTCAGCCGGGCAAGGCAGATGAACTTCCATCAGCATTTGGGCCTCCCACTGTGACCCCAAGCAGAAGTTGGCAGCTCTTGCAGCAGCAGCAGCATGCATTTCTGCTGGTTCAGTGGTGGGCAAAGCAGTGGGCGGGAGCAGGCTGGCAGGAGCCCAGGGTTTTAAACCACTGAAGCTCTTCAAAGTCCTCAGATGTCTTTTTTCCTTCCTGTAGATTGTCGCCAGTATACCAACAGGAGCTGTGAGGAGTGCCTGAAAAATGTCACTGTGAGTAGCAGCAGTAAGACTCCCAACCTTTTGCAATGCCTGAAAATGTAATGTGGGCTTTGTGGGGCTGTTACAGAGCAGTTTCCCTCCAGGAGGGGGAAGCTGTCCTCTGCCCTTGTCCCAGACAGGCTGCAAATCCCACTGACCCATAATGGTGAGAGCACCAAGAGGTGCTCTGGGAGGAGGTTGCTAGAAACTGAGTTTTGTTGTATGGTTTTTGAGTTGAGTAATAGAATTGCTGAGCTGCTTCTCGCAGATGGGGGCAAACATGGAGAAGAGGCTGAGTGGCCTGGGCTGGACTGGCTGGTGAAGTTGCTCCTCCACCAGTCTGTGGGTGCTGTGGCATTGGGTGGATGCAGGATGCGTACCAGTGACCTACCAGTCTCTGCTGCCTTATCTCTGATATCAGCAAACTTGAACTTGAGTCAGATCTTGCAGCTGATGTAGCCAGAACCAGTTTGACCAAACCCAGTGGAATGCTGCGATTGGGGGTTGGAGCCACCAGGAGAGGCACGTGCAAAGCCCTGCTGGTAGTCTGGCTGGGCACACACACATCTCTCCTGCTCACCAGTTCTGTGTGGACTGCCTTGTCTCAAAGGCTTTCTTCTTGTCCCAAAAATAAACACAAAGGATTTGGTTATTACTACCATTTTGCAAGCCATGGTGGGATTCTTGGGGCTGTCCTATGCATGGCCAGTATTTGACTCAATGATCCTTGTGGGCCCCTTCCAGCTCAGGATAGTTTATGATTCCAAGCCGTGAGAAGGATTCTCAGCACCTTTACTTACTCTAAAACTCTGCATTCCCCTCATCTGCCTCTCCTGGTGCAGCCTGTGCTGACACAACTCTTACTCCCGAGCATCCCGTGGCTGCCGGGTGGTACTTGGCTCTTGGGGGCTGGCAGCAGTGGCCCTGTGCTGCAGCTACCAAAGCAGAGCGTGGCTGCACCAGTAACACTGTGCTGCGTGGTTCTGTGTCCCAGTGCCTGTGGTGTGCCAGCAGCAGGAGGTGCATGGAGTACCCTGTCCAAAGAATCCTCCCCCCGGCCGACCTGTGTGAGCTCTACTCTGCGCGCTGGGGAGTCTGCTGGGGTAAGTGCCTGGTGCTGAAGTGATGACTGTGTGAGTGTTTGCTGCCGGTGGGAGGTTCCCCTGCCTCCCCATCCCACTGCCGGTGTAGCAATGACAGGCTGAAGTCAGTCAAGGTTCTGCAAATTTCCTCAAGTGTGGGAGGGGAAGCGGAGTATGAGCAGTTCCCTGCCTTCTGGCGAGTAGGACCTGTGGGGATTTAGCTACTCCAAATACATCCCTTATGCTTCGGTGTGATGAGGCTCCAGACGTGGCTAGCGCCTGGGAGCAAGAGTAGAAGGTGCTCTGTGGGCAGGTGCCTGTGCAGCCCTTCCTGGTGTCAGAATCCCAGGAGCTCTCTCCTTTGCACCCATCTCTGGTGATCCTCCGCATCACTCTGTGCGCTGTTTCTGGCTCTTCACGTCTCGCAGTGTGGCTGCTGTCCCAGGTGGGCTGCTGGGACCAGAGGTGTGACTTCTCTGGAGGCCTGTGTGTGCTTCTAGTGCTGAGTGTGCTGGGGTGCTGTTCAGCTCTTACCCATCTGAGAAAACACCCTCTTCCAAATCTACCCTGGCCTGTGCAGTTCCTTCCCAGGAGCTTTTTCTGGTGGACAGCTGGCTCTGGTGTTGGCTGCCTCTCCTCCCTGGTGCTCTGTTTCCTGGAAGATTTCTGGAGAAATCGGTGTCTTATTTAGACCAAGCTTGGTGCATGCTCATCCTCAGACAGGACGCAGCTTTTGGGGGCTGGGGCAGGAAGGAGGCAAGCTGGGGCTCGTTTGCTCTCACCCATCCCCTTGATGAGGAGCTTGGAGCTGAACTGTGGTCGCCTGTCATCTGTTGTGCTTGAGGCTGGGCTCTCTTCTCTGCTCCCATGCCTGCAGAGAAGAATCTCCTCTTTGTGAGCCCTGCAGTGGTATGTTTTTCCGAAACTTCTGTAAGACCTTGAAATACTAGTTTTGATGTGAGTAGCTTCATAAAAGGTTCCATTATAGACGAACGCATTCCTTAACTTGCAAAACTAGCTTTAGAGGAGATTAGTCCTGTGGGAGATTAGCTCTCACGTGAGTCTGCATTTTTCGTGTGTGTGACTTAGCCTTTATCATCAGCTGGAGGAGTGCCTGGTGCTCTGCCACAGACCTCTCTCTCTGTGTTGGACGGGGGCATCTGAACCCCAGGCTCACCCTGAAAACCAAAGTTTCAGAAGCACTGAGGCTGCTGGAGGCTTTCAAAGCAATTTCAATGGTGGAGTCAGCTCAGCCTAGAGCACCTAAAAGAGGATCTATTGAGAACAGATACAAGTGAAGGAGTTTTTTACAGTGAGGGTGGTGAGGCACTGGCACAGGTTGCCCAAAGAGGTGGTGAATGCCCCATCCCTGAAAACATTCAAGGTCAGGTTGAATGGGACTCTGAGCAACTTGGACTATTGGAAGATGTTGGCAGGGAGTTGGACTAGGTCCCTTCTAACCCAGACTATTCTGATCCACTCCAATAAGCCTGGCACTGCTGGGTCCTGGCAGTGAGGGGACAGGCAGGCATCTTCTGAAATGTCCTTTCATGCCCCAACATGCTGTGCTTTAGGCTTTCCACTGGGCTCACTGCAGAACTGCATGGAGAAGGAATCAGAAGTGCTGTGAGCAGATTTGGGTGCACTGGGATTTCTGTAACTTGGCTGTTGTGTGGGAAGTGGCTCCTAAACAAATATTTCCACAGGCTCAAGTCTCTGAACAGTCTGAATCATACTTGGAAGAAACTCCTCTTTGTTGTTGCCTGAAATCCTTGGCATTTAGATGTGTCTGTTTTGGCTGGTGTCTCTACTGTCGTTACTGCAGGAATTGAGTAGCATGAGCAGGGCCAGGGCTCAGGCTCCTGCTTCACCACCACATCCCAGCGGGTTTTGTGCTGTGTGTGGGTGAGCAGATCCCCCCAGCTCTGGGGAGACATGGCAGCGGGGTGCAGGAAGCAGCCCTCAGCCTTCAGCTGCTTCAGCAGCATTGCTGGCCCCAAGCCAGTAAACCCCAACAGATCTTGTTCAGTTTGTCTCTTGGACTTCAGACACCCTGAAATGCTCATCTCCTCACAGATGACTTCTGAGGCGGCTCTTGTGGGCAGTAACTCCTCTCCACCAGAGGTTGTTCCTCAGCCCTGAAGCCTCCAGTTGATGGGGTTATTTTCCCTTGATGGGTGACTGTTCACCTGGATTAGTGATTAAGACAGATTTGCTCCTGCCAGAGGAGTTTGACCTGAGTGCATTTCTTCTTGCCTTTCTTCATAGCCAGTAACTAAGCACTCCAGTTAGCAGCTACATGTACTCACTGGTGGGCATGTGTGGGTGCCAACACTTTGGTATATCTACAGCTAACCATGTCCATTTGCTTTCCCAGGTGGTTACACACGTCTCCAGTGCAGTGACTGAAGCTGCTGGTGACAGTAGCTGCATGTTCATAAATAGGACAAGAGGAAATGGTCTCAAGTTGCACCAGGGAGGCTTAGATTGGCTATTAAGAAAAAATTCTTCACTGAGAGGGTGGTCAGGCAATGGAACAGGATGCTCAGGGGCAGTGGTGGAGTCACCATCCCTGGAACTGCTCAAAAAAATGTGTGGCTGTGGCACCTGGGGACATGGTTTACTGGGGCTGGCAGTGCTGGGGAAACAGTTGGACCTGATGACCTTAGAATGCTTTTCCAAACTTCATGATTCTGTGATCCTGTGATTCTATACTGTAACTACAAGCAGCTGTGTCTGTGTACTAAACGTGTTTTGTCAAATCCTTTAGTGAACTTTGAAGCCCTGATCATTGCGATGTCCGTGGTGGGAGGAACGTTCCTTATCATGCTGGGGGTCTGCTGCTGCTGCTGCTGTTGTAAGAAAAAGAGCAAAAAGCAAGTATCAGGGGGTTCCCCCTTTGCTCGGAGCAGCTTAGATACAGCCACGTGCTGTTGCAGAACTGAGTGCTCAGCGCCACTAACAGGGTTTTCTGTCTGTCAGGCCAGACAAGGATGATGAGAGAGCAGCCAGAGAGCAGGAGAAGAGGCGGGTACGGCAGGAGGAGAGGTGAGTTTGTACCACAGGCCCTCAGAATGATTTGGCTCCTGTCTGTGCCATCAACTGTGATGCCAGTAGGCGTGTGGGGCTCGACACATGCAGTCAGTGGCTGCTTCAGCCCTAGCTCAAACACAGCGTTGTTCTGGGGTGACCTGGGGATGCAGCATCACAAGTGTTGTGTATGCAATTCCCTGAGGGCTGCTGACGTGCTTGGGCTCTGGTGGTCCCCTGTGCCTCCAGGAGGGTGGGAGGTGGGAGGCTGAGCAAACCTGGCAGCCTGGAGCTCCCTTGGTTGGGAATAAGCAAGGAGCTGTTGCTCTTCTTGTTTGGTTTTGTATCACCAGTCACTGACTCGTGGCTTTTCTGTTTTCTTCTTGCAGGAGAGCAGAGATGAAATCACGGCATGATGAAATCCGAAGAAAATATGGTACAGTGCTGACACAAGTGATTCAAACTAAGCTTTAAATGGAGCAGCCTCAGTAACTACTCCCAGCCATGTTTACAGCTGTAGATGAGACCTGGCCAGCAGGAAAAGCACAGTCCGTGGTTCCCTCGTCTCAGTGAATTACTCTCTGGGAGCAAGTGTAGAGATGCTGGGGTCATGGTGTGTGAGCCCACACAAAAGGACTGTTCCTCTTAGGCAGAGAAGGAGTGTTTAATGCTCCCCAGAACTTGTGTCCTCTGAGCTTGCCACATGGGAGAAGTTGATGGGGCTTGACTGGAGGAGAGAAGCAAAAGCTGGGAGACACAGCATGATCGTAATGCTGTTACCCTGCAGGCACAGTAGCCCTGTGGCCAGCAAGTGGCTGGAGAGCCAGCAGCGTGGGGTGGGGGGCCAGGTAGGAATCAGAATGCCAACAGCTCAGAAGCACAGAGCAGGCACCAAGCCCACCACAGAGCTGGTCTTCTGTGCTGGCAGGAGGTAGCTCAGTGCCCCGGGGATGAGAGTGCACAGCCTCCCTCCTGGGGCTGGACTGTCCTTCAGGTGAGTCCCACAGGACTGGGCCAGGTGCAGACCTGACAGAAGTCTTGGAAGGAAGCAGGGACCAGCGAGTTGCTCAGACCCTTTGGAGGGGTCTCTCCAGCCTACCCTTTGGGGTGCTGGGGGCTCTGCCAGGGTCTGATCATAGAACAGGGAGCAGTTGGGCTCATGCATGCTGCACTTCGTGCTCTCTGGCTTTGGGTGGATGGGGGGGTTGTAGGGAAAGCTGGAGACCCTTCCTCTGCCTGCAGCTGCTGCCTGCTGCAAGTCCAGGATGGGCAGGAGATCCAGGGGCCTCTGGGTGGGCTGGCTTCTCCAGAGAAAGAGGAGCAGGCAGAGCTGTGCCTGAAGGAGCTATTGGTGGGGGAAGCACCGGCCTGTGGAAGAGCTGTGCTCTGGGACTGTTTTGCCATGTCAGGGCTCTGTCTTGCTGCAGCCTGACACCAGAGTTTGCAATCTTCTCCTTTCTGGTTGCTCTTCCTCAAAAGTGTTGGGCTGGGAAAGCAGCCAACAGAGTGGCACAGAGGCTCATTGCTGGCCCTGAAGTTAGCCTGATACCCTGCCTTGCTGTCTCCCAGTCTGGATGTAGGAGCAGTAGAACAAGTCTAAAAACAGTTTTAATTTGGGTCTGGGCTCTCTGCTTGTCTGACAGAAGGGGTTTGCAGAGGGAGTGCTCTGGAAGATTAGTCATGCTGCTTTACCTGGACTGTGCATGGGCTGCCTGGGAGAGGAGTTTGCCATCAAGTCAAGCTTCTTAATGGTGCCTCTTCTTGTGCAGAAGAGGAGAGTGAAATAGTGCTGTGTGCTCAGCTCAAGTAAGAGCGGGTCTTTTGGGAGGACTGCTGGATGATGCACAAATGACAGAGCTGTTACCAAGAACTGGGTTTCCAACTGGCCATGACTAGCTGTTGTCTAAATGAATCCCTCCTCTCTTCTAGGCCTGTTCAAGGAAGAGAACCCTTATGCAAAATTTAAGAATTAGCATCTCCAGACCCACCGACCCTGGTGAACAGTGTCTTCTGCAGAGCCAAAAGTCTCCAGGTTTCCCCCACCATCAGGAGACCACTACTTCAGCTGCCACAGAGGATGAGCCAAATGCTTGGTGGCACCTTTGTCCCCACTCTGGATGCTCGATTTGCCCAGAGCCTTGCTCTTGCCCTGCTGGTGCAAGAAAAAATGGTGGCAATACCAGATGATGGCACATTTCTCACTCACCCCTGGGGTGGTTGTGGGATCCAAAGCAATGCAAGCAACAGGCCTTGTCTCTGGCCAAGGGCAAAAGCCACCTCTCACATCTCCCCTTTCTCCTGCCATGCCAAAATACACTTCACACACACAGAGCCAGACTCTTCTGTCCCCCTTTTTTTTTTTTTCTTTTCCTTCTAGTATATGCAAAAGCCAGCAAGAGTTTCCTGACTTATGGGTTAGTGGGAGGCCTTGGCTGTCACTCCAGGTGCCTGCATTTATCCCAGCACGTTAGCATTCCTCTCAAAGAGCACAAGTTCCTGGTAATCTGGGGCTTCCAGGAGGAAGGTCCCACATGAACCTTCTCACTTGCAACTAATCTGGGGAAATGCCCCAACTGTCCTACCTCTCTGTGCCTTTCTAGGAAGGTGGTCTTGGGCTCAATGGCTGCAGCTCTTAGCAATACTGTAGGTTTCAGATGCATTTACAATATGTTGACTCTATTAAACTGATTCGATTACTATCCTGGTCTGAAAGAGTTTAATTCTGTTTCCACAGCGGGCACAGGTTGGCAGTGATGGCTGATGGAGTCATCAATATTGCTTGGCTCTGACTCGTCAGGGGTAGCTAGAGGAGGCAGAAGCAAGGCGGCCTTGGGCTCTTGCTGGGCTTGAAAGGAGGAGTCTGTTCACAGAGATGTTCAGGTGTCAGGAGAGGTCAGGATGGGAGTAATTCTGCTCTCTAAGGAAGGAGCTGGGTCTTCTGGCAAGAGCATGGCCTGTGTCCTGTGGCATCCCTGTGGCCCTTGTCTGGGTGGGGTGACCTGGGGGTTCCTCGCAGCTGCGGGCACAGACTGAGCTCCAAGCTGTGTAAGGGATCTGGGGTAGGGAAGGAGGATTGGAGCCGACAGCTCCGGTGTTCTGCACCTGACCAGAGCTGGCCGTACAGCTCCCAGAGCCCCGTGTGCAGGCAGGACACTGACTGTGGTTTTGGGCTGACAAAAGCTGACTGCGGCCACCTGCCGGGTGGGGTGACTCCCCAGGCTGCTGAAGCGTTGCTGTGGGCTTGGATAAAATGCTCCCTCTGCACGGCCAGGCTCATGGACCTCAGCACAAACTGCTCCAGCCGGTCTTGTGAAGCTGAACTGGCTGTGAGCCCTCACTGCTGCTGCTGCCCTGCCTGGGCTGTGCTGGCAGCCAGGCTCTGGCTGGTTGCTGCCAGGATGCTTGGAGATGCAAGATTTGCAGGTTATTTTCTAATCCAGGCTCTCTCTGGCTGCTGCCAGAAGAGACTTTGTAGGAACAAAAGGAATGACTCTGCCAAGCTCTCATGGCTGCTCTCCCATCTTCTGTCCAAGTCAGTTGTCTGGGCAGGGGCTGCGTTGTGGTGCTGCCGGTCGGGAGCTGAGGCTGGTGGTGACAGCAGCGTGTCCGGGTGTGCGTGGCAGGGAGATGATGCTTCAGAGACATCCCTTGTGCCTGGGTTTGGTTTGAAACTCCTTGTACATGGAAAATGAACTGTACTTTCCCTGTAATGAGAAGGGAAAGTGCTGATAGGATTCTGGTTGTGCCCTGGGCTTTACTGGGTGCACTGGCCCAGAGAGGCTGCAGTCCCCCTGCCAGCAAAAGGTACAGGGAACACTGTGGGGGCTTTGCTTGGAAACAAGCAGTGTACAGGGACAGCTGGTGCTAAAGCTGTTTGAGCTGCCTTTTCCCCTGCTGGGCTGCTCCAGATCCCATCCTGCCTTGGGTCCAGGATAATCTATTTAGGTTATCTGAGCCCTTCCACTGGCCCAACTCCAAGCACTAAGGGGTGGTGCCTCCAAAACCATCTGGGATGGGGGACCCCTGCAAGCAGGTTCCCCTTCCTGGAACCCCACTGGTGACAGGCTCCATCCTCCTCTGCTCAGCCAGGGCAGCAGAGGGACCTTTTCACCTGGGGAACCAGGTCCCTGTCTGGACAGAGAAGGGCCATGTCCTGGGGATGAGCAGAGGCCATGCCACGCTGCCGAGGGCAGCGGCAGCTGTCCTGTGCTCCAGCATCCCCATCCAAGGGGCTGCCTTCCATAGCTTGGGATGGAACTACTCCTGATGTTCCTAATTCCTCTTGTGAAGGTTGCTGTGTGCAGGTAGGGTATGGCTGATGTGCTGAAAAGCTGGTGATCCCTTTGGCTTGGCTGGGCCATGACAGAGAGCGGAAGCTGTGTCCTTGTGTGGCCAAGTGTTATGATCAGGTTATTAAAATTATTAGAGATGCCTCTGCCCAAATTAAGATGCAAACAAGACCATGCATCACAGTCAATAGTATGGATTTTTATTTAACAATAAATGTGAGGTGGAGAGAGATGCCCACTCAGGTCTTGGACGAAACACGTCTGAAGTGAACTGAGAGTGAATCCTGGCAGCTAAAAAGACACTTTATGAGGATTAACTGGTCCTTGGAGAGGCCACCATGATGGAACGCTGCCCAGATAGTGGTGGATGAGGACAGCATGGCTGAGGGGTGGGACAGTGCCCCACCACCTACAGTAGCTGACAACAAGTCACTAGAAGGATGCAGGAGGGAACTTGGAAAGAAGGGATTAATGAGGTG
>VXAY01005529.1:0-107041 GCA_013399855.1 Oxyruncus cristatus
GTTTGGTTGTTTCTTTTTTTTTTAACTTGGAAAACTCACTCCTGCCTCTCGTGGCTGTGGAGGGATTTGGCACTTAACACTGACACAAACTTGGTTTCTCAGGGTTTTTCGTTAGCTCTGCATCGACAGTGCCTGATGTGCCTCTTATCTCAATAATTTTTTAAGGTTCTTAAGCAGAATACTTATCTGCACTGTGTTATGTGGAGGATGTAAGGCCCAGTCAAATCTGACATATTTTTTTCCAACTTGCTTTTCTAGGAATTCCTCTGCGTAATTGCCCTCTGAGACAGTGAGAAATGAGGCCATGGAAATTCCTAGATATTGTTCCCTTATAAAATATTTATTTCCTTACACACAGAAACTGCTTGCTCTTTTACACCTATCTAGTGGAAACTCTGTGAAAGGAAGCGTTTCATCTTTAGGAGCCATCAAGCCATCATCGATTCATTTTTGAGACCTGCCAAACAAAATTCTTAACCCTTCAGAATTCAGAAGTCCTGCAGAAAAATATTCATTTTGAGCAGCTTCTTTGATTTCTCTTAATTCTTCTGAATCCCATTCATTGGGCCAGAGCTGATCCTGTACAACACTAAGTAACTTCTTAAAAACTACTGCTAGCTATGTGTTGCTGCTGGTATCAGTTGGACAAAGAAGATTTACCACTTTGAAGGTTCAACACCACCCTTAGTTAAGTCTAAAATTTCCAGAAGCTTTGACTAATTCGCTGTGAATTTTTATGGGCAGCTGTAGTTTACTAAGAGGAAATGGAAAAAAATTGTGGATTTCAGGAAGGGCCTATTTGCTTGCATCCTATGCGTGCAGTAATACCAGATGGGAACAGTCTATTATCATACCTACAGTAGGATCTCTGAACGAGATATTGGCTTCTCAGGATGTTCAGTGGTGATTGTGGACTCACAATGTCATCTCTGATGTCGCTTGCTGCTAATGAAACAATTGTGCTCCTCAGTCTATGGTTTACACAAAATTTGGGACAACTCAGTGCTTTAACATGCAACAACTGAAGGAGGCTGAGTAAGATGAAAACTGTAATTGGTTATGAAAAGTGTTTTTTCCTGATCTATCCTTCTTTCTTTTTCCTTTTTTTTTTTTCCCCCCAAATGAACATGTATTGATTGTTTCTACTGCCAATGAAGCAAGCAAGGTTGAGCCACAGCAATGCACCCTACTGTGTCTGGGCTTGGGGGTGAGGGCATTTGCTTGGATATACAGACTTCTTACATCTTGTAAACTATCAGTGCTTGTAACTCACCCTTTAATTTCTCTCTGGGTGATTTTTTGCAGTTTGTGCTTCTTAAGTTCCCTCTGGGGCACAGAAATCTGCTGCTCAGCTGCCAGACAAGATCATGAATATTTGTGCCTCTCAGACTCCTTCAGTAGAGTGTAGCCAGACACGCTTCATAGTTCTGCTGGAACAATTGCTTTTAAAGCACTTTTGTTTGAAGGCTTCTTCACAGTTGTATGGGATCTGACTATGTCTTCTCCAGTACATTATTGTATTGCACTGTAATAGTTTCTTTGGGACCATTTCTCTTTGTTGAATAGGTTATCATTCTATCATTAGGCAAGACACCACAAAACCCCTCTCCGATGACTGTGTCATTTTGAAAATCCTGAGTAAGTTACTATTAAATGTGAAGCCTGTGTAGTACACATAGGACACAAAGTACATGATATGAGTTTTAGCTTCTGAGAATAGATTTTTGTACTATTTGAGTTGTTTTAAAAAAATATTTTGGTTGTAAACCATTGCTTTGTCATATTAGTAGAGTTTCAAAGTGACAGGTACAAACTTAAGCACAAAAGGCTGCAGAGATATACATATGGCATCTGTACACTGCCCTTTTACCCTTTCCTAGATGACTGTCACTATGATATTATGTTAAGTGTCAATAGGATTATACTTCTGCTACATACAGCTTTTAATTAAAGAGTCTTTTTCAGTGTTTTTGCAAAAATTCAGCAAGAAAAGGCCATTCTATCCCAAGGATGATTTTTCATGTGTAGTATTTATTGCCATAGCATAATACCCAAGCCCTTCCTTTGTCACTACAGAGTGTCTACACTCATAAAGTTTACTTGTTCTTGTTTTCCAGAAACTGTTAAGTCCTCAGTTGCCCACAATAAGGCTTAATACAGATTTCTCCACAGCCTCTGCAGTAATGGCTCAGAGAACTACAGCTGTTAACAAAATGGTCCTAGGGTTTCAGAAACCAATGTCACAGCTTTACATCTGACATTGATTCTTAATGAAAACACTGAAGCACAAATTTAAATACTGTAGTGCAAATAATTTGACGAATAATGTTTTAGAATTATGAAAGAAGATGAGAAATCTCAGTGAATCTATAAGGTACTCAAGGAAAGAGAATGAAATGACAATAGTTTGGGATGTGTAAAAGATGAACTTGGAGTTTTGTTTTATTTGTTTATTTGTTTTATTTTATTTAAAGGTGAGGTTTGCCTTCATATGTCATAATAATGTTTCTGAAAAGATTGACTTCCTTACTTCTTCTGTGAGGGAGCAGCACCCGTGCTGCTATTTTCCACATGGTAATAGGTAATATTCTAATATTTTTTGTGTGTTTATCTTCTCTTTTAGGTCTCATTTATACATTTGAAGAAGATGATTCCTTCCTACCATGATCCAATACCTAGTTTATTAAAATCTTGTCAGTTACTTACATCCTTACGCTCAAAATTGCTATTGTAGAGGTGAAGCCCTTCAGAGTAATGACTATGACAAAATTTTTAAAAATCCCTCAAGTAGTTAATTATATTACTGAAGAGCTGTAGTAATAACAAGAATACTCTGAGTTGTAATAAAAATGTAAGAAGATTTTTATAAGGGCATAAATCACTTTTTAACTACAGTCTGTTTTGAATTATCAAAGGCAATAGAGAGCAGGAGAACGGGAGCAGAAATGAGATAACCCATGTGAAGCAATAGCACAGGAAATATAAACCATATGTAAGCTAGACTGTGAAAATACACCAACATATTCACCTTCAAAAAACTTGTAAACACATTTCCGTGGAGAGCAGAAATACCTGTAAGCAGCAGCTGATCACTTGGGGCCCAGCACATGTGGCTTTCTCTCCTCCACGACTGAGCCCAAGACATGGTACTACCCCCACACTGCTGGGGTCAGGTGGTAACTGATCACGGGTGGCTGAGGGTGACTGTGTCAGGAGTGCCTGGCAGGTAACCTCCAGGCAGCTTACCCATACCTAGGTGAAAGCACAGCACAGTATGCTATGTTTTTCACATGTGTTGGTACTCAGCAGCTCTGATGGATGCGGGCGCTCTGTGGTGGACTGGGACTTTCCCATGCAGCATCTGCCAGCACACGGGAACTGATGACCACAGATGTTTCCCCCCACTACGAGAGAGGATGAGACCTCACCTTGGGGCAGGAAGCTGCACAGGACAAGTCTGTGCAAACATACAGTTCCCATGGAGCAGCTAGAACCAGGTAATCACCTATAAAAGCTTTATACACATTTTAGCACTTAGCATGTGGGGGTCCTGAGCAATAGCTGGACTTCTTCATACTGTTCCCTGAAGGCCATTTTTTTTCATTTTGTGGCAGCTGGCTACTCTTTAAGAAAGGAAAATAGAGCTAAGCTTACTGGTGACATGAGCTTAGGCAGCAATTTCTGTGCTCCTGGTCTATTTGTCTGACACTCAAAAAATAGCTGTGGTATAAAAGAGCTTTCTGGGTGCTACTCCTTACCCTCTGCTTTCCAGGAAGCTAACTGCATGGATGAGTTCCTGTTGATACTTTATGCAAATCATGTTTTTCTTCTTGGCCCGTGACTCTCATACAAAAGAAGCTTCTTTCACCACTACCAAAAAATAAAGAACACTAACAAAATGCTCTGATCTAAGTGATTCATTAATCAGCAGAATGATTTTTGCGTGTGGCTACTTTGTATGTGAGAACCATCACACAGGGAGAGATACTGTGAATAGACACAGTGTTTACATAGTAACAAAGTATAAGGTTGCTCCTTGTCAATAAAACAGTACTGAATCCTCATGATACACCAACATGTGCGTGGTAGCCGATGACACATCACTGCTGCCTACATTAGCACAGCAAAGATGCTTTGTTCTCTGATGTCATGAGTTTCAAATCCCAGCTGGGGATTTACTGACTAAGCCCCAGTGAGCCGCCGTGAGTTCCCTCCCAAAAGGAGAAGAGAAATAAAATAGAATGGCTTTCTCCTTTTCATTTCGCTTCAGAAATACTGCACTGAGAGTTATTACCCTGTTGGTACCAAAATATTATTAAGTTCTTGCCGACAAGAGATACATACACCCACCAGTGGAGAAAAGGCTCGTTAGCCACCCCAGGACAGGTCATAATAGCAATTCCTCTCAACTCAGATATATAAATCACAGATTAAATCCTCATTCAAATAAAATTACTACCACAAGTTGGAACTAATTGCTCACCCCTTTTCTGTAGCAGGACACTTGTTCCCCTGCACAAATGCAGAGTGAGCAATTCCGGTTTTACTGTCAGGTGTCCTCTTCTTAAACTCTTCTCTTTTGTTTCTTCAAGTTAAGGTCTTTTAGTAATGGCACAACATATGCTGTGCATGGAAGGTGTTAGAACACAAAAGCCTCATATAAACACTCACACAGAAAAACATTTTTTTCTGCCTTCTTCCCTGTGAGATGAGGATAGTACAAGTGTGTCACCAGAGCTGAGGCTAGTGAACCTCTACAGCAGGTTCTTCATGCTGTGAACTAAAACAGTCAAGGACTGAGGCCTGGACTCTTGCTGTTACTTGGGACTTTTTTGAATGATGATCCCAAAGCACCACACAATGGTTGAAGAATTAACCTCACAGCATTCCTAGAAAGCAGGGATTATTATTTCATTGTTTAAGTGGAAACTAAGCCACAGAAAAATTGTGACTTGTACGTGGTCACACAGGGAGGAGTCCAGAAAAGGGAAAAAAAGGTCTAACCAGTGACATAAATTTATCATCTTTTCTTCCTAGTTCTTTGCTGCATGGTATTGGGCACTTCATATACTAACATGCCAGAGAAGTGCCTTAAAACTTCATTTGTATATGGACAGCAGATAGAGATACTTGGATGGAAAGGATAACTAACAACATACTCCTGTGTGCTGTCACATCTCTTCCCCAGCATAAGGGGCAGGTAGGAGCCAAAAGGCTAAATCTCCATCCTGGTCCCCAGCAATGGGCAAGTCTGAAAAACCTCTAAAATTAAAAGAGGATATGAAACAAGACCAGGCTCTGAAATGGAAGGCTGACAAATCTGGGTAAAGATAAGGACTGGAGGACAGTGTGAGAGAACTAAGGAAAAATACTGAGCAAGAATTAAAAATGGGTTATAATCGGTCTGGTGTTACAGGTGTCCAGAAGGGTCAGCCAGAAAAAGTGGAAAGTAAAGTTGAAAAGTGTTTTCTCATTCTTTATTCTAGAAAAATCAATGAGAACTTATTTCTTCAGAACACAGGAAGAAAGAAGTCTTTCACTGCTGCAGAGATTGCAGCACATCAGATGAGGGGGTTATAAAAGTTCGAACACACCCAAAATCTGTCAGCTTCCTAACTACCCATTTTGGAGCTAAGTGCACACTGTGCTAGATGTACAAGCAGGGTTGTTGCAGGAAAAGTTGTTTTTAAAATAGCACCGACCCTTCCTATCTTACTGGCATTGACTACAGGGACTGGCACACCCACTCAGGCCTGCTTTGTGCTTCAAATATTTTACTGCTCTGACTATTTAGATTAGAGATATGATTTCTTTTTAACTGGAATTACCATGGCAATGAAATCCCTCGGGTAGAGATCACTGTACAGGTATATAAATATGACCATATGAATGGTAATTCAACATTCCTTTCAATTTCCATTTGGAATTAGGCAAAGCAGTATAAAATAATATTGTATTTCTAACCCATGCAAATGCAGAGACTGCTACACTATTTTAAGTTCAGCAGACAACAGATTTTCTGGACTTATCACTATACCTGGATGGAAATACCTCTTTCACCTTCATTAAAGCTAGGTAGCTGAGGATATAAACTGTGTCTGAACCATACTGTTTGGTCAATGCCCAAGCCAGCTTAACTTTGCCTGTTAAGTTGATTAAAACCTGAACATTTCATTTGGCTGTCCTCTGCCTCTGGTGACTGTGGACTGTCTCTAGATTACCCCTTTGGCAAAAAAAGTCAAAACTAATGGTACAATTGCAGTGAGTTTAATTAAGTTTCATCGTCAGTTAATAAAGGTTGAAGAGTCATCATTAATGTCATTGCTCCTGTCTCAAAATGGACCTTTGTAAAACCTGTCGAGCATTGCACACACATTGCATGAACCTTGCAGACATGTTCTAGACGGGGGTGTACCCGGCCAGACAACCCCACTGTCAGACCTGGGCACGACCTGCTCAAAGGATCTTTGTGGCAGGAGGAAGATGTTGGCAGCTGGAAGGCAGAGGCTCAGTCCGTGAGGCTCCTGCCTCAGGAAGGGAAGGAGAGGGGCAGTGCAGCACTACAGCTGGGGGCTGCGGGGACAGACTTGCTGCTGCTGGTGCCAGTGGTGATGCTGGTGCTAGTGCTGACATGGGAGGCAGTGGTGGTTGCTCCTCTAGATGTCCCTGACCCTTCTAAGATTCCTTTCCCTCATTCCCTAAAATGTAACCACAGATCCCAAATACTGTCAGCCTTACTTTCTAGGTACCTTTTGCTACAGGGCTAGGGCCATTCGCTAGTTCTCTGCTCTTCCCAGCTGAGGAGCAGCTCTGGTGGCAGCTGCCACCTGAATCATAGGATCACAGGAAGGTTTGAGTTGTAAGGGACCTTAAAGATAATTTCATTCCAACCCCACTGCTGTGAACAGTGACACCTTCCACTAGACCAGGTTGCATAAAGCTCCATCCAACCAGGCCTTGAATGCTTTCAGGAGTAGGGCATCCAGAACTTCTCTGTGCAACCTGTTCCAGTGCCTCACTACCCTCATAGTGAAGAATTTTTTCCTAACATCTAATATAAACCTATCCTATTTCAGATTGAAGCCATTTTCCCTTGTCCTATCACTACATGCCCTTGTGAAAAGTCCCTCTTCAGCTTTCTTGTAGCCCCCTTTAGGCAATGTGTGTAGAGCGAGTCCTGGGAAGATATGAGAGGAGGTTGGTGCTTGAGAAGGAGGCTACCCTGGAGAAAAGGGACCAAGTCCCTACTGCGCTTTCACCTGCTTGGAGCAAGAAAGAGTATGATTATGCCTGTGGTGCAATGGTAGTGGGCATTGGGAGGTCTCTTCAGGTTTATTATTTTATAAGCCACTATGTGTGGGCTATGCATCTGGGCTGAGCCCGACTCGCAGTAGTTTGTGTGTGGGATCTGAACTGCACTGTCCAGTGTGCAGTCTGCCTGTGGCATCACACTTGGTGGGAAAAGACTGTTCTCCTTCCCTCTGCTCTCCACAGTCGCAAGTAAATATCCAGGTGAAGGGAATATCCAGATGAACTGGGTTACTCAACTCAGCAATATGCCTGTGCTTGCACATTGAAATCAACTATGTCATTCTGATCTAAATATAGAAGAGGGAGAATCAGTCCTAACGTGAGCTGGGTCCTGAAAAATCCTGCAAGCTCAGCAGAACCAATTACCCAATGCATTTATGGGCTGCCAACAGCAGTTTTCCTGGCTCCTGCCAGCACAAGCTTTTGGGTTTTTTTCCTCTTCACATCCACCTGCAGCAGAGACACTGAACTGGGAGCAGGGACTCAGGGACAGGCAACATTTGATCCTGTACATAATGATGTCCTGATCTGAGCGTGCGTAGACAAGGCTTTCCATGAGCAGCTATAAAAGCAGGTTATACTCACACTCCACAGAAGTCATGTGGGGAGAACATTTGGAGGGGAGGGAAGGAGGGTGACACAGATCCATCTCTGTCCAACTCTGAGGATGAATATTAAGTGTCCTCATTCCATATGTGCCTCCTACTTTGTCCTGAGGGGTTGGTAAGAAAAATCATCAGTGCCTGAATGAAAAAATATGTTTACATCTCTTTAATCCATTCCCAACCAAACACCCATCATTTACTGCAGCTGGCACTATATATAATTAAAGGGTTTATTTTTGTGTTCCACTATCTGTCCATCATTATGGAGTGTTCGTGAAGTGCAGCATTTCTGTGTGGATGTTTGAAGAAACAAGGGATCTGCTATTTTCTCCATTTCCTAATATATCACATGTATTTTCCTTTCTGTCCACACACCATTAGCCTCATCCCTTCTACCATACAACCAACTCCATTAAGATAAAAAAAGCAAAGATGATACTGTTTGTGAAGCACCCTCACAGACACCAAATGAGGTATCTGACAAGACACCATTTTTTGCTCTGTCATCTTTCTTACCCATAAGTCTGGAATACTTTGAAATAGAAAGTAATGATGTGAAACAGAGTTTAGAGCCAGGAAAGAACTTTACAAATGTTTGCTATTTTGCTGTCAAACAGTCACAGAACTGTTAATTAGAATTCCCATATATCATTATAGACAGAGTCAGGAGTAACCGAATTTCAGAGTGATAGGAAAACCCTCCAGGGTCTCCACTCTTCAGTCAATTCTTTCTTCACTATATGATGTTGGCAGGAGAATGAGTTCATACTACCAAACAGAAATTGAAGCTGTGAAATAAAAAAAAACACCAAAACCTACAAAATTTAGAAATTAAAAGACTATAATACATTAATATCAATAGTTAGCTTGGTACTTACATAATCCTTTAATGAAAATTTTGCCAAAGTGTTTTGCAAAACTAGTGATGTTTGGTTTACGTTTATCCAATGTGCTTCATAAAGCTGTCCATTAAGATTCCTGGATTATTTTATCCCACATATTTGCAAAATGTTTACATTGAGACATTTGGATCCAACTCTAACAGTAGTAAAACACAAAAATAGAAGGGATAACAATAAAAAAAAAAACCCAGCATTTGATTTTAGATAATAATTTTATAGCAATAAGCTAGCTTAGCATCTTAAATTACAGAAAAAAACAAAATAGACAAAGATATGCATATCTTCTGATCTTTATACATATCTGTCCTATTTTTTACAGTCTTTCATGTGCTTATTTTCCTTTTAGTCTTAACAATGAACTACAAAGTTATGAAAACTGCACATCACTGATTTGTTTGCTCCTATCAGCTCTGACAGGAGTTTCCAGCACACATATTGCTTGTGATTTTTTTATTTAAAATGCTGTTTCTCTGTTGTTTCGTGTGACTTCTTACATCTTAATTCACAAGTAATTTATTTTTCTAGCGGGAAGCATGCAAACTTGTCATACCTGAGAACAGAATTTCTTTGTTTACAAAGCCATTTTTTAAAAGAGTAATTTAAATTTGATCCAGTAAATATCAAGTGTTTCTTATCTATCAGCAATGGTATTCTTCTTATCAAGTTAATGCAGCTATTGGGACAACTGAGAAGTAGCATACCTCTGTGTTTTCTATTATTATGGTGACTATTATTATCTATTAGTATTGTGGTTCCAATATGGCCCCTGGAGGCTTCATATAATTGAAGTTACCACTTCCAAGAATTTAATCACTTGAAGCTCTTTTGATACAAAATGATACAATTATCTAATTAACTGGAAAATTATGTGAGTATCTCATATTTCTCTTTGTAAAAAATGATAGAAGTGTCCCTCATGTTAGATACTTTTCTGTTGAGTGAATAAGGCAGTGGTAAAGGAGCCCCTGTAAAATCATACATTTCTCCAAGCATCCTCATCACAGAAATCCTGAAAGGGGCAGAGAAACCCATTGCCAGCCCAAGGAGCTCTGGCTTTGGGAACATTACTCTGCTGCCCTTGATGCACACACACAGGCTGCAGGAAACGTCACTGAAGTCTTCTGGGACCCCAATGCGCGCTTAAAAGGGAACTATTTCCTGTGCTTGTGTCATTTCTGTGACACAGCTGCAATATCAACTCAAGAGAGTTTTCCCAGGCCCTTTTTGTTGCCTGAACAGAAAAACAAGACAAATTATGAAATTATGGCTGCCCTTCTACCAAAACTTTCTAATTTTCAGGCTTTTTGAAGGCATCAGTCCAGAGGCTTTAAGAAGGTTAAGTAACTGTATCAGTTACTGGCAAATTGACAGCTGGTCTTGACGATCTTACAGATATTTTCCAACCCAAATGATGCTTTCATTCTGTGAAAATAATGATTCTGATGACATGATTTTAATAGAAGAGTGTTACACCTGTGCTACACACAGTGCTCATTTCACACAGTGCTGTTACATCAAGGTTTAAAAATAATTGGAGACTGGCAACAGCTACTTAAACATGGGTTAGAAATTCTCGACATTGACTGGGATTGTTAGATGATTATGAAAGCTGATCTTTCAACCAGGATAGGAAAGAGCCATGTAGGTGAATATGTTTTGCACCTTTGTCTTGTAATTTCACTCATTATTTTCTCTTCTAAATACTCATTTATTATGATTTTTGTTTGGGTTTGGAATCAGTATTTGCCTGAATGCAAAGTGGATAGAAAAAATTACCAGTTTAGAGAAAGGTATTTGCTTTAGTCTTACCAGTGTCACAAGATACAGGATATCAGAGAATCAAGCTCTTCAGTCCTGTTTCCTAGATAAGAAGAGCCCACTTTCCGTGGGAAAGTCTGTTTTACCAGCTCGTCTACACCTTTTCTCTCTTCTTGCTACATTACCTTTATTTAGCCAAACTGGCTATTGAAGAGAACTGTTGAATAAAACAGAAAGGATAAACAGGCCAACAGAGGCACTTGAATACTACTCGAATCTGAAATGAATTTACTCTGGCCAGCTGAGCATGTTTATCCAGTGCAGGAGCCGGAAAAGCACCATGTCTTACCTAGCCAAGCAAGACTAAAGAACATGGCTCACACACAGAGGATGTGCAATGAATCTATTCATTACTATTTTAACAGCACCTGGAGGCATCTGTCGGGACTGGGATCTAATCTGCTGAACAAACACTGAGCAAAAGGCACCTTCTACCTGCATGAGCTAACAGCCTAATGAGGCAAGAGTAACAAACCAAGATAGAAGGCTACACACAAAATAGGGGGGTTGTACTAGGTGGTTCTAAAGGTCCCTTCCAACTCAAACTATCTTATGATTCTATGAAAACACGATGTAAATTCAAGTCTATAGTTATTTTTCACTCCCAGTGACTGCATACCTGAGTGAGGAAGTGTTGTAAGTGCTGGCCTTTCTCCCAGTCTCCCAGAGCTAAAGGTAAAGCTGCAGAGAGCTCTGCTCCTGATACACCACAGCACCACACCACAGATACCTTCATGGTGGATAGTCTATGCTATTCTTTAGAACAATATTGTTCTCTTAACCCCCCGATGTGTTAAACATGCAAGCAACACACACTCCCTCCCCTCTACTTCAGAATTTTTTATCAGAGCTGCCTCAAGCAAAGAAGTGCTAGGGCTACCAATGCAGCTCAGCCTCTGTGAATCCTGAATCCCAAATGATGAAAGGAGGTCTGAACAGACATGTGACTGCCAGAGGGGCCTGCCACAACAAAAAAATCCCCAGTAACTGTATTCATAAAAGAACAGGTCAACAAACTTCTGCTTACCATGAGCTCACAGTCCTCTTGAACCTAATATATTTTTTTTAATTAACTGATGATTGAACATGTGTTCCAAATACAGCACATCAAAGTGCCACCTTAGATCTTACCTGTCCATAAGCTTCCAATCATGGCAGCAGTGGAAATTGTCTCTTGGCCATGCACATTAAGTTTCTGCTGAGTTCAGACCTCATTTTTCTAGTGCTTGGGTCATACACTATGCTCCATTTTAGATAAAACCTACCCATGCTACAGGGGAGGAACCATGAAATATCAGTATTAGCATTCACAATCAGGAAAAAAAACTGCTTCAGTTTGAGCTGCAAAGCAAACGACTCTAACCAAAGAACAAGGGAAAGGACAGCAGGTTCATTTGGCTATTCATCAAGGCCTTAGTGTAATTATAGAGTGGGGTCTTGCGGTGTTATAATGTCTTTATGAAATTGAGTATCCTGGGCTGCATCGGGAAGAGTGTGACCAGCAGGTCAAGGGAGGTGATCCTCCCTTTCTACTCAGCCCTAGTGAGGCCACATCTGGAGTAGTTTTTCCTGTTTGGGCTCCTCAGCACAAGAAAGACAAGGAGGTACTGGAGAGGGTCCAGGGGAGGGCCACAAAGACAATTAGGGGTCTGGAGAATTTCTCTTATGAGGATAAACTGTGGGAGCTGAGCCTGTTTGGTCTGGAGAAGCCTGAGAGGAGATTTCATCAATTCATATAAATATCTCAAAGGTAGGTGCCAAGAGGATGGTGCCAGACTCTTTTCGGTGGTGTTCAGTGACAGGATGAGGAGCAATGGCCATAAATTAAAACACAAGAAGTTTCACCTCAACATGAGGAAGAACTTCTTTAAGTTGAGGGTGGCAGAGCACTAGAACAGGCTGCCCAGGGAGGTGTTGGAATCTCCCTCTCTGGAGACATTCAAACCCACCTGGATGCGTTCCTATGTAACCTGCTCTAGGTGACCCTACAGTGGTGGGCAGATTTGACTTGGTGTTCTCCAGAGGTCCTTTTCAACTTAACAGTTCTGTCATTCTGTGAACTTTCTCTTAATGTTAAAAGTTAGGGACATTGATGCCTTCTTTTTGCAACATTTGAATTTTGTTCAGAGTTGTACCAGCAAGCAACTTTACCTGTGAGTATCTTATATTGCATTATATCTCTACTAATGCATATATTTGTTCTTATTCAGTGGAAAAAACTTTAAACATATTTATGTATATACCTATGGCATAGGCAGTATGTCATTTCCCCTTGCTAACAGAACTACGGATAAGACATTTCTTGATGACAAATAAAAAAATAAGTAAATAAAGTTTCATTTCTTTGACCATTTATTTCATTTTTCCTCACATTTTTACTTTTGTGATTATTTTTACCCTGAAAGATATTTTGAGAAGGGAGTTTTTTCCTTGAATCTACAATTATTTAGAATATTCCACTTCTAAGTGTCCTCAGGCAGACAACCAATAAAGGAAAAGCAAAGTAGAGCTGCTAAATATTCACAGGACTATAAAGGAGCCCCATGAATCCCAGCTGAGAAGGTGTTTGTTCTCAGCAGAAAATGTTACATACAGGGAACTGAAGGACAGAAAATACATGGTGCATCTCCTCCAAGAAACTTATTCACCTGAAATCATTACTCTGGGCCAAGCTGACTCCATCAAGATAACTCAGCTGGTTTGACGCAGGACATATCTTCTCAAAATAGTTTTTAAAATAGAGTCTTCTTTGCTCCCTTATTGTTACGTAAGAGAAGAAGAAACTCAGTCCCTCTATGACACAACTGGAAAGGGGAGCTGGTGTGTTGAGGTGGCCAGAACATGCTGATCTTATTCGTGGACGTCATGCTCTGGGATGATGTCAAAACACTCTCTGCCTTGTGATCTCAGTGTTAACATTGCAATAACTATCGTCAGATTCAGAGCCGTCTTACTGAGGGCACAAACAAGTGTGGGTGACTTCACTGTTTAAAAAGGGACACAACAGCTGAGAACTAGGATTTCCCAAATAGATGAGTCAGGATGCAGCCTGGACATGTTGAAGGATAGATCAAGACAATGGATCATGGTCGTGGTCAGTCACTAAGACTTGGTCTGCAAAGACAGGGTGAGATAAAAAAGCATGTGACGTGCTAGCAGAATTATGAAAATAAAGGACAACCAAGGGACTTGGGTGACCAGCTCAGACAGAAGGCTGATTAATTAAACGAGGAGATTAATTTCCCTCCAATTCAAAAAGATTTTAACATGTTGTCTTGTTCAGCACTGAGAAAGTTGATAGTAGAAAATGTGATGCATAGTTTGGAGGAAGAACAGGAATACAAAAGCATGACAAAAATACCTACTTCATCAAGACCTCCCTTTTCCATGCACCACATTCACAAAGAAAATCGATATGGGGTACATGTATCACTGGCTGAGAACTGTGGTCCCCCTCATCTCTTGGGACTTGCCTACTCTGCGACACACGATATGCACTCCGTTTACCACCCATTGTCCATGATGTGTTAGAGGAGGGCGGCCATGTCATCATATGCACCTCTTCTAAAAATAACTAATTTGCAGCTGGACTATCTCTGTCACAGTTTGCAACAGCCTTTAAAATGGAATATTGGTGGCTTGCTCTTCTAGCATTACTGTCATGCCTCATTTCTTTGGGAGTGTTTCAAGGTAGTGAGACACTGAGGACCAGAGCTTGTGCAGACATCCTTAGTGGAGTTAACCACTGGATTCTGCATAGCGACAAACACTGAAACCCATCTAGGTCTTTCATTACTTTGTTTGTTTTGGGGTTTTTTTAACAAAACATGGCTCTGTGAAGTGAAAGACAAGTAAAAAATTTACAAAATGCTAAGTTGAAGGAAGAAAGTATGGGGAATACACCAGAGGAAAGGAAAAAATTAAGCAATTTGAGATTTTTCAGGAGCATGACAGGAAAAAACAGAGAAAAGGAGGAAACATAAAATTATGGGAGTGTTATAATGGGAGAAGAAGGGAACATCAGTACTTGCAGCTACAAGAATATGATGAGGCCAATACTATTCACACTCACAGGAGCATGAAATGATAATTACCACAAGTCATGTAGAACCTTTATAACCCCTGGAGCCAAGACAGTGCCCATGGAGCTATGTAGACCACTGCTAAACTGTAGGAGAGATATGCTCCTGTCTTTCCCCTCAAATGCTGTTGCCTGGGAACCATGGCAGGGCAATACTGTGCTGAGGGAGGCTACGCTTAGAGATGATCTTACTGATTGTAAACTCCATGAGGGAATGTGGCAGGCCAAGCTAACCCTGAAGCTCTAGTCTAGGACTGCCAGTGTAACTGCAAGTTCATGCAGGGTGAGCAGAGGGCTGGGGAACAAGACGAAGAGATTATATCTACAGAATTATTTATTATACTTTGAAACTATAAACAAACGTGAGACAAGCACATTCCATACTGAAGTGCATTCATCATTACTGTTAACAATAATTATTAAAATGATTCTTTGTACTTCCAATACAAGTGCAAATCTCAGAAAAAAAAAATCCTGAAAACCTGAGAATATTATAACGAATTTAGCTTAACACAAACCCTGTGAATTAGGCACCCTTATCTGCACATTACAGAGGAGGAAAGTTTGGCATGGTCAGATTGAGATTTGCCTAGTGCCAAGCAGGAAACCCAGGGAACAGATGAATAAAGCCTCAAGGTCGTGCATGCCAGCCCCCTGCTTCAGTCACAAGATCATTTTTCCTTTCCTTCATTTGATAATTTCCAAAATAATTAAGTTAGACAAATCTATAATCATGGATTTGAGAATAACATTCATGCCATCTCCCAGTCCAGAGTATTCAGAACTACATGGGAACAGATGTCTGCCAAAGGAGGTTTTCTCTACTTTCTACAGATGCAAAATCTGCAGATGAGTTAGGAAACTTAAACATCAACCTAGGGGGTCTTTATAGACACATCTAGTATTAAAACTTAAAAACAGGTACCAGAACGGACCTAAAACTTTTCTAGATTTATATTAAGTTACAAACTGAATCTTTTTAGTTCTGTCTCTGGACTGATACATGTTTAATTACACCAGGGAGGCTAACACTGCTTTGCACAGGAGACCCTGTCAGACTCACCACAGAACAGTCACTCAATCCTCAAAGTAACTGTCTGGAAGCTGGACAAAGTTCAGGATACTTTTCACTAGGGCAGGACTCAAACATTGCTCATCCTAATGAGTGAATGCTTTCAGCATTAAGCAATTTATCAGCAGGTGGAATTAGTCACTATCTTCCCTGTTTAGCCTGCAGCCTCATCTGACAGTGATTTTCAGAAAATTCTTATCAGCTCAGATCTCATGGGCAAGAAGGGGCAGGAAAGATTTATCTTGCTTGTGACAGCCTTTCAGCATGGCCTGAGATGGGCACCCAGCTGCGCAGCACTGCAAAAACCAGCCCATCATCAGCTCTGTGCGGCCCCACAGCAGATACCTCCCTTGCCTTCGCTGTTCTTGGAGCAGAGTGGAGCAAAGCGAGCTTGCACTCTGAGAGCCAATGTGGTGCAACCATCTGCCCTGACTATTTTGCCCTGTGGCAGCATCAGCCCAGCAAGCCTTCACAGTTACAGGTTCCTAGGCTGGTATTTCTGCACAGCACTGCAGTGTGACGATTACATGTGCAAAACCATTTGAGGGCAGGTTGGAGGTCTTTTACGCATCATAGTATTGCATTTAGAGGAAGCTTGGAGAAACAAGTGGTATTGGCAATGGGAAGTGTAAGTGCTTAGTGCCTCCATGTGTTTCCAAGACTAAGAGCAGCCAGTGGATAGATTCTGAGGATGTAATTTTAGATTTAACACTCAACAGTGCCTGTCTGATATCTAAGTCTTGTGGATCTAACCTGAAGCTTTTCACAGACTACTACCTGAATCATATCAGAGGTGGAAGAAAGACTCTTCAGTGCAGCTGTTTAGTTTTCTTGTGGACTTTGGACCTAAACACATAATTTCATACATGTTTTTCTTCCTTTAAAACTCTGAACCAGTAATATCTTATTATATGCTTCTGCACCTATTGTGTCTTGTACCAGCCTCACATTCAGCCATGGCTGAATGATCCCTTTGGTGGATTTGGTAGTGTAAGGTTTATGGTTGGATTCAATGATCCTGAAGGTCTTTTCCAACCTAGATATATTTATAATACTACTTTCAGAGTTTATTAACAACCAGGCAGAATAATCTTGGTACCTAATAGCATATGTTAATCTCAGGGCAACTATGCTTGATGCAAGTCCTATTCTCATATAACACTGTTGCTGACTACTTGCTGTATCCTCCCATCAGCCAGTTTTGTCATACACAAACAGTGTACCTTCACCATCTCTCTGAACTATTGGTGTGCTTCTGTGTCCCTAGTCCATTTCACCTAAAATGAAGAAAAATTTTGTGTGCTGCACTTCCCATGTCCTCCACATCTTTCACTGAAAAAGACTGTCAAGCTTGTTTGGCAGAGACTCAAATCCAGGAGCTAGACCCTCTGATTTCTAAGGTCAGCAGGCCACATTCGGCCCCTATGAAATATCTCTGAGACTAGTGACATCCCTCTGAGGAGAAACTGGGCACAAGAATTTTATTTTTTCACACCTGGAATTAAAATTTGTTTTGGCATGAGTGAACTTTTTTTTTCTTCATACTCAACATACACAGAAAGTAGAGTATTTAAAGTGCTAAAAGGCAAAACAAAGATGTTTCTGTGAAGAGTCACTCTGCCACACCATAGCAACACCAGAGATGTCTCCCTGCCAGGCCCCAGGCAGTGCTAGAGAATGGCTCACATGTCACACCAGCCCTGGGGAGCAGGCAACACGGGGACACGTGACAGGCTGAAAGGACAACTTGCAGCACCCAGAGGGATGTGCTGGTATCACAAAGACAGAACACGGGGTCTCACATGAACTACCATAGCCTCAGATCAGCTGATGGCCTCTCTGACCAACAGAGTCTCTATCTTTAATCTTTCCTCCTTTGGGATCACGTATTAACCATGTGACTGTGACCCTCATCATCCTGAGCAGAAAAACACATCTGCAGTTTTCACTTGCCTAACTACTTCTTCTTTCTCAGTTTCTCGGGGATTCCTCACATGACTTCAGGATAATCATTTTATTTCTCCTATTGTTAGTTATCCCATCTGCAGCAAGAATATTCATAATTCCTGATCTCACATCTGTGTGCAGTATTTACCTTCAGCTCTTCTCAAAGTACTGTTAATTTCTAATCTAAGCGTTGTCACTGGATATTTTACAGACAGCAGAAAAGAGAACAGAGAAGCATCAAAGCAATGAAGAATGTTAAGATGGAAGACAGGACTTTGACCGCAGAGCAAAAGGACCTACCAGGAACAGCCCATGCCAGGAACAAACAAAGCCTGAAAGTCTTTTGGGGAATAATGTTTTACTGTTGAAACTGTCTGTAGTAGCTTGTGGGATTACTTGTTGAATTAAATGCCAGTCATCGTAAACGTATTTATCTAGGTCTGAGGAGAACAAGCCCAGGATCATTTGACCCACTTCGTGAAGTGACTGTACTGGATGCCTCTTGCAGCAGAGGCAACAGCGATGAATGGCCAACCCTGATTGCTGTGACTGTGGCTTGGGGGAACATCATTCCTCATCTCCATGGTCTAGCCACGGGGCTGCACAGGGAAGCAGGATGGGAGCTATCTCCTGATAGCTGTGATGGATGTTAGGGCTGTGGTACTGTCTGCTGTGGTAAACAAAGCAGAATAAGAAAAATTATCTCAAGGATAAAGCCAGTCAACTCACAAAAGTGTTGGTCCTTCTGTGCAAAAGTGAGACCAGGAAAGGTACCTTGTGTGATCAGCTGTGCAAGGACTTGTTGCCGTACTGCCACTACCTTGTGGTTTCCTTTGCTTTACCAGGTCTGTGCCATCAGAGAGTCACACTGCAGCGCCTGGGTACAGGCTAGCTTGCTGCAGTTCTCCATGTCTGAGTGTCAGAGAGGACTTTTGCCACTACTGAGGACAGTGTCTGGCTGCCAGCAGTTTCTCCTGCAACAGTGAGTCATTCCTGAGTCACTTGTCTTCTTGCCAGGAACAGCCAGTCTTCTCCCAAGGAATACAGCAACCTTCATGGCAGATAAAAAGAGACTGACTGAAAAGGACAGGTGAGACACCAGTGTGCATTTGTTCCTGGCAAGGTTTCACAGGTATTAAACCATCAGCACATAGCAAAGGTTTGGAGACAGGCTTAAATTAGCTGCTCATCCTTCCTCTGTTGATTTTATTTTCCTTTTGGACTCTGAGAAGGGAGTTCTCCATGGCCGAAGTGAAAAGAAGTGCTGAGAGGCAGCTGTTGTCAGCTCTGAGGACTTCTACTGCCAGATCAAAGTGTTCATGCCATGCAACATTAATAATGCCCTTTAGGAAGTCTCAGGGGAACACCAATCTCCTGAACAACAAACCGTGTAGCCCAAGCTTTTTGTTGGTCTCCTTCAATTGGATTTGTAGAACCTCCGAGCACTGTCAGTGAACTTTCCTACTGAAATTCACATTTGCACAGGACACTGACTTTACAAAATAAAATATTTCCTCTTTCTCTCTTTGATGACAAATTTGCCAGGATAAGCCAAAAGTTCCCGTCTTTATGCTTGAAGGAACTTCTTATCAATTCTGGAGTGACTGGGCCAGGAAGGCACTGCTTAAAGGTGACTAGTCCACCTGAGAATGTAAAGCTTCATGTTTTACTTTCAGTAAAACCCCCGAAAATGACCCTTTAAAAGATGAACCTACTCTAAATTGACTACAGAAGGATGTCAGATGGGTACATTAGGAACATTTATTCCCCCATTATCTAGGGAATAATGGTGAAACCTTCAGAATATACCTGTTTTCCCTTTGTGTGGGCTCCTTTTCGACAGAGACGTTTAAAATGTGCCCTCAATCACCCTTCAGGCCTGCTTTGATTGCAAATGCCCAGTATCTTTCTAACAAGAGGAAATACATACAAGGAGTGCATCCTGGTTTCTCCTCTACTTGATGACCAATACAGAAGATAATGCCAAAGAATGCAAAATCTGGGAATTGTTTCAGAGGAGCTGAAAGGAGGCTGTTCTTGTGCAAGCAAAGATGATATAAAGCCCAACAATCCAAGCATCTGGAAAAAAAAAAACCACCACCACCAAAAAAAAAAAAAAAAAAAAAAAAACCACCAAAAACAAAAACCAAAGAAACCCCTAAAAAATAAAAGGAAGNCAAAAAAAAGACCACAAAAACCCAAACAAATAAACAAAACAAAAACAAACAAACAAACAAACAAACAAAAAAAACAAACCACAAGTGATATGAGAAGCACAACCCCACTAACATGCAGAGAAAACATTTAAGACTATGGTGAAGTCAACAATCCTGTGTAGAATCTTCCCCAGGTCAGTGGTTTTCAGTTGTCTGGAAGTATGATCCCCCTCCCCTCTGCAAAAAAAAAACCCCACCTTTGAACTTTTCATTGCCAGCACATTCAGAAAAGGTTCCAAATCACCCTCAGCACTCACTAACCCTTAAGAGACAAAAAAATGTCGAGATAAATGTTCTCATGCTTTAGCAATATGCAGTAATCACTACCATGATGCAGACCAGGATGGGCAAGATACTCTTTTGCACATCCTCATCTGTTCAAAGGGCTGCCTCGCCTGTAGCTCTGTGTTACATGTCAGCAAAACTGAGTAACCTTGAGTTTCCCTTCAGAGGTTGTTGCCTCACTTTCAGGTACTCAAACATGTTACCAAACTTAGTTTATCATATGAAAGTAAGGAATATTATAAATTTGATTTTGAGGGTGTGAAGAAAGGACAGCAGGAGATCATTTAACCTACATGTGGTGATGGGAGCACAGGTAAGAATTTCGCTCCAGAGCTGTGATTCTAGTTCTCTGCTTTAGTTAGTAGATAATACTTCATTTTATAATGTGTTGCTCTCTGTGCCCCTACAATGACTCTGAAAATTGACCTACTTGAACACATATACAGCAAGAATGCTTTCTCTGTGAAGCAATCACATCTTCTGTATGAAGATGTGTGATTTCTTCTGCAAAGCAGAGGAGAAAAAATACTACTTATTTTACGTTCTGAATCAAGCTAAAAAAACATTTTCAATTTGCCTTTCACCCACCTTTATCACTCTTAAGGGAAGAAATGAAACTTGCTAGAAAAGTCAGCTTGTAATCTTTTGGTATAACAGTAGTGAATTTCACAATATGCCTGCTCTGATTAATTCTCGGCTCTGCATTTACTAATCAGGCTATAAATACAGCATACTTGATTTTGTTTAAGCTCTCCAGTGTAATATCTTACATCACATGATCATTCAATGAAGCTGCTGCTCAGGCCATGAGATCCAGCCTTAACTAGGCTTGTATTCATTTTTGGTTGTTTGGTAAACAAACTAGCAAAACATGTGACCATGCTTTAAACTTACTATTGTGGCATCATGTTTTTTCTTCTTTTTTCTTTTATTTTTAATTAAGGATATAAGTTAAATTCTTGTTTTAACTTGAACTGTTTGCTGATAAAGGAAGATGAAAAGATAGATAGTGTGCTGGATGCTTCCTCTGCCTGGTTAATAAGCATTTACCCCACACCCATTCAAGTGGAGACGTAAACATGGTGAATCATGCTCAGCTCTGTGAAAATGTTAAAAGCGAGCCTTTGGTGAGGTTTCTTCAATTTTTCCCTGGGGGAAAGTTCCCTAGACTCCTTCAGGAAATAATGTACTCTCTTGTGTTTCAGTATTCAAGAGGACCTGCAATAGAGTAAAGATCAAAAAGGGTTAGAACACTCTTAGAAAATTCAGGAAGTCTGCTGTCTTCTCCAGGTAGCTCTGCAAATTTAACATATATTCTGTTGAGAAAAGAAAATACCTGTTCCCTAAATACAAGCGACTTTTCATCTTTCAGACTTTTCAAAGATGAAAGAACCAATCAAGGGCCATCTTATATTACATGATTAATATTTAGTAACAAATCATTTTACCAAATTGAAAGATAGAAGTGTTTTACTTCCTACTCATTCCGGTTTGTCAAGATGTGGAAACACTTCTAGTAGATGAACCAAGATTGTGGGTACAGTAAGATCAACTCTCAAACAGGAAAAATTGTCCTTGTAACTTCTATTCTCAGCCACGAAGAGATGCCCTAAAGTAGTGCCCAAGACCAGATGCTGAGGGATTTATATCTGAATTGTTGACATGAACAGAAGGCCAGGCCTAGGTGTCAGCTGCCATTCGGGTGGTGAAGGAGCTGAGCCTTACATGGGCTTAGAAGTGGTTTTAGCTCAGAGCCCTGACCTGTGAACTGTGCATCCCTCTACTTTGGGAACATGGTAGAGGTCAGGAGCCCTTTAACACAGAATGCAAAGACACAAAACCTAATGTAAAGATGTTTACCTTTGCTAATAATTTAAGTAATGTAGTTTTAGGCAACTCCCCTGTTGCCTAACTTGTGCTTTTTTGAAATGTCATGCAGTAGCAACATTTGGATTTCAAAATTCCTACTTCTCGCATTCCCCTGGCTCTGAGACTGTGATGAATATATTCACTGATCATCCCACACTGGCTTCTGTGCTCCAAACTGGAAAAGAGAACTGTCACCAGGTCATGGTATTGCCATTAAAGTAGTAGCTGAGTTTATACCAGTGTTGGACTTACTGCAGCTGCAAACACTAAACCCCAACAATAATAGGAATTTAGGAACCCTACTCAGTGAAGAAAATTGCATTCTGAAGCCTGTCAACTTGCATTAGATATTGAATTCTATTCTACCTCCCAATCTCAATGAGAGCAGGCTTTATTGCTCAGGCTCTTGAAGCTACTTGCGTCCTGCTGCACATACAGTGGGAAAATACTCTTTCATGCATGGTCTTGGGATGGTGATTAGCAAAAGTCTCATGAGGCAGAACACCACCTCAGAGAGGTTATCCAGGCAAAGGCAGTGCTCTGAAATAGCTCAGAAACAGTTCCCTGTAATGCACTGTTACCCTGATTTGAGAATGGCGACAGGGCTGGCCTGGAATATTTGTTATGTTATCCTCATAGGTGTCCCTCCCACCCACCAATAATCTCCAGTGTTACTCTTGATGTTTGCCAAGCTAAATGAGACCTACCTCATGTGGAGGTAACCCAATCCAAAGAGATTTCTCCGAGAAGTCATTGCTTCTCTATGTCTCATTGATTTGAAATTTTTATAGATTTTTAAACACTCAAGCACTTAAGGCAATGACTTCTTCTCAGGAAATAGTATCTCACTAACTTGATTCTTACCCGCTGCCTATTAGGCCTGGTATTGAGGTTGAGTGTACAGTTATTTTAAATTTGTTATGTGATGTAGTCCACCTTTTTGGGACACCACCACACATGTAGATAAGACAAGAATCATTCTTATAGATTTCCATTTCTTAGGATATTCTTCCCCGGCAGCACCACTAGCAACGCAGAAAAGTGCTCATCAGATTATTTTCGAATGAAAAATAAAGCTGTTGCCCATGAGTGTTGTTCTTTGAAGTGTGGCACTGAAACCTCTTGGCTGACATCCCTTTTCTGGCCGACTCACTTTGTGCATGACTGCAGTAGCACACTGCAGTCCCACGGGATCTCTTTATTACTCCAGAGTAAACTTGGCCCCTTCAACACGGGAAAATAGATTCACAATGATAGGAGGCTGGGACATTCTGCAGTTTAAAATCACAAGGCTTTTAAAATTATTTTTTATCTTTTTTTTTTTTTCTATGAAATGAAAGAAAATAATTATGTTAAACCATGATTATAAAACATGCCTTTGATGGCTTGTGTGTTTGCCTTGTAGTACCTCCAAGTCAAATATTGTTTAAATCCCCATCGGCTCACCAAGATATATGGAAGAGACAGGGTTCAGGAGACTGGCAATGAATTAACTGTACTAGCTGCAAATAACTGGCTACCACAGCACCAGAGCTTGTGCACGTGGATGAAGGCAGCTGTCAGCAGATGCGCCTTCTGCATCCCCACGAGTTTCTTTTAGGCCAGCAGCCTGGCCAACTCAGACCCTTTGGTCTCTGTCTGCAGGGCCACCTGCAGTCATCTGCCCCAGTGCCAGGCAAGTGCTCCCTGCCTCACAGCAGAAGGGAAGGAGGAACAGACCACTGGGCATTTCAGGGAGGCTACATGAGGTAGTGGGAGCAAAGAGTTTAATTACTCAGTGTTAATGGCAGATGGATTTTTAAAGTGTCCACATCATACTTACTACTTAAGAGGACAAACTGATTTAATATTTGTAATGACTTATGAAGTATTGTCTTCTGGATGTACTTGCCATGCTAGGTTGGAAAAATAGCTTGTCCTGGAATTCCTTACCTCCTCCAGTGCAGGCAGGTGGCCTGGGAGAGATGGCAGTTCATTTTTCTCCTGGCTCTTGCACTCCTTTCTTCTATGAAAGCTGTGACTATCCATGTAATGACCCTGGCATTATACCAGGGGTGCCATGGTGAATCAAAGACCTTTTCAAACCACTTGAATTTTAAGGGGACAGTAAGAGTGGATTTAACTAAATACAAAAAATGAATAATAGATGAAAAATGAAAACTAAAGAATCTAACATAAAAAAAAAATTATGTGTGTGTATATCTATATTTATAGGTATATATGATTTATCCCCTTTTCAGTGCAGACCTCTGGCCTGTGGCTCAGACCCCCTGCTGCCTACAGAAAGCAACAAAAGGCAAAATATATAAAAGGGGTAATGTAAAGTAAAAGTCAAATATAATTTAAAGCCCCAGTCTTCCTGCAGTTCTGCCCACAAGGTGTTATACCTTGAGCTGTAGATCAGGGTGAGAATCATGAAGTAAAACTTCAGGGGATTCATTAAATGACCAAATGTAATAATGTGAGGTAGGATTTCACTAGCAATCTTTATTCTAATGAACACAAGAAGCAATATGGCATTATTCAAAGTTGCATTTATTTAGTTTTAAAAGAATTATGAGAAACAGAGGAAAAAGCTAAACCACTTCAGTAGCTGGTGTATAGGTGAAAAAAAATCCTATAAAATGCTGTGCATGTGCATGTAATCACAGGTACAATGGACTTTGTCACCCAGCTGTTATGAGCACCATGTGCTACTCTGGAATCAGGAATGTACAGTACATTCAGAGATACTATTGGAAAGTAGCACAAGGTAAATAAATACTAAAGTTTTTATGAGTGAACTTCTGTGAACCTGTAGAATATGGAAGCATGAGAAGAACTCATAAACAAAGGGCAAAAGTCAAAGAACAGATGAGGACAAGAAAGTGATATGAGAAGTGCAGCAGAAAAAAATTGTGAAAACAAGCATGCCTTTTATTTGACATTTATTCGGAAGAATATCCATTAAAGATGTGAATCTATTTTAGGATTCAGGAAACTAATGCCTTGCTCTTGGATTACAGTTATTCCCACTACCTGTCTCTTGATTATAACCTCATTAAACTCTATTGAAATTATATTTTTCCTGTATTCCAGATACGCTTTGGAAATTGTTGGCTACAGTGCAGTATAGCTGAAACTGATTTATTTCTAGCACTGTAACTACATTACAGTCAGTACTCTGTGTTTATATACAACCTCTGCATGTAAAGATTTTACATCAGAGTAAAAGGATGACTGCAAAAATCACTGTCTGCAGGTATGGCCTTAGAAAGTTCCCCACAGGCACAGCTTCAGATGAGAGAAACCAAGGGTGCAAATGAAGAGAATATTACAGTTAGTTTCTAATTAAACCAGACTCATACTAAAGAAAAAAAGCTGTATTCCACAGTAAGAATCCTGACAGGCCATGTCTACTCATCAAACAGGTGTTCAAGTACAATCAAAACTATTATAATATCACAGAACATAAAGAGGGGCAGGACTCCAAAAAGTCACTTCTATCCAAAGACCAATCTACAGCATTCCTGAGGTGTCCCAGCTGTTCGTGGAACCTCCAGAGGTGGAGATTCAAGAGCCATTCTTTGTTATGTGCTAATCTAGCTTCACTATCCCAGGATTTATCCATATACCACAACCCTGTATAGGCAGGCAAGGAAGGCTGTGCAATGACACACAATAGGTTTGGCAGCTGAGCCGTCACCTGCAGAGGCAGGCTTCCCAGTGTTAAACAGATGCATAGGGAAACTCTGAAAACTGCTCTATTCACTTGTGAAAAGTGAAAATCCCCCAGTGTTGGCAACCTTAGGAAATACATGCTCTTTTTGTTGTGTTTCAAGAGCATGTATTTCAATGATTGTTATCAACGTTGACTTTATATTCCTAAGTAATTTTCATGTGCCCAATAAGAATTATACCTGTGTCTGAACTGATGAACCTGAAGCAAGTTTTGTAGAGCTCTTGTATCACCTAGGTAGTTAAAACCATGTATGTTCCTGTTCAATAGAAAATTTCAGGTCATTATAAAGCAGTATGGAATAATCATAAATTTAATCTCTGCATAAAGCACTAGTGTGCTGTCACAATGTCTGTTAATAGCCTGTTTATTAAACCAACAAGAGTGTAATTTATGCCACCTTTAACCAACCAACTTGAAAAAAGGGTTTCTGGGAAATAATTTCCAATATTTACAGAATCTGGCAATCCTACAGAATCCTTTGAAAATTAATCATGTCAGCAAGAACAGCGAGGTGAATTATGGAGTTTGTTAATGCTTTCAAGTGCCGAAATGGGTGAATCCCGTTTTCATAACCTTTTCAATAATAACAGCAATAATAGGCCAGTTGGTTGTTTTTGCAGCTTGCAAGCAGAGCTGCGCAGCATCGCTGGCCCCAGTACAAACACGCTCCAGCAGCCACCAGCCCTGACACTGCTTCCTTCCACTGTGCCTACCAGCTGCTCTGAGTCACAGAGAGCAGGTATGCATCTCCAGCTTCTTCTCAGCAGCACCGAAAGCATGGGGGTAGTCTACAGAGAGGTGTGCCTAAGACAATTCTTGTGCTACCAGACTGTTCCCATTTCATAAAGCTCCTCTACTCATGTCTCTACCGCAAAAGCTACAGTCAAACTTCTCGCTATGACTCTGGGTACAAGTAGCAGGAAAATCTTCAGTCCTGGCTTCTGTGACCTTCTTTTTTTCAGCACTTTTGTGAGAGGATGGCATATCCTCCAGTACGCAGCAGGGTGAGGAGGATCTGATCTGTAGCTTTATTTCTTCTGGAGAGATCTGATGGCAGTGTGGGTACACCACAGACCCCCTGGCAGGCTCCAAATTAAGGGTGTTTTTAAATCTCACCTGCCAGGTGAAATTAAATAAACAGGTGCAGGTCCAGGTTATGTCACTCCAAGCTATGGCTCTTGCCACTTGTCATTCTGTTTGTCAGCATTTTCTGTGTGTGTATACACAGACTTTCTTACATAAATAAACAGGAAATATAGGAATCTGAGAAGTGAGTGACTATAAACAGGTTGATACCTCTTACCTGCATTTGAAGAGAAAGGGCGATGAAAAAGATCAGGCAGAGAATAAGAGGTTTTATTTCAGTACATAAAGCAATAAGGATAGCATTTCCAAACTCAATAAACAGCTGAGAAGAGGCATTTCAGGAGGACAGTTATGTGGCAACGAGCAAAGGCAGAGCGAAGTCCTCTGCAAGGAAAGTGGAGGGGAATAAATAGAGAGGGTCAGGCTACACCACCCCCGGCTGCTGACATTGACACTTCTAGTATCAGACAGGAATAAACAACAGCACAGCATGGGAACAATATCACAGTGTTGCTAACCCTCTTAAAAATCAAGCTCATGGGTGATCTCTAGCCAGCCACTTGTTTTTGTCTTACTCAGTAGTACTCAAGGCAGCAGCTCTTTTTTTGTTTTCTGCAACAAAAGCTGAATTGAGGGCCTGGCAAATTACAAGTGTAATGACCTGCTCTGAGTGTTCCTGCCACAAATACTGCCTTACTGGTTAAATCTCGGGTAGGTTACCACGATACTGCAAACACGACTTTGCAGCAACCCCCAGCCCTTCAACTCCCTGGCCACTGTGGGCTTAGGAGGTCATCCAGGCCCTACATAGCCAGAGCCAGTGATCCTGATTATCCGCTGGGACAGCACTGCTCTGGTGCCAAGCTGTGCAGAGGCTGTCCTGGCTGACCCTGGAGGGATTGCTGGCAGTGCAACACACAAGTGGGCAGTCAGCCTGTATCCTGGCCACTCTTGGGGGCATCTTCATGAGCCTGGCACCATGCCCTGCACACAGTTGATCCTGACTGCTCCGGGTGTTGGTACAAGGCGAACCCCCAAACTGCAAAGCAGAAAAGGTCACTCAGAGCAAGATTTCTGCTCCACAACATTGCAATCAGTTAGTAGCATTTGATCAATATCGGCTGCTTTTTTTTTTTAAATATTATTCATTGCAGATGTTAACAGTGGGCTGTTTACAGCATCTGGTAAGTCTTTTATTACCCTTCAGAAGTTTGGCTCAGTTGGGACTATGAGCATGTATTTTTACAGTTCTACAAATGATTTTCAGCCTTGTGCTGAAATCTCCTGGTCTTACTCATAACAGTGACAGCAATCCACATCACTGCTGTGGGCTGCTTTTTAGGAAGTGGGCATATGATGACACACTGGGAAAATAGAATCAAACCTCATTTGAAGAGACTCCATCTATTCCCCGTTTAGCATCATGACATCGTGATCAATCTTTGCACAAAGGAAATGACAAGCAGAAGGTGAAGGTGGGAACTGAAAAGGAGACCCCAGTTTCTGGTTTTATTCTGATGATACGCTTTCATGAAGGTCACAGAAATGAGGCCGTTTAGCAAGAACAGGGAGACCTTTAAGCTGTAACACCTCCTAATGCACCGTCAGGCCGCTCTACAGCACCGAATTGTCCCCGAACATCTTGCTCGGGACCGGGCTTGAAGGCTGGGATCCCGCAGGACCCGGCGCGGCTCAGGGCAGCCGCCGCCGCCGCATGTCGCCGCGTCCCGCGGGGCCGTGGGCGATTCCCTCCTGGCCCCTGCCGGCGGCTCCAGGAACTGCATCCCGCACCCCCAGCCCGCCTCTGCTCCGGCGCCCCCGGGGACTCCCGCGCCGGGTCTGGGGGACCGCAGGGACGTGGTGGTCATCAGGAAGGGCTACCATCCCCGAACATCCCTCCCTCTCCTCCAGCTGCTGCCCATAGGCACGATTTTTCAGGGATGCAGTTCAAGCATTTTTGTGTTATTATTGTTTATCCTGGATATCAGAGAATCACAGAATCATAGAATCATAGACGCAATCACAGAATCATAGAATGGCGTGGATTGGAAGGGACCTTAAAGATCATCTAGTTCAAAACCCTCTGCTGTGGGCAGTGACACCTTTCACCAGACTAGGTCTCTCTTATCTCCACCCAAGCTGCCCTTAAACACTTTCAGGGATGGGACATCCACAAAGTCTCTGGACAGCCTATTCCAGTGCTTCACACACACACACACACACACACCCTCATAGTAAAGAATTTTGCCCTAATATCTAATCTAAACCTACTCTCTTACAGCTTGAAACCACTCCCTCTTGTTCTGTCACTGCATGCCTTTGTAAAAAGCCCCTCTCCATATTTCTTGTAGGCTCCCTTTAGGTACTGGAAGGCTGCAGTTAGGTCACCCCAAAGCCTTCTCTTTTCCAGGCTGAACAAAGCCAGTTCTCTTATCCTTTCCTTGTAGGAGAGGTGTTCCATCCCTCTAATCAACTTGGTGGTCCTCCTCTAGGCTTGCTCCAACAAGTTGATGTCCTTCCTGTGTTGAAGACAGCAGAGATGGATGCAGTGCTCTCTCCTATGCTGAATCAACATAATAAGAAGGAAAGAAGAAGGTAGAAATTATTTGACACATCTGGAAGGGAAATGGAAGACTACTTGTGAAGTTAAAATACAATTCAGTAAAAAGAGGGGGCAATTTGCCTTGTGTAGGCCCTGAAGAAGGGGAACTTGTGGTCAGGCAAATACTAGACGTGAAGCTGGAAGAATCAATGTCCAGGATTACTGCAGAAAATAAGCTGGTACCAGAGAGGTTCCTCAATGCCTTTTGCCACAATTCGTATTCCAGTAACACAATGATATCAGCAATTCTCAGTGGTCAGGATCAGGAAGCTCTCTGGCACAGTATGACATTGTATTCTTTTTCCAAATGCCCTGAAGCAACACTAACAAGAAGTTCAGTCTCCAGGCAGGGTATTCCATAACTTTATTTTCCAATGTTCTCCTTCTGAGATATTGAAATGCAAACACTAGATGGGAAGAGTGATTAACTACTAAGAGCAGACTGTTGTGATTCTACATTCCTCTGTTTTGAGGAACTTAAGGGGAATACAGTTTAAATGTTCACATTAAATGTTAAATATTAATTATTTTAATCAACAATAAACATATTTAGACTGTTATAGTAAACGGTCAAATGGAATTTTATAAAGAGAGATAAGGTGGAAAAAAAGTCTTGGTACAGCATTCTTTCACTTTGTTTTCTGTCCAAAAGATAGATCTCTCCTAAAAGTCACCATAAATGGCAATAAGTACCACAGGTCATACCTTAATCTGTCCTTGCTAAAACTCACCATTGAAATATTAAGAATAAATAACATCTAAGTGAGGGCCTTTTTGGAAGCTTTAACCTAAGCAATTGGAAAGTTAGTATGCAAATTATGCGAGTTAATTTGGAAATAAATTCACAAACATAGCGAAATGCTGGTATACTTACTAATGCTGCTTACAGGGGTAGAGAGAATATCTGCCTAATGTGGAATATCTCTGTCCCACTGTGCTAACCCTGTGTGGTGTTGGGCAGACTGGCTAGTGCTTCTCAGTTATCAGGTTAATATGCTAAAGAGACTTGGTCTTTTCACTTGCTCAGGACACATGAATTGAAGAATTGTTGCCTTCATGGCCTAGTGGCTAAATATTGGTGACTGGGACTCAAAATAGGCAGCTGAATGAGGGTAAACACAATATGCACGTAATTCAAATTGGTTGTGGTTAGGCTGTATGCTTTCAGGTAGTGGTGTTTTGGAAGCTTTTTCCATCGTGAGGTTATTGAAAATGACCATATAGCTTTGATTTAAAAGCTCTAGAATACATTCACTCAGTGATCAGCTGGGGCAATTCAATGTTGTTGCAATTAAACAACATACTTCATCTTCACTTTGTAATATTTTTTTCTGAGATGCTAAATCAGCAATAGATCTGTAACCTGCTGACTAATTACCAGTTACTATGCTCTACAACTACTGGTAAATAATAAAACCTTGAGGCAATTGAAAAAGAAAATACAGTAAAATATGGAAATAACCATAGCAATTAAAAGTTACTTTTTTCTTAGTCTTTTTTAAAACAAGTCAAATACCATCACTAATACCTTCCAGTCAAAACAACAGCCATTCTGCTTTTATTAAGGACAATAAACTTGCTGATGTTCCAGTTCCATTCCACTTCTAGAAAACAGAATCGATTTCTGTGTTTAAATATTTTTCAACTCTAAAAGGGGAACCCAGCGTTTTGAAACAAGCTCATCGGTCAGTCTGGTTACATTCTTTGCAACAGCTGACCTGTAGCCTACTCCTCATGTATTTCCACTTACATCTTATAACCATTTTAGAGTTTTATAGCTTCTGACATCCTCCCTGCCCTACTTCATCACTGCATCTCAGGTCCAGAATGTGTCCAAAGCCCCAGGGCCGTGCCTGTCTGACTTCCATACTCTCAGTTCAAATGGATGCTGGTGCAGTCCAAGAGCTGAAGCATGCTGAGGTTTGAAGCTCTCTTGTAAGTTCATCTGAAGGGCCATGATAAATCAGATCAGTGTAAGAATAAGATTGCACCATTAACCATAGAAAAACAAAATAATGGAAATTATTCAAGCAAAGATGGGGAAAGTAGAACATGCCAGAACTAGTAGGCATATTTCTACCATCAGGGATCATAAATGTTTGTTTCCTGAGGCATGCATATTAGAAGGAGCTTTTGTGGCAATATTTTGTGAGTGGATTAGAGCTGGAAAATACCTTTTTCTGTTGAAAGAACATCCTCTGAAGTTATACAGTGCTACAGCACATGGTTCAACTCATAGAGGAGAATTAATAAAAACAAGCATTATTTATGTGTGGAAATAAAAACTGTGTTTTTTGCCTTTCACTTCATCCCCCACCCCCACAATGACACTGCCAAGTCCATGCACTGTTCAGTCTCATCCTTTCGTGTTTAAGTAAACTCGGGGATGAAAAGTGTGCCTTTGTTCCCTGAAGTATCAAAGGAACTGTGATGTTCCTTTCTCATGCCAATCATTGTAACAGTCATTAAGTCAGCATAATAGGTGCCAGACTTTCATGTTCTAAGGGTTGATGGCACATACACAAAATATTACTGTTATTGTTATTTTTACTATTTTTAGGCATACTTTGTTAAGACTACAGCAAGCCTATGAAAAGACAGAGGTTCAGTTGGTGGCCTTTCTTGGGAATCTCTCTTAAAGCCGCATGTGAGGCAAATTAGGAATGGAAGGAGCACCAGGTTAGGGTCTGCAGCAAGAAAGGAAGAAGCCAGACCAGTCCTGGCCCTGCTTCCACAGGATTTGTCTTACCCTGGGGCCCTATTGGCTTTGGAGTGACTAGAATCAAGCACCCAGACATCAGCTAGTCTTTCCGCTAGCCAACTATGCAGCATACTTGTTACTAAATTCTGCCAAGGAAAAGACCTAACAGATGTAGCTTTCTTTTAAATATATTTAGCTGTTGATGCAACTGAAAAGAAAATATCTTGGTAATACAAGATTACCAAAACATAGTGACTCATTCTCAGGTGTGTTGTGAAAGCCAGATTTATTCAGGGCTTTTCCCTGGTGGCAAACCGAAAAGCTTATCTCAACTTACTTTTTAAAATCTGATTTAAGTTTTAGTTGTAGGTTTTCTGTTGGCACGAAGGAAATTGTGGATTTGGATCTTTCAAGGCATTCTGGAGTATGTTTGAAACTAGATACTTATGATTATTCATATCAGTACAAAGAAATCCTCAGATCTAACCAACACAACAGCAACAATAACAATTACAGTGTCACTCTTTCAGCTTTATCTCATTTTAGCAATGGAGAAATTGTGATTTAGAGTGGCTAAAAGATGCCAATAGGTGCAAAAGAAACCAACAGGGAACAGAAATCTGTTGTTTCAGGTTTTAATTTGAAACAGAATGCTTCACCTTAAAAAAAAAAAAAAAATCAACTTGTGAAAACAAAGAGCTGGTAAAGCTCAAACGGCTGAGACCCAAGGTAGCAATACATACTCTCTAGTACCCTCATGTACATGATTGCACTTGTTGCATCTAACCAGTGAGATCAGTTCATTGAAACACCTTGGCTGATCACATGGTTTCCAAAAGCCTGACATTGCAAATTCTCTGTTGATATCACAGAACATCCAATCTGTGTAATCCCTCAGGGATAAAAACCAACGGAAGTAGATATTTAAATATACCTTCTGAAAATCAACCTTCTGAGGTTAAGTGAAGGTTAATTAAAGAATGGTAGCTTAGAGAAAGCAAGACAGAGCAAAGGTTTGCCCAGATGTACATTACTGTAAAACCTAAGTCTAATAAACCTTTTTTATGGTCCTTACTAGAGGTTTGGCACAGGACTGAGGAATTCTGTTTTTTAAATAAACCTCAAAGTTTGTTGTTACAGGAGCCCATGTGTGCGTGTGGTCATTTCCACAGATGTTTGGAAATCCAAGGAGGGTGGATGAATTGAGGAAAGTTATTTGTTCTTTATGTTAATCATTAACTGCTACTGTATTAAACTGAGGTACCTAGAAGTCTGTGACAGAAAATGCAATTCGATGATTTTTTTCACCTTGTCTCATATGTCAGAGCGTTCTAGACAGAACTTTCTACTTCAAAACATTATTTCCATATTCTACTCTATTTTGTACTGGTTTGTTCAAAAGCATTCATTGGCTGAACACAACAGAACAATGATGCCTGCCAAGCATAACCTCCTTGTCTAGAGAAGAAGGCAGCACTCAGCTATCACTGTTAACTCAAATCAACATGAGTCTGAAAGACTGATAAGCAATTAAATGTCTTGAATTTGCAAATGCTTATCCTGCATAGTATAAATTATCTGAATATGGTAAAATACTAATTGATTTAGAGAAATCAAGCTATTTACTGTTGATTCTTTGAAAAAATTACCTATGCAGTACGTTGTAAAGCACAAAACTGTATCATGTGATTGGTAGATCTTTGTGGATGGATTGGAGAACAAAAAAAAAAAACCTCAACATAGTCCATATACTGTGAGCATAGGTGTTATTTCACAGGAGCATTGTCAGACCAGGAAAATTTCACACACTGAATGCTAGGTTCTCATCATTATATTTCCCCATGCAATTATGATGATTTTCCCTCCCTCTCCAGTTAAAAAACCCCAAACAAACAGACAAACAAAAAACCAAAACAGACACACACAAACAACAAAACAAACAAACAAACAAACAAACAAAAGCAAGCACCACAGACTTTGTCTACCTCTTAGGTTGGACCTTGCAGGATCTTCCTAAGAGAAATTGTAGCTTAGTGTTACCCAATCCCCATATGTAAGCCCTTTCCTGTCAAGTCACTTGACACAGTGCAGACACACAGCAGCACAAAAGAAAATGCATCGGGTCTTAAATGTCTCAGAGAGGAGATAAACAAATTGTTCATCACTTTTTGGCCATGGCTGGCTGCTGTGCTGTAAGCAGCAGCCAGTTCTAGGATAACAGGCTTCTGGTGAATGGTAGCTGGTGCAATTTTTTTAACATACCAGATGACACCAAATAGATGCATCTTGTGTGAAAGATGGATTAGAAATTTGTTACCCTCGCATTTGTTCAGAGTTTGTGTGTTTGGCTAATTCTTTGACAGCTTCGGGTCTTTCCTGTCCACAAATCAGCCAGTAATCACTCCAAGCAGGTGCACGGAGAGCTGTAGCTCCTGAGCAAGGACTTTTACACACAGAGGTGCTCATAGGCAGAGGCTGCTCTATAGCTGTCTCTGGTACAGACTGCACCAAAAATGTGATCCCCTGCCTGTGCTCTTGTATGACCAAATCTTCTGCCTGATACTTTGAGGACATTCCTCATAAACTACTTAACTCCCACACCGGCAAGAACCTTTCCAGTTCAACCTCCCTTGCTCCTCCCCGCTTCTCTCACAGTGTATGAAACTGTCCAGGAAAGTCAGGATTTGTGTTCAGTTAAGCCCAATTTCTCCCATTAATTGATGGAGCAGAAACGCATTTGTAACTTCAGTATCTGAGTACAGTCTCTTAAAACACGTACCCATAGAGAGCTGGTGCAATGGAAGCAATGCTGAGGTTCCTGCTTTGCAGAGTGCACAGAGAAATTGAAGGCCAAGTCTTCCACTGTATGGAGACACCTAACCTTTATTGATTTCCTTTGAATCACAGAGGAAGTTGTTGCTAAAAGAGAGGGTTCAGAACCCAGTCTAGAATATTAATCACTGTCGTCTTGCAGTTAATCCAATTATCCTTCCAATTTATACAGTACTTTTCAGTCAATCACATACAGTGGAACATTAGAATGCAATTTTGAGGGCACAGCAACCAATTACCAGGACATATTCACATTCATGGAGACCAAGCAAGTTATTAAAATGCATTTTTTGAAACTGGAGAATGACCTGGAAAAGGTTGTGCTGTAATTTCCATGCACTGTCAGAACAAACTGATCAAGAGCAGCAGTTCAGTGTCCTGGCCTACCACAAGGAATGAGAGAATAAATAGTTGTTGCTCTTCACTAATCAGCCACCCCTCCACAGGCAGCTGGCAATGCAAGCAGGCAATCTGCAAAAAGACTATTTACTATTAATAAAATTCAGTAACCTCTATGGTAAGGAAGTGTTCTTCAGACAAAGACTCTGGAATCAGTCCCCTTGCTTCCATTTGGAACCCATTAAGCAAAGAATTAATTCAGTGGAAACGGCTGCTTATATAAAACCAAAACAGTGTCCTCTCCCTTAGACAGATTTTGTAAGCCAGACATATGTTTTCCACGGGTTTATGTCATTTAATGCAGAATGTTGGCACTAATGAAGGAGTTTTGATGCAGTATATATCTGGTCCAAATTCTTCTCATAGAAGTGATTCTTGATCTGTCTTGTCTATCCTTAGTTCAGAGGTCCCTGGGAGAACGACTCTGTTCAACACAAATATAAATAGTATAGAAATTAAACCCTCCCTCTTGTAAACTATTTTGCAGGTTGAGAGCCTCACACTGATGCATGGCTCTGTGGTGTCAGACCTGCTTTGACATGCTGCTTAAGCATCACTCTTTACTAATTAGCAGTGTGTTCAGTGAAAGGTACAATTTATCATCTGACAGGAGGTATTAATTTGATGACACCGTGAGAATATTTACAAAATTCTATTAGTCTCAACATCAGTTAAAAAGAAAATATAGACAAATAGACCTGGGTAAAGAAAAACATGCATGTGGGAGAGGTTTCTCTAAAGTTTTCTCAAGAAAAGAACCCCACAGTGCTATAGGAAGTAATCCCTGTTCTATTTGGGCTAAATGAAATGCAAATGTAATTTTGGGGGTGAGGGCTGCAATGCAGAATTTTGATATTTTTACTGGGAGCAATGCTTAATGGCCCAGTAAAGCTGTAATAACATAGAGAGCCATTCATCTCCAGGCCTCTGAGACAAAAATAGTCCAGACACAGCCACAGAGAGGTTGTTATCTGGTGAACATCCAGTAAGACAAAAGTTGGATGTCTTCCAGTCACTTCCAAATGAGCCCTGTCTGTAAAGCTGGTAGTGATAAAACTATTTTCAGTTTCCATCCAGAAAGGTAATAAAGTGAACGAGAAATTCAAAGATCTCATCTGTGGCAGACCCAGCAAGGGCTGCAGAGAAGACTGACCAAGAGAGCAGTGAATTTGGGTTGTGAGGATATGTTAAGTGTTTATGTCAGGTCCTGCACACACAGTGCCGTTCAAACTTCATGGTGTGCAGCAAATCTGGCACTTGAACCAGAGGTTCAGTGCTGCTCTGTATATACAGTTTATATACAGGGTGACACACAGCCCCAGGACTAGCACAGCTGGTGTCTGGCAAAACCATGCAACAAGACGTAAAAACTACTGCAAAAGTTTTGAGAAGTTTTCACAGAGAAAATATCTTACAAGACACTTTGCACTTTTCATGGAAACTTGAAAACCTGCAACAGTCACACTTGGACTCTAAAACTTGTAAAGTCTATTCCAGGTTGTTTTCTAGCAGGGATACTGTAGTTACAACTCAGATTGGTCTCTTTATCTGGAAGAAACACCATTAGTAAAATGCTTCTCCAATAATGATACCAAATTGTCCTACAAGAACTGGACTGTGTATCCTTTCCTTTGACACACAAATTAACACCGCAACCCAGGAAACAGGAGAGATTTATTTTGTAGCTGTTAGGACTTGCCTCTCACATGAAGGAGATAATCTCCCGAGATTTACTTCTGTGGTGGAATATTCCAATCATTCCATGGATTTCAGGATTAGTCATATCTGAGGTACAATTTTTTTAGATGTTTTGAAATGTCAGGAGGGAGAGCTTCCAAAATTAACCATTTGTGGGGATGGTTCTGAGAGATTGTAACTCAGTCAATACTTTCCCATGTTTTTGCACAACAAAAAGCTACTGAATGGCATCTTTTCTGGGAAGCATCATTAGAAAATTGCTGACATGGGGTAAATCAACCTTGAATTTTGCAATGCATTTTAAGTTCTTACTGATCATCCATGTGGAAAATCTGGTGCTTGCTTAAGCAAGAGTGTATGTCATGGATAACATTTTCCACTTCTTTGTCCCTTCCAAACAGAAGGACCCCTTTGTAGGAGAGTGCTGTGTACTTTGGTTTCCTGTCAGTCCATGGAAGGATGGCTGAAGAGGCAGGATAAAACATTTTCCTTTCTCCTCCAAGAACTTTGTGTTCACATCCTGCGTATTGTCTAAAGTGACATAAGGCCTGAGTGATTTTCTATTGACATACATGTTCCTGGTATCAAATCAGTGAACAAAACCCACTATAATGACTGAGCCAACAGACCATTATTGTTTTAAAATAGCAGGCGGTAACCAAACCAAGCGATCCACCTAAAAATTTGACTGAAGTTGCCCACAGCCTTCTGGTTAGGCATTTCAGTCAAACATGAGAAATCCAGCAGCTTTATTCTCACCTTAGCAGATCCTACAACAAAACAGTTACATTGTCCTCACTCTCGGATATGATCCAAATCTAATACACAGTTAACCTCCTAAGCAAAGTTAAAGGGGAATAGGGAGCAGAAGAAAACAGGGAAAGAATTTAAAACCCTCCAAAAGCTACTCAAAACTAATGCATTTGCATTTTTTTTAATGAATAGGTAGGTTTTTAAATGACAGGCATGGAAAACATCTAGAAAGATTTAGTTCCCAGTATTAAGACACAGAACCTGTCATTAGATTGACACACTTGACCAGGAGGGTTTCCTGCTGTAACTATTTGCAAAGGAAACCATGTTGAGGAGTCACCCCATGGGTTCAGGGAGAGGTTTTGATTTTATTTAAATGATTCATGACATTACAGTGCTATGTTCTCTTTGGATGTTTGATGTTCATGGAGATGTAATTTTCATGTTTTGAAGTTTTGTGTCTTTTGTTTTTCCTTCTACCTATCTGTAGTCATCAGACAAGATAAATCCTCCTAAAGGAGTACTCTGAGTTCTCATAAAAAGATACTCTAGTTGTCCAGGTACTTGCCCAGCCCAGCCCTGTTTATAATAACCTCAGGAGCAACCTCTGTGCCAGAAATAGTTTACTAGGAAAACTGGAAGTCTTAAAGTCACTCTGTAACTTGCACAAGGTCAATGTAAATGTTCCACCTGGGCAAACAACGAGGGAGGACATGCTGTTATGAACCTTGAACAAGGAACATCCAAGCAGAAAGTTGAATCCAGGACAGAAAGGTGTGTCAGAATTCAAAAATTTATAAAACTACGCATTTAGGAAGAAACCCTGAATTCAAGCCAGTCAGATCCCACTACTGAACACAATACCTACTTCTTTATATCCCACCATGATGCTCCAGCTTTACATTGCTGGTATTCACCACAAAGCACCACTGTCTGTCTCCTGAAGCAGGACCTGTGGAGCCAGGCTCAGATCTTTGGGAGAAGTGTGATCCAGGACTGTGACAGAGAGGTCCAAGTGCACAGGAGAAGCCACAGTGCAAGCTGCAAAGAAATCGGGGAGCAGGTCACCCCAGAGGATGTACTCCCTGGTGTTACATCTTCTCCCCATCCTGACACCTTATCCTTTTGCTTCACCAGCACGTTTGATCCTCATAGAGATAGCAGAACTTCAACTTTTTAGAGGATTGATCCAGTTCAAATTTTCATACTATTGAAACAACATGTTAATCCAGAAAAATCCGCCAATTCTGTGCAAGCACAGATTGAAAGCAATCCTCTTCATCCATTTTCACAAATCACATTTGCTTCAAAAAGCCTATTTTCAGTTTGAATTTGAAACATGTGGGTAAGCTTGTTACAATCCCCATCTCTGATTAAAAGCAAATCTTTCCTTTTGGGTCTCTTTAGATTAGGAGCACCAAAGTTGCTTTCTCATACTTTACATCTCTTACTTTTTCCACCTCTCTGTCTCTAATTTTGTCAGTGCCAATATGGCTTTACCACACTCTTTTGGCAGTGGTGAAATGGCATATATTAATTCATAATTTTTTCATAAGTATTCCAACCAATCTTTTGTCTTCAACCAAGACAAGGAAATGGACAAACATATTCAGGCTTCAGTTTTCAAGCACTTTAATTCCCTACATTTAAAATTAGCTTCTCTCTGTCTCTAATTTTGGGTTCATACCCTCTGTTTCTGGCAGGTGCTTCACTTTCGGATCACTGCAGGAGAGCATTAGAAATAATTCAAGAATATCCTCAGAAAACTAAATGACATTTCTTCACTCCATGACCTCTTTTAGTTCATCTCCACCTATGCAGATTTTTTTCCTTTGTAGACTAAGAAAGAAAGAAAAGGCACCTCTTTTAGAAACCTCTGCATCTAGTCTTAGCATTGTGGGTTGGCCACTCTCGCTTGCATAGATTTCATACTCAAGGACTGTAGAAAGTTCTAAAAACAGAGCCAAAAACATTGTCAAAGATGTTATTTACACATCAGCCCAACTTTTCTACACTATTAGCTTTTACCAGTCATGTGTGCCTCTTTTTACAAGTATGTCACATGCTTCCTACAGTGAAAGTAAGAGCTGGACCCTTAGGCTTCAAAAGTTATGTGTGCTTTGTGTTCAAGTATTGTCTATTTAACAACGAAGCTATTGCACGGAAGCAGCAGAGCAGCCGCTTCTTTCCCCCCAGCCTTTGTAGAACAAAGCACCAGGCTCCTCAGGATTCAACTTTGTTGTTCTGCTTTTGTATAACCAAGCTGTCATCCGGCCACAGGCGCCGGTGGCCACAGCCCCCCCCCTCACAGAAGCAAACAGTTCAAAAGCAGGGCTGGGTTTATGCAGTTTAATTTGATGTGTCAAGCGTCTTTATTACAAGCATTCCTGCAATGTTTGCTGTTAACACTCAGAAAAGGACATGTATCAAATCTAGCCAAGACATGGGCAGGGACAGAGGACAACTCTGGCAGCAACTTTCACATCCTCTGAGAGAAACTGCAATTTTCAGGGTCAGCGTGCAAACTAGAAAGAAAATACTTTAGCATGCTGTAATATTGATCTTTCACGAACATCAGATGGGATTAAAAACAATAGTGTTTGCCACTGGCCATCCAGGTTTTGCCACTTCTCAATATCCTTAACAGTCTCTTCCAAGGAGAGAAAAAAAAATATGTTTGCAGACAAGCAATTTGCAGCCAAATTAGTCAGGTCAGATATGAGTTAAACTTACAGTAATTTTGACAGGCGTGTCATCCTTTCTCCAAGTGACTGTTTAACTCCCACTCAGACTATTGGGAACAATATGACACACTGCTGCACTCCGTAAATGCTCAGAAGAAATCCCTCTGCCAGAGATAATATACTACAAAGATCACTGTGCTCAGTGATCTCAGCGTATGAAGAGAGACTACTCATCAACATATTCTTTAAGGGTTCACAAAAAAAAAAAGAAAAAATCTGGAACCCCAATGCCCATTTGCTAAAATTTAGACCAAACCCTTCTAGAAACTTGTCAGTGTTTTCTTCTGCTGTGTCTATTGCACAGGCACCATGGTAATAAGGGATTCAGAACAATTCCTGATTAAATCCAAGAAAGATGACATACTTCATAATAGTGATAGGCAGATGGAGAGAATGATTTAAAAAGTAGTCTGTTCATTCCCGTTTCTCACTATACCTGTACGCATTTTGATTCACAGCTTAAACCTCCTGTCTCCAACTGATCCTTTCAGAGATAAAATTGATACACCAGGCAATAATAGACTTCATATAAATGGAAAAGCTTTTCTTTTCCATGAACCCAATGACTCATTCATCTTTCAAGTATCCGCTCCAAACACGTTTCTTACAGCAAATCCTCTTCCAGTAACATTAGTGCACGAGATGTCCATCATAACTACTGACAAGAAAGACACAAAAGAAAATTGCTTGTTTGTACAGAAGCAAGAATGGTCTTCTGTTTACAATACTTTGCCTGTGACTGAAGACATATGGGTTCCAATCTTTATGCAGGGCCATGAATTCTGTGTGAGTTTATGCTATTTACTTTATCTCTTGCGCTGATTCTCTTTCGCCTAAAGAGACCATTGTATCAGGGCTTTCACACCACCTGGGGACAATGTCAGCATTTGCTTAATTTTGGCATTCATTGGGTTTAGTTGCATGTGTGAATAACTGGGTTACCATGAAGAGTGCTATATTGTAATTATTCATCTACACCAACTTTCTCAACCAAACTTTCCCTGAAGTCTGTATCTATGCTAGGGTTGTTGGGTAAGCAAACACCAGCTGAGCAAGACAACCAAGCCTTGTTAAGGTAAGTAGATAGGCACCACCCAAGGAAGGTAGCCCAAGGCCATGGGAAGCTGGATAGAAAACAAAGAAAATTCCTTTTTCATAGAGGAGCTCCTCCCTAGCCACACACAAACACACCTAAACTAGCTCTCTGCAGTTCAAAAAAACTCACTCCAACCTTCCAGTCTTTTCTACCTGGCAACAGGCTGCCTTACAGGAATTGCATGCTCTAATACAAGCATATTGTATACTGTGCTGTGATCGTTCCCTTGCTTTCCTTCAAAAGAGTAAGGCAAAAATCCCTGGTGAGTATATTAAAGGTTAAACCTTATACATTGTTACGCCTCCTTGTAACACCACGTTGTTACTAGAGAACTGACTAATCAGTTACTTAATAAAAGATGTCCGTCCCAGTACCAAGTGGAAAACATGCATCCTCTGCAGTGAGCAAGTTCTTGGAATTCTTTCCAGCAAACACGCTTTGTCTGACCTGACAATGCTCCACAAAGTGGTGCAACTGTAACAAAATGGTGTTTCCCAAAGGTAAAAGAGAAGGAAAGGAGGTTTGAGGTCTTTACACCCAGTTCTTACACACTTTCTTTCAAACTGCGCTGCCTGCCTTTCTGCTCCATGCACTCTCCTGGCCATTAGCACCCCTGTACGTGACTGAGACCACTTAACTGACCCCACATTATTCATTACAAGGTAAGAAAAACACTCTTCAGGGAGTTGCTCTATCTGCTTATCATAGTGCCAATCTCACCCACCATATTTTTAATCACTCTTATGTCTGCATCCATGTGCTGCATGCCCCAGGGCTCACGAACCTTATCATTTTGTTGATCTGTATAGAACCATGCACACTCCCTGTCTATAAATAACAGAAGTAATTATTACTAGTAAATAATATATACTAGCTCATTTCAAATGAATCATGTTCTCTAGTCACCCTGGAGAATGAATAAAATAGGCAAAGCTGCAAGGCATCACTTTAAAATACTTCTTATATAATTATTATGAAATTGCATTAGGCTATGACTCATTCCTGCAAATGCAGGATTCATTGAGAGTAATTAAAATAAGTCACTATCTCTTCAGGGCAGTGACTCATAGCCTGCTGTCCATAGTGGAGTGCAGTGAAGTCAGAGAAGCTCCTTTAGTCCCACCAAAAAAACAATTGCAGTTTATTGAAGCAGTGAGCAGGCTCAGTTTGCTCTTCCCTTTAGTCCAGGGTCTTACTAGGACTGTAGGGAAAAAGAAGGGGGCTAAACACAACTGGAATATACACAAATGTCATTTTCCTAAATCATTGCTGCAGGATTTCAAAAAAAATGGTGTTGTCTGTGTGTAACAGTATGGCAGTTATCTAATCAAAGGCTGCTAACAGTAAATTGTCATAATTAGTGGGTATAAATGGATCATTTCATGACAGAAGTCAAGTTGCAGCTGAGATTATCGACTATGGGAGGATTTACAGCAAGACAAGTGATGTCAGCCTCTGCACCCATGTATATCTGCACAATAGCTGACAAGAGCTTATATTATCAAATGTTTTTAAAAAAATACATGTCTTAGCCAAGTCAGGTGAGAATAATTCATATAGTTTGGGAATTTGGTCACCATAACATAAAGCTACTGAATAAAAGTCAGTGTAAAAAACGATGCGAATTTAGCTGCACTGCTCTCCCACACTCCAGCACTAATGACAGCTCGTAAGTAACTCTTTGTTTATCTCTGCCATGGTTTTCCATGCTCTACAGTTGGTGCTCTCTGTTTCCTAGCATGCCTTGCTTTGCTAAATACATTTTATTTTTTCTAAGTATATCCTTTTCATGAGCTTTTCAGCTCTTTTGATATGGGAATAGTCAAACATCAAATACATTTCTCATTGATATTCTTAACAGTATTTTGTATCAGCAGATTGCTGTCCAAATGATGAGAATTTCCTTAGGGAAAGAGTATACTTTCAAATATAGAAATTAAATCAATAAACAAATCTAAAATCTACCAGTGCTGGGAAATGTATTCTTGGGAATACATGGTTAACCCAGTATCACGATAAAGAATGCTTTCTCATTATAAAACCCCTTGCAATAACACATATCATAATTGTAGTAATCTGTGACAGTTCTATATTAATTAACTGACTTCTCTTCCTTAAATCTTACCATCCCTGCTAAAGCTTGAAAAATGCTGTGCAGAGTTTAACCTGTTTTATGAGCCTAAGCATAATGAATTTGTTAAGAAAATTGTCAGGTATACTGAAGGAGGTGGAGTTCATGATGTCCAAGCCAGGTTAACAGCAAACGGTGCTTTAAACATCTACCTTCTCTTTCATATCTCACAAGCACATTCCAACTATTAAGTGGTTGCTTCATCACTTTCTCTGTACCAAGGGGGACACTAGTGTACCATCTTGATAAGCTCCATTTGAGTATAAAACATGATATTGCACATTGGCCCAGGGCCTAAAAGGCGAGGTGGAATTCATTTAGCAAACTGTTTTTTAAGGAAGTTTAACTGCCACTTTTTTTGTTGCTGTTGGGAACAGAGATTGTAACTGATAAAAACAATGTGCTTTCAGTTTGTACCCAGGTTTGTAAATAACCATGGTACATTACTGGGTATAAGCCCCACTTGTGTAAAAAAAAAGGTATACGTTTGCATTTTTGTAATTGTATAGGATTCTGGCTGGAATGGAGTTAGTTTTGCTCATATAAAGCTGTGCCTTGCATTTCTGACTAGAGTGGTGTTGATAATACACCAGTGTTTTGGCTATTGCTCAGCAGTACTTGTAGAGCATCAAGGCTGTCACTCTGACCTTCCCTATCTAAGGCCAATAGGCTGGAGATGAGCAAAAGGTTGAGAGGGGAAACAGCCAGAACAGCTGACCCCAACTGACCAAAAGGATATTCCATACCATATGGTGTCACGCTCAACAACAAAAGTTGGGAGAAAGGGTGTCGAGTTGGGAGAGTGGAGAGTTAAGGCATTTGTCTTCCAAAGCAACTACTACATATAGTGAGGTCCTGCTTTGCAGGAAGTGGCTGCACATTGCCTGCTGATGGGAATTAGAGAATACATCTCATTTTGCTTTGCTTCTGGGCGCAGCCTTTGCTTTTCTCATTAAACTGCCTTTATCTTGACCCATGACCTTGCCCGTCATAATTTCTCTCCCTGACCTAAGAAGAGGGAGTGAGAGAATGAATTATGGGGCAGAGATGCCTGGCATTTAGGCAAGATCAAGGCACCACAATAATATTCACTGAGTCTTAACTTTCTACACCTTGACATGTCAGAACTTTCAGCTCAGGTAGGAAGAACTGGAAGGTCTTTCGTAGTTCATATTCAATTTCTCTATTCTTCATGCCTCATCTGTACACTTTCTTACTCCTATGATTCAGGACTTGATATGATAGAAGCTATAAGCTCACCCCATTCATTAGGTATTTCACCCATCTATTAAGAAGAAAAATCACATTATCTTTCTTCCAGACCACTTTGCGCAGTGGCTCTCTTGTATAAAATGAGATTTTGATTTCAAAGCAGTAAGTCATGGACACACAGCAGCACTCCAAAAATCAACACCACAAATAACCAGCCCCAGTGAATAAATCCTGTGGACTGTTTAGGCAGAGAGATGCTAACTTTGTGATACAGAAGTACAGAATATCACACTAAAACCCTTAGTTGACATGTTCTGTCGGTTGTAATGATATTAATAAGCATTCTGGCAACTGTATCCAATGTTTCCTTCACATAAAATTAGTCCCTTTCTTTGTGCCTCAGAAATCTTTGAAGAGCATAACCATACAGAGCAAAGAAGCTCACTAAAATGTTCTCTGTTCTGTCCCCATTTTTGCAGGCATGTTCTCAAATACCCTAGGGAAAAGAAAACCAGTATTTTTCACTAAAATTACTTCTAAATAAAAAAAAAATAAATTCCCACTAAGGAACATCAGTCACCTCATAAGCAGGAAACCTTTGAACTGTGCTCTGTATTTCTAGAAGAAATAGTTTAAATTCCGAATTCTTTGCCTTCCTGAAATATGCTGGAATTCTCTCCTCTTATTTGTGTCCACCTTATAAGTCATCCGTTGCTTTATCTCACCAGTGGAATTTCAATTAATATGAAAAAAGAACAACCAAAGCCATTATTGCGGGGCCAAGAATAAGTGCATGTGAATTATGTATGCTTGTGCACTGAAGAACTGTATGATACTGTTTTTCATTATAACCATTATCCTGTCTTTCACACTCCTCCTTTCCTATTTATGTTTCTGATTTGTCTCAGTATAAACTGCTAAAGTTAGAGACCATGTCCCTGTGATACCCATAGCACTGAGGGATGGCACTGGTGTCATTGCCTATAATGCTCATACAGAAGACTTCAAAGCAAACTAGCATAGGTACAAAATTAGTTAGGACAGACATATGCAACAAGTAATTTACTTTCATCAGTACATCACTTTTGTTGAACAAAACTGGGCATTCAGCTGTCTGAACTGCATCTAATGACTGCATTTGGTACCGTTCTTCATGTTAACTAGTGCTACACTGAATATCAGGGTATGTTGGTCAATCTCCATATGTTATCTTCCAAGACAAAGTTTTTAGCTTCCAGCAGCAAAAGAACACTCAAGGCTAGATCCTGATCAAATCACTACAAATGCAGTTTATGGAAGAGCATAGCCTTTGAATTGTTTGTTATAGTATTTCAGGATACACTGAAACCAAAAATTAAAGTTATTCTTGATTGCATAGGTTTTATTTAATCAAATGTGTTTAATCCAATGAGTTAAGGGATTAACCCATTCCCCCTTTCAGTTTATATACATCGAGATAGTAATGTGTTGGCTTTTGATAGAATCACATTTTTATTCCTCCTTGCTATGTACATATAGCATGGGCAATGTTTGAATTGTTGAAAAGTTGGTTTGATTTTCAGGGCAGTATCATAGACATTGCCATGCCTCAGACCCTTTGGAAGGGGAGGGCCCATTTATTTAAAAGTTGCACTTTAAATGGTTTCAGTGCCACGAAAACCTTTACAGATGTGTTTTCAAATAGTACAGGGAATGCCTGAAAGACACACATACTGGCACTGAAACATGTAATTCAGTTTGCTCTCAGAGGTTTGTGGCAGTACAGTTTGCAATCCTCATTGTCACTGACAAACACATGCCAAGGCCCATGTGAGGCTGAGATTGCTTATCACTTATCTCTTTTTCTCTCTCAATCTTTGTGCCACCTTTTTTTTCTCTTAATAATCAGAAAGATTAAAGTGGGACAGCAAGTATTTTCTAAGATAGGTTATTGGTTTAGCACGAGGATGTCTGAGTAGGTTGGGACTCTTCAGCTTGGGAAAGAAAGAACTCATGACAAACAACAATTACAGCATGACAGTATTACAAGTGCCTTGAAGAGAGTGAAGAGGCATTAGGTTTTCACCCCCTCTCAATAAAATATATAGGGCCCATCAAATGAAGATGGTAGGAGCAAGGTACTTAACAATGAAAGCTGGTTCTTTGTGAAGAAGGTGCTAGAACTACAAAATTCATTGCCCAAAGAAGCCAACATACAGTTAGTTGAGTTTTCCAGGAAACTGGACAAGTACATAGAAAAGAAACCTTTTATTCTGGGGGCTCTATCAAACAAGTTTATCTTGTTACTGCTGTTCCTGAAACACCTACTTGTGTCCAGTGTTGCAGAAAAAATAAAGGGCTAGATGGATCTTTTGTCTGATCCCTTTGTAACAGTCTTAATGTTTTTATTCTATAAATTCTTGGGACTGGACTTCCTAGGAATTGAGACAATGCTCTGATGCCATTCAACTAACTGTCGGAATACTTAAAAATGCTTTGGAAGTTTTTCACCAGCTTTAGCCAAGGCTGACAGCTGCAGCAACATTTCTATAATAGTAATGGGTAGAAGTTTTTTGAAAATCAATGGTGGGGAGAATAAACACATCCAGATTATTCATGGAATCACAGAATGGCTGGGTTGGAAGAGAGCTCTGGAGGTCATCTTGTCTAACCATCATTCAGGCAGGGTCAGACTCTATGAAAAGACTTACACACAAACAATAGAGAAACAGTACAGAAGAAACACAGGAAGAAAGATTTGATAAATTTTATTGCTCATGGATTTCAGTTCTTACTGCAGAAACTTTACTCTGAATATTTTGGGGGACATAGGTGATGGAAATTGTACTTTCAGAGTCTGAATTTAACTTTATCAAGCTGGTTAGTACTTAATATTCTATCTTGCTTCCTTGGCATAATTGCACTATGTCCTATGACTAAGATGTTATAAATAAACTTTGTCTAAAAATTACTCATAACTCTCAAATGTGATATATAATACCAAATTATGAAAGTAAAACATATGCAATGCACTAATATTTCTGCAGAATACAAACCGTTACTTTTTTTTTTTTTAATATATCTAAAAATACACAGATTTGACCAGAAAATCTTTCCTATCGTAATAGTACAAGATGGCATGATGAACTTCAAATAATTCTTATTGTCAGGTCCATGAGCAGTTTTCAAACACAACACATCTGTCTTGGCCCACAAATTCTCTTTCTGGAAAGAAAGCAGAAGCCTTTCTCTCTGGTGCCGTGTCCAGGATGTTGCTAGTTACCTAACACTCACTCATCTTCCCTTCATATAATTTAGAATTTTAGTTCAAAAAAGCGCCTTGGGATATTTCAAGTATGAAGGGAACAATTTAAATCCTATTTTTATTTTCTGTCATGCCAAGGGGCAAAAGCAATGGCCTTACACAATGTTGCCCACGTTGCACAGGCTTATGTGATATTACATAACATTGGCTAGGTACTGAAAGAAACAAATGTTTCCAATATACACACAAAAAGCCCTAAAAGCAGGGGTCCTTTCAATGATGTGAATGAGCACACCAATATAGACACTGTGAAGAACAAATCTGGCTTTCAGCCGAACTCATTCAGATAGACATGTAAGACCTGTGCTCCCACTGTGCTCATTTTGCCCAGGAACAAACCAGGAAACGCTCTGTTAAATCTCTCAGTAAAAGTAACTGTAAAACAGTGTTCCCCTTTTCAATCAAAATTTACAATGTTGTTAAGTTTGATGATTATTTATGCATCTTCTATTTCTAGTTCAGTCACAAAACCAAGGTCGAAATTGAAATTTAATGTTTGTCTACATTCCTGTGGAAATTATGCTAAGGGATCTTAAAGAAGCGAGCCATAAGAAGCCTCTTTCTGTAAGAAACAAGGGTCAATACTGGACCGTTACCAAGCATCTGCACACTGTTCCCTGTATGTATGTGATTTTTGGGTTTGTCTTGTGCATTGTCAGAAGCCAAACTCAACAATCCTTGTGATTCCCTTCGAACTCAGGATATGCTTTCATTCTACAATTCTGTGAAGCTTCAGAGAATGATTTAACAATATGTAACCAAATTTGACCCTCTTTCTTACTCTTCTGCACACATTCACTATGCTACCCCTGTTACTCCAGACACTAAGGTAGTGTCTGCTCAAGGAACGTACTGATACTGTACCAAGGAGCCAGATATGAGCCCTGAGCTGAGAATATACTTTTTAATAAAGATCTATGTTTGAGCAATAACAGTAGGACTTCAAAGATGGTTTTGAATAATCAGATTTCAGACACTGTTGAAAGAAAAAACTGAAAACATTAGGGAGCAAAATTCTAAGGCAAAGGTAAATTAAGGCTGTGTTTTGAAGCACACAACCTCCACACAGTATTTGAAGCACATGTCCTCCACACAGTATTTGAACTGAGCCACTAATGTAGATGTGTTAGAAAAACATGGTAACATAACTGGCTGATGTTCTCATGAGAGGTTTGCATGCTCAGACTCTGTAATTGCCAGTTCTCTCTGGGATAATTGAGAAAAAATGTCTAAGAGTCACATTTCAAGCCATAATTTTGCTATTAAAATCAGAACTTAAATCAGAACTCTGTTCTTACAAAAATAATGTATATAATAAACCATGAGAACATGTTGGATTTTAATATCTTAGTGAAGGATGTCATGAATCAATTATAAACCAACCGTTTTTCAACCTATTGGGGTTTTTTCAGAGGGATGATAATAAAAAGAAAGAAAGCAAAAGGAAAATACAAGCAAAACCTACTTATAGACAGGTTATGGAATGTGAAAATACGAAGTAAAGACATTCTACAGCTGTGTTTCCTCTTGCTTGGTGCACTGATATAATGCAGCAAACAGAGGAAACAAATGCATTGCATTTTTAGCAAAAAAAGCATTACATATTTATGAGCAAATCTGAAGAAAACATATGAATATTCATCTAATTAGCCATTATAATTTGTATATAGTTAATGAGTTCAAGTTTCTTTCACAAGGTCTTGAAGAAGCTTTTCCCATTATAATTTCAAGTGTGATATTTACAGTAGCAATGAGGAACCATTCTCCTGCAATATTCAATCATGAAGGATCACTGAAGAACAATGGTAAAAGGCAGGCTAATGTTGAGAAACCATTAAAGAAGTTATGAGAGCTTCCATAGAGACACTTCTTCTCCTACTCGTTGTGAAAGAAACTCTTATTTGTGCAATGCAGGATTTAAAAGACCTTGCCCTAACCAGAAAGAAAGATGTTCTGATGGTGACAGCTGAAAGACCTTCTGAAAGTGATATGACAACAAACTTCAATGCTAAGGGATGTTATAAGCAAGTACGTTACAAATAGGTGGCTGTCATGGTTTAGGAATGGTACTCCTCAATTCAGTGCCCCCACTGAGACTCTCCAAACCATGCACCACTCTCTCACTCCCCAGCTTTGCCCTCCCCTTCCCTGCAGCGGTGGGATGGAGAGGAGAATTTGAGGCACAAAAGGCAAAGATCATGGGTTGAGAAAGGAACAATTTACTGGAAACAGCAATGAGATAAGATAACAAAGAGTAACACCAACAATCCTAATGACAGAGGGTACAAGAAAGAAACAATTCTCACAGAAGCCCCAACAACAGACAATATTGGATAGCTTCCTCTGCCCTGTTTACTCCACCAGACCAGAACTCCTTCTCCCTGGAAGAGACTACCTTTTCCTAGCCCCAGAAATGATATGAGGTGATACAGGATAACCTCCAGGTCCCAGCCATGCCCACTCTGACTACTGAAAAAATTAACCCTGTCCTGGCCAGAACCAGGACAGTAGTTAAAGAAAAACTCAGCTGAAGTTTATCAGGGTTCATGCACTTCAGTGAAGTCAGATGACAGTGTCCAGTGTCTGCCACAAATTTTAGCTCAGTTAACAGTTTAATTTGTAAAACATTAAAAATCTGCTTTTACACTCTTTTATATTTAAACTCAGCCAAACCAGTAATGCCACAACGAAGCGTACCTGAAAGTGATGGACTCAGTTTGATGGATGCCTCAAAGTCATCACAATTTGCATGTAAGGTACAACTTCAAAGTTCAACTGCTGATCAGTGATAGCTGTCTCTTTCACAACCCAGTCTGGGAATTCACCTTGAACTTTAAGTCCAGGAGTAGAGAAGAGAAAGGTGATGCACAGACTCAACTAATGGAAAAAAATGTTGGAATGAAGCTGAAGACATCACTGGTCATTCCTGCTTCCTAGTGCAGGCCAGGCATCTGGTACATGAGCTCCTTCCCCAGAGCCTTTCTCTAGGGGGTTCTTAGGGACCTCTTGGCACTTCCAGTGATTCCCTAGTCAGTCTATTCCAGCACTGTGCTATCATTTTGAAGAGAAAAAAAAAAAAAAAAAGGAATGTCTGAGTCCCTACAGAGAGCAGTTGTTGGTTTTATACAGCTACATATATTTTCAGTGTCTGAGAATAAATCACACAGTCTAAGTTGTTACAGTATCAGAATCTAAACCATAAAACATAATATTTTCTTTTCAAAGAAAATAAAAATGCTAGATCCTGAGGTGTTCCTAGTATATAGGCAAAAGTTGTCTCATGAATCACTACCACTCTGTCATATAAAAGAGAAAAGCAACTTATGTAACAGTCACGGTTCTCTGTGTCCAGAGCCAAAGGCCATATTAAAGTGATTCTGAGTTAGAGCAATGCTTATGCCCAAGAAGGAAGCTCTTCCTAGTCTTTCCTTTCAGAGAAAGATGAAAGAAGCTAAGGTTGGTCTGGGCAGAGACACTATTCTGAAGAAAGGGAGGTTATCCTTAATAACTAGTACAATACTGGAAGAAAAAGGCAGAAGAGTTACTGTGAAGTGGTGAGAAAAAGGGTAACACCGCACAGGAGAAAACCACCTGGGATAGAGCAGATCCAATTTCACACTAACAATACCATATAAATGAGACTATGAATATACTATGTTCCCTTGTTGCTTTCCTGATTAGCTATAGGCTGTATGAATTATGTAGGCCCCTAGCTAGGCTGTGCGATTACAGTCGCAAAGATAAAAGCCAAGTCAAAAAAGCCGGCTATCCTTTTTCTCTTGTTATTTTCATCTCACTCTCCATTTAATGCAATAAATGTGGTGATATCTGAATCCTATACAAGTAAGGCTGAAATATCCCCAAATATCAAGACATGCGCTGATGCAACAAGGCAGTTACTTATGGGCCTGACTGTAAGTGCACAGGTAGTCTCACTGAACCTGAACAGATTGTTTGAATGATGTTACTACCTAGTACTAGAGTCTTCATGGGATGTGAGATGCGTTTTTGCAGTTACTAGGGGACAAAAAGTAAATCATACCCAGTGCTATCCGTATACAGGATGTATTATTTTAGTGTACTGGAAATAGTCCAACCACACACCCTGCTTGCTTACTAAGTGACTTCTATCACTGAAGATATCAGAGGTCTGCTAAACCAAGATGTACCACTGTCTCCCGTACAAACCAGTGATGAACAGTTTTCATTTCAGTCACATCCCATTTTGTGTCTACCACAGCAAGAGCCATTCCACTCCTCTGAATGATAAAGGGACTACAGAAACCACAACAATTAAAGATTTATAGTAGAGTAAATAATTAACACTCCCCCTTTCAACTGAACACAAAAGTCATGCTTAGATGAATACAAAAACAGCAGTAAGCTCATACCAGGCAGTTGAAACCAATTTATCTATGATACATCTCAGAAGTATTACATCCTCCCTCAAAAGAATATTGTTTCTTAGGTCAGGATATATTGGATATAAAGTGATGTATTGCATCTTTACTTCATCTTGCAAAAGTATGAAGACGTCCTCTATTTCAGAATTCCTTTATAAAACCGGTCTGTTTTGTGTTTAGACTCAACAAAGTTATGTGCTGAGCTCTGCAAGTACTGGAGACTGCACCACTCCTCTTATCCTGACACCAGCAATCTTGTTGCCATCTGGAAACTTCATGATACGAGAATTTTTTTCCCCTTTCCAATTTTATGTGCTACCCTGTTAGGTACCACCGGTATTTTTTTTCCAAACATTTTTTCACCATAAAAATCATAACCATGAGTTCTGAATACAAACTGTTAAGTAGTACTTACCACAAATGCAGGCCTTAATTTAGAAGCATGCGTTGTTACATTCCTACTTTTGTCTCTCATTTTCTTTGTATCTTAATGGGATGGCTCAAAGTCCCTGTAGATTATACTTTACTAGAAAAAAAGATTATGCTTTCAAAGCACTGTTCAAAAAGCAAAAAGTATGCATGAATTAAAATGTTAAGGTTGCAAAGACCAGTAATCAGAAGAAACGAAGCAATGCCAGAAGTCGGGACAACATGTTCAATTCAATATAGATCCATCACTCATATGCATCATGGTAATGTCATTAGCTGCTTGATCACTTACTCTTTACTGACAGTCTTTTTTCTTTCAGTCACTGCACATAACAAATTTCTTCTGGTATGAATGAAATGTGCAATGACAAAGATTATTCTCTGCAGGCTCTTTGCCTCAGTTGCTGTAGAAGTTGGAGCATGAAAGACAAAGCTGACTAAGTTCAAAATGCCTGTCTCCGAGGGAATTTCAATGGTCTCTTTTAGGTGCTTCAGGTTACAATTAAAAAGAATAACCATATTTCCTGCAAGAGAGAAATTATGATGAAGTTTTGCTCTGTAAAAAGAAAAAAACAGGTAACACATTCAGAGCTTGCAAGTTTCTGTTTTCTAAAGTGACAGACTGCTACCAGATTGCCTGGTAGCTTCCTGCATACCAGCACTGGGAAGATGCCTGCAGCCTCCCTGCAGGAAGGAAGCCTTGCAAGACTGTGAAGCCCCTTGACCATAACTGCACCCTGCAGGGGCCAGCCCTCCTGGCTCCTCCCTCCAAGACCCTCAGGTGCCCCAGCCAGTCCAGACCATCAGACACATCTCTACCTCCCAAGCAAACCACTTCTTTGGCTTCCCTAGCCTGCTCATCTCTGACAAAATGTGACTGTCTGCCTTCCCTGACACCCTATGAGTGTCAGGAGAGCGTAAGAAGAGCCAAGAAATATCTCTTAACCTCATCCTCAGAAAAGACTACTTTGGATGGTCTCTGCAGACCATCACTGCAAGGAAGATGTGCTGCCTTCAGCAAGTGCACTCTAGTACTCGAGCTGCTAGGAGGGCTATTGGGACAGATGACAGGTATCTGCTGTGCATTGGCAGCTAAAGTTCATTCGCCCACACTTGCTGCTGTGCAAGGTTTGGTGAGGAGACCTATCCATGCTGTCCTGTACTCAGCTCCAGTCAAGAGGAAAGATGATTTTATGTGTCTGCATTTCTGTGGGTCTAGAGAAATGGAAAAGGCCCTGTCCTCAGGGTCAAGGGGAGACCATTTGCCTGATAGTGTTGCTGACAAGTGGTTATGCAGAGGCAATGCCTGCCCCTGGCTGACACTTCTTTCACAGAAGGGTTTGGATACTCTTGTACCTGGGCCAGGATTTTTGTGCCAAAATCTGACTAATGAATAAGTTTCCAGGCCTTTCTTCTAAACCAGTTCATTCCACAATCATTTTTTACAGGCAGGGAAACAATATTTTTGTGACAGTGTATTTGCAATATGCCTTTTTTTCTCTGACTCCTTCTCCTTCCTTCCTTTCACAGTGGTGCAACATAACCCTTGGCTGCTGGGAGCCACATGCCTGACAGTGCCAGGGGGGAGCCTTGCATGTACGGCTCCAAGTACACAGGGCTCATATTCATTTCTCTTGAGAGTTTCTTAAAGATATCTGATTCCTGTTACATGAAACTAGCTACTAATTAACAGAGATTCAAAGATTAGTGTTACCGATTCTCCTCAGGCTGTAGCCAGGCAACGAGGGGGAAGAGGAAGGCAATAATGTGAGCTGCAGAGGACCCTGAGCCTGAAAGTGCCAATGAAAAGACTCATTATGCATCAGGATTTCAAGCTGAAAAGTTAAACTCAGCTGTTTTTTATTGCGGCTGATATTGGTTCTACACATTACACCACCAGCAACCGCACAAGGTATAACATTGCCTTGCTATCACAATTCAACTTAAGCTTGTCTACTGCAAAAAAAAAGCCTAAGATGATAATTTGCTGTAACATGTCAGTGCTTTGCTGCTGGAAGTGGACTGGAATTAAATAACTGTTGAGGAGAGGTTGCCCCTTTTTCACAGAATCATAGAATATGTAAGATTGGAAAAGACCTCTGAGATCATGGTGTCTAACCTTCAACCAAATACCACCATGCCCACTAAACCCTATATCAAAGAATATGTTTACTTGAGACAAGAAGAGGTGTACATAGAGAAGAAACTGAGAGACAGCAAAGATTGGTTTCAATGACTGTTTCTTCATGTTGCTTAATCCCTTGTACTGGGAATGGTGGAAATATTTGCAATCACACTCCTCAGAATCACTCAGAGAGGACTGGATATGGATCTGCTCATGTTTTTTGAGGGTTCTGCTTTGAATAGAGACTCCCAGCCAGCGTGTTGTTCAGTGGGCACAAGGAGTTCCCATTCCTAAGTGCACACAATGCAAAACATGGGAAGAATCTGAAAAGACAGTAGAATTTTCTCATATTCTAATTAGTGAATTAAAAAAAAAAAAAAAAAGCCACCACTCAGTTAAGCAAGCAGGTGTATCTTTTTGTCTCCCTGAGACTGAAATGTTCTTTACTTTAATAAAACTCTGGAGCGGTCTGCAGATTCTTTAAAGCTTTTCGTTACTTTAAGATATATTCAGATTATGGCATGTTTTCAACAATATCCTTCTGCAAAGCATTCAAATATTCATATAACTAGGAAAAATGTCTGTAAGCATGTTTCAGTTATCTGCAGTGGTAATTCAGGGGTTCTAAATGCTTGTTTTTCAGATGAACATTCAGTGAATCTCTACCTTTAAGCACAGAGGATGATCTCAGTACTTTTTGAAAGCATCGCAAAAAACTTCGTGAATGTACAAGTTCATCACAGAGGGTTGCCCTAGAGTCAGAGGATGAACCCTAGGAACACTCAGGAGAACAAAGGACTTGAGGGTTTTGCAGTTAGGCGTGTAGAGCACATACAAAAAAGCTGCTGTGCCAAGAAATCTGGCAAACCCACTCCCAGGGTTTTACAGAGACTCCCTGGATTCAGCTGGTGCCTTCTGCCAGCCTGCAGTACCCTCTGAACCAGCTTTGACCGTGCAGAGCCCCAGCAAAGAGCAGGAGCAAGTGCAACAGCACTTTTCACCTGAAAACTTACATCCATGTCTCTTCAGAAAGTTGATCTCCCACTGTGTACTGCTACCTCTTTATCCTGTTCTTGGGACAGCAAGGAAGCAGCTTTGAAAGGGCCTGAAAACGGGAGCTACAGACTGTGACTAGGACCTTATTGTTTTTGTACACATGCTTCATCTCAACCACCACATTCATTCCAAAATATAGGAAAGCTGGTAAGAGAAAGGTATGTGATGCATAGGGGTGTGATTCTCCCAAGAGTTTTTACCCATTCATACCATTTTGCTTGATATCTATCTGAAGCAGGTAGGAAGGAGGAAGAGTAAATTTAAATTTTAATTTTAATACATGTAATGAATAAAAGAAGCATGTTGAAAGGCCAGAGCACTTTAAAAATTCCATCTCCATCTGTCAATACAAAAATGAATTTTTTTACCTATGTAGTATTTTCCTAGCAGTTCCTGAATAGAATTAGGAGTATTAGAAATTATGCAAGAAGTCTGCTGATGATTCTGAGCGTAATCATGCAAGTCAGGGTTGTCTGAATAATGTGAATAACTTGTGGTTTATTTTTCACTTTCTATCTGCACATATTATTAACTTAAGCCAAGCTCTGAATTTAGTCTTTTACATAAAAGTGTTGACACAGTCAATAACACCGCTAAGGTGGTCAGATTCACTTTCAGAGAAACCCAACTATGTAAAAAAAAAAAACATTACTCTATAAAGATATTTTGGCTTCTCTTTCTCTGAGACCTGGATAAAAAAAAGATAAAATTAAAGCAATGAAGAAATTTGAATGAGATGGTAAGGATCTGAAATACTTCCATATGAATTTTCACTGTCCACAGTGCCAAGAATTCCCTCAAAGGAGCCAAACAGGCTGAAAGGAGAGCACTTGAAGAGCGGCACAAAGGAATTCCAGCCACTCCGGCCAGTAAGTCAACTTCATAGGGGTCCCAATTTAAATGCCTCTGTACAAAGACACACAGCATGCAGAATAAACAGGAGGAATTAGAGACATGCACACACCTGCAGGGCTGGGACTTCTTGGTATCATGGAGATGTGGTGGGACAACTTCTATGACTGGAGTGTTGAACTGGAGGGATATAGGCTCTTTAGGAAAGACAGGCAGGGGAGAAGATGAGGAGGCAGGGTTGCCCTCTTTGTCGATGCCCACCTGGAAAGTATGGAGCTCCATCTGGGGATGGATGAGGAGCTGACTGAGAGCTTGTGGGCCAGGATTAAAGGGAGAGCAGGGAGAGGTGATATATAAGGGTCTGTTACAGGTCGCCCGATCAAGAAGACCAAGTAAACAGGGGCCTCTATAGCCTGGGTCCTCTATAGAGCTCACAAGCCCTGGTGCTCATGGGGGACTTCAAAAACCCCAGTATCTGTTGGAGGGACAACACAACAGGGCATAAGCAATCCAGGAGGTTCCTGGAATGCATTGATGATAACTTCCTTCTCCAAGTGGGAGAGGAACCAGTGAGACAGGTGCTATGCTGAATCTTGTACTCACCAAAAGAAGAAGAAGCTGGGGAAGTGAAGCTCAAGAGCATCCTTGGCTTCAGTAACCATGAATTAGTGAAGTTCAAAATCCTCAGGGCAGTGAGAAGGTTGCACAGAAAGCCCACAACCCTGGCCTTCAGGAGAGCAGACTTTTTCTTGGTGAGGCACTGGAACATGTAGCCCAGAGAAGCTGTGGATGCCCCATTCATAGAAGTGTCTATGGCCAGTCTGGCTATGGTCTTGAGCAATCTGGTCTAGTGGAAGGTGTCTCTGCCCATGGCATGGGGGTTGTAACTAGATGACCTTTAAGGTCCCTTCTAACCCAAACCATTCTTTGTTTCTATGATTTTGTGATAAGTGCTGATGACAAGGACTGAGAGATATCATACTAGTTGGTGAAGGTTTTAAATTGTCACCCATAGGTAGTTAGGTTCCCATCACACCAGCAGTTTTCTCTGGCTCACTCATCAGGGAAACAGAACTGGCTCACTCTTCCCTTAATGAAGGATGAGGATTTCATCCTGCAGGCACCAACCATCCTCTCCTTTCACTGTCATTCAATTCATAGGTTCACTGACTTATTACCAGAAGAAATACAGTCATGCAGCCCTCCTGCATTACCTTACTACTGCATGATACTTCAGAATTATTTGAAGAACAAAAAGGAGAGAAGTTTTTCAAACAATTTATCACAGAGGCATACACGACTGACAACCCTTTCCCATCTTGCTTCATGTGTTTTTGGTGTGGGAACACTTTGATCCCAATGATCCCTCTTGGTTCTCAGTTAAGGACATTGGTACATCTCCCCTGAGACTTATTTGTCCATTTCTTATGCCTTCTTCATTTTCTTGGCAGTTTGAAAGGTTCTTCAGGCATGAAGCAAGGAAATGCCTATTCCTTTCCTTGCAATCAAATTATCGTCCCTGTTTCAGCTTCAAACTTGCTGTCTCTTTCCTGCTTCATGTCACATGAGTGAGTCAGAATCTGGCTTTCTACTTAAAGCTGCTATTGTGTCCACAAAAGCATACTTCTCCATGTACCTTAACATCCCCTATAAGATTCCTACTATCCCCTTTTTTCTTGTCTTTTATTTCCAACAATGTGCATGAGCTACCCCAAACATATTTCCTTAATTAAAATTAATTGCAAGCACGATGTCTGTATCCTATAGCATGCATGAGATATTGCTCAGGGTGAATTTCACCTAACTAAAATGCTTTGCTTTGCATGTAGTAAGGATTACAAAAGAAAAATAAGTACTGGCTTATCTTTACTATGGTAGTGTGCTGCAGCCTAAGCAGAGACTTGCTATATTTGAGATGCAAGACAGGCCTTTTATGTTCAAACTGCTGCTGTTGATACCTGGAGCTGTACCAGTTGCATTGTTTCTAATGTGGAGAATAGCAAGCATAGGGGATTATTGGGTGCAGCCACATGGTCTACATTTTCCCTCTGACACCTTTTCCTACGTGACCCTAGATCCCTCCCAAAACCCAGACTAAGATGCTTCAGTTAGGTAAGACAGGAAAAGTCTTCACATTTTAGTAGCCTGCATATTTCTCACGTGAAATAAAGACTTGAACTTGATACAAGAGCAATTAGGTTGTTAAACAACCTGGCAGCATACCCAAAGGATACAGAGGCATCTGAATGGGGGAATTTTTATATAATCATTTCATTCCAATAGTGAACAGCTATTGTTAGTCCTCTAATATGCACTTTGTATAATCATCAGATAATGCCCAGCCTTCTCTCCTAATTCTTTTTTTTTAAATTCTCCTTGTCACCTATATCCTCTCGGTATGTGTCTGCATTGCCATGCAACATCATGCTGTGTAACCACTAGACAGATTACCCTGTTTTGCAAACTGAGCTTTACTGTGTCTGATAAGCTTACAATAAAGCTGTGTCCATTGCAGATCACCTTGGCTTTTAACTGTTGATGAACGGAAACTTCACAAATGCTTTGACTTTTTCATAATTTTCCTGTGCCAAAACACTCAGAATAGCAGATTTCATACATCAGAGGTATTATAGCATTGGGACAACCTAGACTCTACTTCACTACTTTGAATTTTTGGCTCTTTTTTATTCACTGTAGTATGAGATTCTAGTAGGTTCTTGTAATGAGAGGTCAAAGTAAATAAAAATGGCCCTGCTGGTTCTGTCAACTAAATTCAAACATTTCTGTGAAGCTTTGTAACAATAATACCTTTCATGCTACTCTGTTCTGTAAGCAATTCCAGTGGAATCCCTGTTCTATGTGGTTTATTATAACTCAACCATAAAAATGTGCTTTGGGCGAAAGTGGATTTATAAGATTTCTGCCCAGGAGCATATGCTTTGTAAAATTTAATTTAAATCAGCTTAGCTATTTTTTTTTTCTTTAGAGACTGAAGAATAAAAACAAAAATAGATTAGTAGTCTTTTTCTTACTAGAAAAAAACCCTTTCTGTAACAAGTAGTCATTATTCTTGGCCTTCGTATATATACGTAATTCTATCATTTTGGGGGAAGACATGTGGAGGACCACGAGCGAAAAACTAGTCTTCCTTGTTTTAAATTGAATACAGAGGCTATTATGTCAACTATTTGGACTAGGATTTTCTTTAGGTAAAGAGAAAAATATAAACAGCGATGTTTTTATTGAAAAAAAAAAAGAGGAGCTACTGCAAATAAACTACTTTTCACAACAGTTAAAACAGAGTTCTATGAAATGGCTATAGGAAAAAATCTCATTCAAGGACGTATAACTCATTTTACATGCCTATTATTATTCTTGGGAATTTTGGGCCCAACTTTTTTTTCTGCTCTGACAACTGGTTTATGTTGAATTTGAAGGTGGTTTTCTTTGCCTACTTCTTTTTCGCAGTTTGTCTAATGATATTTAAATTAACGCTGGAGGCATTGCATATGAAGAACTTCAGCCCTGGATACATTTATCTTCAAATTCTAGTCACCTGAAGACCACCTTGATAACTTGCCAGAGGTCATGTAGACATTGAGCAGAGTAGACTGAATAGAGCAGCTCATCAGACAGGGCTGTGCCATTTCATCCAAGTCAGCAGACAAACTGGTCAGCAACTAACAAAGAGTTTGGAAATGTAAGAGTGATACTGCTCATGGAAACTAGGAAAAAACCTGTCTGATGGCACATACATGGTCTCTAATTCAGGGGCCCTCTCAGTACAGCCTTCCTTTCCCTTCTCCATAACAAAGCTAATCCAAACATGGAGAGCTGTCTACAATGAAAAAATCACTTATACCAAATGAATGACATCCTATATACCTTCACTTCTTTTAATGCTTTAGCTGTTGGTCTGCAACTTCCAGGGAAAACAAGATGAGTTATAATAAATCAGGTAGATAACAGTATAGACAGAAAATAGGTTGCATTTAAAAGCAACTTGGGAGTGAGAATAATAAAGAAATTATGTTAAAATTGCCCAATGACTTTCAGGAATGCAAAGATATTTGTAAACCCTATTTCAATATGCAATAGATTGTTACAGCCGTCAACATGTACCCATATATATGCAAACACACAGACATGCACATACACATACATATATATGAATGGTTTTGATGCTATTTTAATCTTAAATAATTCTCAGATTTTAATACTCCCAGGTGTTCAAGGTGGTTAATCAGTATACTGTGTGCAGCTGACACACATCCTAGAACAGGAAGGAAGTAACCTAAAGGCATCTGTCTTCCTATAGCATGCTCACAGGCTGTGCTTGATGTATGAGGCAGTGCAACAATTCGTTGGCAAGCTGGAAATAGCAAGCCAAGGTGACTTGGACGTTGGGCAGTAGTAGAATAGAAGACAATGCTGCATGTCAAAGATCCTGCAGCTGTACCATGTGAGATGATGCAGCTGGATCCAAACATCTGTCCTCTACATATGGAGTGGATTTCATAGCAGAAGAATAGGCAACTTCAGTCACTACTTCATTTACACCAGTTGGATCAAAGCTAACATTCATTTCTGCCATATGGTCCAAATTGCTTTCTAAGGGATAGTCTTTTAGTCCATTCACATAGCTAACACCTTTCTCTAAGTTCTCACATCTCAGTAGTTCTCACAACCCTCATTAGCATCCTTAGCTCTGCCATGGGCAGGTATGTCTTGTTCCAGCCATTTCTATTCATATATTTTGCTCTCCTATGGCTTGTGTTCATCTGAGATATGTCTCACATTTCTTCTTTTTCTCTGATGTGAAATAGAGACAGGTTCTTTTACCTTTGTAGCACTTTACAGACCATCATACCCTTTCTCAGGCTCTTCTCAGCGGTATCAAGTGATATGAACACAAGATGTGTCTACTTGTTTCTCTGACTATACTTCCATACCTGTTCCTCCCTTAATAATTAAGGTTGTAAAAGGCCTGTGACACAAATTATGCTTAGGTTTTGTATTGCACCTACCACCATTGTTTATTGTATATAAGGAGGACTGTTAGACACTCAGTAAAAAGAAAAATAAATGGGTAGCCCCAAAATATGGAGCTACCAGTATGTACATATGTGTTCCACATTGGGTCAAAATTAAAATAAAGGCCTTTACTATTTTCAGGATTAAGGAATTGGTTTGCTTTCACAAATGCAGAGAAACTGTAAAGCGTCTGGTATCTAAGGTATTTCTTTGTTTGTTATATTATACATATAAGTTTTACCAGTCCCATGGAATTTAGTCTGAACTTTATTGGTTACTATGGTGACTAACTGTAATAAATTAAGTAACAAAGGTGCCTCAAACTTTATTTACTGTGGAATAAGGAGCAGTTACAAAGAGAAACCTCTATTTTTCACAAACAGGTCATTCATTCAGCCACTTGCACCGCCATTAATATAGAGGTGGGTTTTGACTCACTTGCCTCCCGTATGAATAGGTTTGCTTCTTCCCTTCTGTAATGGTAACATGCTGAGTGCAATTAGACAGGCAGTCTCATTACAGATAAGTTCTGAAGCTGTTCCCATCAAGGGATGGAGTGGCACTAAGTCGCAGGCAGATACATTTCCTCCAACTTACCCTATGCACAGCAGTGTGAGACTACTGCCTTAGCAGAAGTTGCTTTCCCACATGTTTCTAGCTCTCCCTGGCAGCAGAAATGATGCTATGTTGAATGTAACTATAAATATATGTCCTGCTGTCCTGTTTCTTTGATTCAACCAGGGTAGTAGGGAAGACCTTAAACAGGACTGCAGTTGTGGGTGGCCAATTATCTAGCAGGATGTCTGGGAAAGATCTTTTTGCTGTTTGTACTTCCTTACCAACTGTGCAGAAAGCGAGTAATACTTGGCCCCTCTTCTTTCATTTTCATATACCTGTATTAACAGGAAAAAGGGTGCTACAAGCAGCAGAAGAAATTCAGACTGACCTTTGTGACGAGATAGGTCAACTCAGCCCTGAGGCTTCAAACCCAACAATGTTTGTACTTTTCTCAAACTAACTTCCATTGAACCAAGATAGCATCTGGAACAGCCAGAAAACATTTTTCTCTTTTTCGTAATGATAAAAACAATACTGTACCAGCTTTTAAAGTATGAAATTATTAGTTTTATTATAGCAATAAAATGTTCTCTTAGGATTTCAGGAGATGAGTAGGAGTGCAGAAGATTGTGTTTACTTTAGGCTAGGTGTTGGAGTGACATGAGACCTATGGTGTCATGCACAACGAGGTTTTGCTACGTCTCATGGGATCTGCTTGAATATAAATACACACATGTATTTACACCGTCATATAAAATTCACTATATGTATGAAAATCTGACCCATATGTCACCAGAATTAACTACCCTGCCTACATTTGTCTCTTCTCAGTGTTCCATACCCATACACTACATTGTGGAACACTGCACTACACAATGAACACTACATTGACTCAATTCTGCTGCATGGACACAAAGAAAAGCCAAACAAATCACTTTCTTATTGCATTACACCCATATTCCTCTGACACACCTCCTTGATCAAAAGAAAGAAATGCGCATGTCCTCCTGTCAACCTGTCATAGGTTTAGCCCTTGTCCTTTCTGCACAGTTTTATCAACCCATAAATTTTGCCAATAAGCAGGAAGAGTTTGCACAGACAAAACAGATCTCCTTGAAATGGAGATTAATATTTATTGCTACACAACAAGAACTAAGGGAAATACTTATAAACACAACAACTTTAACTAGTTTTCTATAATAACAAATTTACATATTTACAAATACCACCCCTCCTTCTCTTCCTCAAAAGCAGTCCAGAGGAAGAAGAAGGGGAAAAAAAAGTCTTTAAAGTAACAGTTCTAAATCATCGCAGCTTGAATCTCTCTCTCTCTCTCTCTCCAGGGAGTTTATCTCTGACATCTAGCTGTTTGTCCATGGCTGCTGATTGATTACCATGTCGTCACCACGGGGTTCAGGGCTCTGTGGAGGTTTCTTCCACAAGGAGTCTCAGGGGGGTTTCCTTAGACTCACCACCCCTCGCTGGGTCACAGGAGTTCTGGGTTTCTTTGGCTCAGTCCACACCCAGAACACTCTCCAACGCTATGTTTCTGCTGCTTCAAGTAGCTTCTTCTCTTTTCCCTTCTAGAATTCTTCTGACTCTCTGCTTTTGGCCAGACGCACAATCTTGGCTCTCGGCCGCAGCTGGTTACTCCAACTTCACCACCGCTCCCCACTTCCAGTAAAAGGGGTCATCTGCCACCACACCCGGTCCAAGAATTGCTCTGGGCCCCCGGGTATAGGGGCTTAGGGTTAGGCTCATCTTTTGGACAAAGTCCCAAGGTTATCAGGGGCTCAGCCCCTCAAAGGAGAATTCACTCAGCTTCTCTGCCATTCCGTGGGTGCAATTCTTCTGCAGCTTGCTACATACAGCTTTCAGGTGATCCAGTCTTGGCCTCAAGCCATCTCTGCCCTCCCCGGGCTATCCAGGCCTCCGGGGGGGACAACTCACATGAAAGTCTCTTAGCTCCAAATAATCTTTCACAGGTGGCAGGGGTTTTAGTTTTTAAGTCTTTTCCCCTGCTGGAGGGGGAGAGAAGGCCTACTCGGGCCTCTCCTCCCCCCTCCCGCAACACTGACCTTGGAGACTACATCGTTATCTTCTGTTCTCCGCCGCTCCTCTGAGCTGGAATTTCTTCTGTAACGTCTCAGCCGAGCAGTTTTCCTCTGGAGTTTCCTCTCCACTCTGCTACATGCCTTGGCCAGAGGCTTCAGTGCCATGCCTGCCCCCGGCCCAAGGCCAGGGGAGGAGGGGGCCTGGCCCCCACTCAGGGGGAGGCCCTGCTGCCTCACTCATTCCATGACTCCAAATTTCTTTTGTGCCACACACCCCCCACACACACCTTCTTTTTCAGTTTGTGTTAAATATGTAATTCGTAGAGACGTCACAGAAGTCTCTGATCGGCTACCTAGCTGGAATTTCACCTGGAATCAACCATCTTCTACTCTAATACCGAAGGGGATGGGCTAAACCATGACACAACCCAACTTTCTTTGGAAGCAGAGAGTCACAACACATCTAGATCAAGGTAGGAGAAGCTCTGGCACAGGCAGAGGAAGTTCTGAGACTTGCACACAGAGCGTAAGACATATGAGTTTGAAATATAATCTCTAGCTTGTGAAATATGTAATAAATCTAGTATGCAGAGATATGGTTTGAAAAATAAAACAGCTCAAGCTTTCTGTCAGCTTGGGTGACATAGCTCAAAGCAGAGATACAGGCACTAAGAAGCTCATCTGAACATGGTTTGCGGCAGCGCCTTCCTCTGAGAAACAAAATCATGTGGCACTAATTGTGCATTTCATGAGTGGCCCAGATTTTGTAAGCCTTTGACTCTATTGTTTCAGCATCCTGATAAACTTGTATCTCATATTTCAGCTGGGTACCACTAGCACCAGTCTTGCTTTTGAGGAATTAGCTGGGTCATCCTTGAGATGAGACTGAGAGATGACTGTCACACTCCTCTTCTACTCTCTTCCAGAGTGCAGTCCAGCTAGTGGTCTCAAATCGCATGTTACTTTAATACAGCATTTAAAGTCTGTATTTGATTTAGCCATGGTTCAGAATTCTTGATTTTACCCTCTCTCTAAAGGTATTGGGAACACACCTCTCACCTCTGGCCTGGGAGAGGTCCCAAGGGAATGTTGAATAATTTGCATTTTTCTCTAAGCCCCCAGATAAACGTACAGCCTTCTAACACACACATGTTGGGGGTAAGCAATTACTCATGATACAAGAAAAATACAAAAAATACATCACTATAAATTCTTAAATGATCTGGTTTCATTTTCTGATCTCAAAGTATTTTGTTGACGTCTCATAAATTTTTCTCTTAGCTCTTTAGATAATGTTGGCTTGCTGATGTGTGGAGTAGTATGACTTATTGCAGTGCTAGAGCAAATAAACTCACTTTTAAATGTGAGCTATTACGTGTTACAAAAGACAATGGGTGCTTTAATGCAAGACCCCAATGCCAACATCACAGCACTAGTTGCACAACTCTGAAGGACAAATGTTAATGTTACAAACTGAAATACATCGAAGTTGAGACATAGATACTGGAGACTTACTTTCCTTCATCATAAAACCCATTATTTTTATTTACATCAAATCAGGAGAAAAGTTATGATGGACACCTATCTTTTTTTCACAGGCCTAGGAAAAGCCAGAGATTATCACTGTCATAGATAACAATATCTCCTGATTTCTAGAAAATTCATCTACCACTCAACATTAGTTCACAGTAGACCTAACATCTTCCTGCACTTTTCATTAGGTTGATCTCTAAACTTTGTGTAACTTTTTACAGGGACTGGTGGAAAGAGAGAAAAAGAAGATGTTTAAAATATACCAAAGTTATGCTTTGCCCTGATTTAATACATATCAGTGTCAACCAGCAACCCTGAAATAATAAGCTACCTAACAGTAATAAGCAAGCACCATGGAAGAAAAAGTATATATATTAAAAACAAACAAACAAACAAACAAACAAACAAACAAACAAACAAAACAAAAAAAAACCCCAAACTTGAATCTCAATGTCTGGTTTATACATTGGGATGGTCTTTTTAAAATGCTGCTTTTTAATCGTGTCTACACAGACTACTGTTTATGTCCAACTAGAGAACTGGGCAGCAAGATCTTGCATTTCCTAGGCCTGCTCCAGTCCTGCTGGAGCTTTCCCACATCACCGTCTAAGATATCTAAGACACTGAGGTTCTGTTCACATTCAGCACCCTCAGCTCCAGGCAGCCACAGAGGTCACTCTATGCTCTCCAGAGCTGTTAGAGAAGTGACCAGTGTGGCAGTCTCCTCTTTGAGCTCCCTGCTGGCCATCATCCCTGGTAGACAGCTTGATATCAGCCACCCTGGACTTGCCACGTGTCTTCACCCACCTAAAAATGAACTTTCCCAAAGCCATTTCCCATCTGTTCAAGTGAGAGGTGAAGAGTGTCACTAAGTTCCTAACCTGCCCAGGGTACCAAGGCAGATGGTCCATATATGTAGTAAAGTGCTCTGTAGGCACTGCAGCTGCCCCTCCAGCATCACTGCCCTACACCTGTGCTGCCTGTAGCTAGCATAGGTTCCTCTCTCCCCTGCATCCCTGCCTTAAAGCATTGGATGCTTGACCAGCTGGTTAATGATGGGGGTTCCTGCCTGTGAATCATGTCGCCACAAACAGAAATCTGCACTTAAAGGACCTGTGATTTCTGCTGTAACAAATGCTTTTCCTTGAGTAAAAAGTGAAACTGAGGGTCTGACATCTTTATAATTATACAAAATACAAAAAAGTATTTACTTTCAGGTCTCCAAAGGTGTACATTGAGGTCAGTAGGAAATACATTGCACTAGGATCAGGGGTGATACAATTCTCATGAAGTCAGTTCTCATAACTCATGTGTTCACACTCTCAAAGCCTGGTGGGCTATGCAGAAAAATAAACCCTCTTACACCATCTACCAACATGCATGCATACAGTCCAGGTTGCTCTGCTGTCTTTTGGCAGCCCATGAAAACCCAGGAAATAATTCCTCTTTATTCTTCCTAAAGAAATGCCTGTTCTGCTGTGAGTGCCAGAGCTCCTCAACCTCTGCAGGGAGAGAGAGGGGAATGGGGGTCATACCTGACTTTTCATTGAAAAAAATTAAATAGCATCAAGTGGGAAAATTCTTTGCTCCCTCTGTGTTTTGGCAATATGCAAGAACTGGAAAAGCTGTTCTGCAGTGGTATTACCAACTAGGACTTCATTCACCTTTGAAGCCATCTGATAAGATTACATATTAACTCTCCTGATTTACGTTAACACTTAGCCATGGTGACAAGCACTCTTTGCACTTAGTGCACACTGACACTTTGTCTTTCTGTTGCAAGGAGTTCAAGTAGAGATTAGTGACGTTAATGAGAAGTAAGAGTGTGCATGTAAGTAAAGCTTGAGATATTGGCAGAGACCAAGCCTGCATAGATAGCAAGCAGAAAATACTGATTAACACAACATAGTTTCCACTTTCATCAAACGACATTGTTTGGCAATTCAGTTCTGTCTAGGTTTGCATGTGTTCTTTAAATCATTGATAAGCTTTTTGTTTGTTTGTTTGTTTTGGGGTTTTTTTGTTTTACGTGTAAGGAATTATATTTTTGCTCACTTTGTTACAAATATTGGAATTTTTTAAACTTATTTTGTTCCAGCACAGAAATTATAAAATTCAAGCCCAGAAACCACTGTTAAATAATAAAAGCCTCATAATTTGGTTACTAAAGCGCCCTCTGGAGATCCACAGGACCTGTTTTTTTTCTGAAGCAAAACATATGCAGTTGTCATTGCTGCTCAGAAGCACAGAAAACTAGTTTACTCTGTCTTTATCCTGCACAGGATTTTTTCATTGAAAACAGAGATGCCTACCTGTTTAGCCATGTCACTCAAATCACCAACCACAACTCCTTTGCCTGTTTGCTACTCCAAAACACCAGCCTGTGCACAAGTTCTTCCCCAGCTACAACTCTGCACTACATGTCTCCTAAGTGAAAGCAGAATAAACTATTTCACATCTACGGCACATGCTTCTACCAGGAAAATCAGTGCAAAGTAGCCACAGTGCTCTGAGCACACACCCAAAACTGAGACATTCTTTGGCTGTAACGCTGGCCAGCATCAAAAACAAAGCACACGCGTCATGTTCTGTTCTTGGAGAGTACAGGACTGGGCTGTGGCAAGATTGTAAGTTCAAGGGACAGAATAGCTCTGGTGTCAGGCAATGTGGGTACAGATGGAGGAAGGTGGTGCCAGGGATGCAATGAGGGGGAGAAAAAGACCTGCAAGAGATTCCAAGGCTGGTGGTCCTGAAGGGTGTGTAGAGAAAGAGGCAGAAACTTTAAGCCCTGCATTTAGCAAAAAAGGGGAAACCCCTGTCTTTGCTCACACTGACCTCACCTTACTTAACCATATAACTGTATACTCAGATGAAAAGTCAGAAGTTAGGTGAAGAGATAACTCTTATCAGACTGTATTGTCATGGGTCAGCTAGGAGGCAGCTGCCAATCCATTTTCCTGCACCAGAGGATCAAATCCATAATTCCTAAAGTGTTTCTGATTAAGGTTTTCTGCAGAGACAGCCTTGACTGTGTAGCCAGGCAGTTTGCAGTTTGCTCTAAAGAGCGTGCTGCTGGTAGAACTAACATTTACATAGCTGCAGGTGGGTACTGGTGACGTTAACAGAGACGGATAGGAGGGGAGATGGAAGCCAAACTTAAGATACCAGCAGAGATTAAGCAGGCATACAAAGGCAGCAAACAGAAAATATTGATTGGCGCTTAGCATAGTACTGTACTCCCAAGCAAGAGCGCTCAGCTGACTCAAGAGGCTGTATTTTTCCTCTCACAATTTGACTAAGCCATTTCAGCAATTTTACCCTGCTGCCTCCTTCGTCTCTGGCAAGTGAGAATAATAGCCTTCTTCATAATACCCTTTTACCAAGCCAGATAAGTAGTTTTGGCCCTTCACTCCTTGGTTCTTACAGTTTTGTCTCCTTCTGTTGATTTTGTTTATCAGTGATTTTGCTGAAGTCTTCTGAGCTCCCTGACAGTTGTTTGAAAGAGAAATGTGTTAACGTCACTAGTTTCATCCAGACCTTCTTCAGACAGTATAGGACAGACCAACTAGACAACAGTAGGCTCTGCTGGCGTGACACTTACCCTGATGTATGTATGATAACAGCACATTGGTAACTCAAAGAAGTGCATGCCCTATCTTCTGCAGCTGACCTGAGACTTTACAGCCTAAACCCTTTTTTGGGTCTGCTCTTCCAAATACCAAAATTAATGTAGAGGCTCTAATGTATTTTTCATATACAGTATATTAGGCTCTAGGCTACAACATATGGCGAAGGAGGTTGTTGTTTACCTTGTGACTCCCTGAAGTCATTTACTGCAAAAAACCTTAAGCTCTTTCTGCAAGGAATCTCATCCTAGAAGAATATACACTCAGATCCTCTAATGTATGAAGATTTCATTTACAGTACGTAGACAGCATTTTTCACTGGAAGACCATCACAGACAAGCTGAGAACACCTGCTACTAGCAGTCCAGGTCATGCTGCCCCCAGACAGCTGCAAACACAAGAGCAGAAACAGGTTTGGATTTGTGGAGAAAAACCGCAAAGCTGCAGCCTACCAGCTAGCACAAATCACTGAATGTGTGTGTTGTGTGTGTGTCTGTGTGCTCATGACACAACCTCAGGGACTCTCAGACTGTGACTACAGTAGACCCTGCTGAAATACAACCTAATTCTTTCCTGACAAAAGTGAGTTGGAGTAACAAAGGTATGCAAGAGCCAATATATATATTTAAACAATAACAACAAAAAAATCCCTGTCTAAGTCACAGCAATGCTACAAAAGTCAAATAAAGGGTTCAGGAGAGCTAAAGTGAAGGCAGGACTCCATTAGGGCCACAGAACAGCACCACTTTCCCACAGATGTCATGGTCTGGATCTATGTTAAATTAACTTCAAATTTCCTGGCCTCTGCTTAAGCATCTCATTTATTAAAATACCAGATAAAGACTGCTGGGGTTAACTTCCTGATGTTTTTCTGAAGAAAATTAAAAAATCTTTCATGTAAACTTGCACCAAGAAAAGAATTATATTCTTTCATTATCTGACCTGGAAAGTGAAGAAAGATGAAGAATGGCAAAGGAAAAAGAGGCTGGGATTCTCAGTAGGAGGATGAAGACAAATAGGAATGAGAAAACAGTATTGGGGCCAGTCCTGTTTAGTTATTTGAACAAGGGGATTGAGTACATCATCATTAGTTTTGAAGATGACACAAAGCTTGCCAGGAGTGTTGATCTGCTGGAGGGCAGGAAGGCTCTGCAGAGGGATCTGGACAGGCTGGATCAATGGGCCAAGGCCAAGTGCTGGGTCCTGCACTTAATTCACAACACTGCAGCACTACAGGCTGGGGACAGAGTGGCTGGAAAGTGGCCCAGAGAAAAAGGACCTGGATGTGCTGGTTGACAGTGGCTGAACATGAGCCAACAGTGTGCCCAGATGGCCAAGAAGGCCAATGGTATCCTGGCCTGGATCAGGAATAGTGTGACCAATAGGACCAAAGCAGTGATTGTTCCCCTGTACTCAGCACTGCTGATGCCACACCTCTAATCCTATGTTCAGTTCTGGGCCTGTAACTACGGGAAAGACATTGAGTCTCTGGAACAAGTCCAGAGAAGGGCAACTGAATTGGTCAAGGGTCTAGAGCATATGAGGAGAGGGTCTAAGTCATATGTGGAGCAGCTGAGGGATCTTGAATTGTTTAGCCTGGAGAAAAGGAAGCTCAGGGGAGACCTTATCACCCCTTACAACTACTTGAAAGGAGGTTGTAGCCGGGGGGGGATCAGTGGTTTCTCCCAGGCAACTAGCAATAGGACAAGAGGAAATGTCCTCAGGCTATGCCAAGGGAGGTTCAGATTGTACATCAGGAGGAATTTCTTCACTGAAAGGATGATCAAGCACTGGTTAAATGGCTGTCCAGGGAGGTGGTGGAGCTACTATCCCTAGAAGTGTTCAAGAAATGACTGGACATGGCACTCAGCACTATGGTTTAGTTGACACAGTGGTGTTTGGTCAAAGGCTGGACTTGATGAACTTGGAGGTCTTTTCCAAGCTTAAAGATTCTCTGATTCTCTGAAAACAAACAAAGAAACAAACAAACAAAAGTGAATGGTTGGAAGAAAGAAAAGATCTAGAGAAAGAATGCCCTATGCTGAAATCCAGGGGAAACAGCACACTGCTTTCTCTCACTGTAAAGTTATGCCAACATGAACTCCAGTGTCCTGAAGTCAACATCTACGTCCCTCAAACCTAAATATGGAAAACATGAGGTCAAGAGCAAGCAACAGGCGTTGCATGACTGCATACAGAAGCAGCATGTAGAGTGAAGAGCAATTCATGAGAGAAACAAAAAGCCTCTTGAACTGCCTTCTTTCTGCCTTTGCATTCAAGGGTCCTTATCCTACAGTTAGCTGCAGCAATTGGGAACCAGTGGCCAGGCTTATAGGTAACTTTCCAACACAGGGGAAATAAACAGTACTAACATAACGCATGAATGAAACAATATTTCAAAGTAAATTATTTACAACTTTTTATTTACAAAGTTTTTACAACTCCCCGTCTATGTCAACGTTACCAATAGCAGTCAGGACAAAACTTCCTTTTATTTCTTGACATTTGTAACTGCGTAGTAGAAATACCTTGGAGACCTGAGCAATACTATCTCATAGTTTGTTCAGACCTAGATTAGGACCTCAATATCGCAGCTTAAGGGTATGAATAAAAGGCTTTTTATTCCTTCTTAGTACCAGAAGTTAAGGACACACTCTCATGTCAAAAGAAGTTATTCATATACCTGCAAAATCTTCTCAGTTATGTCAGGACTGTATTCTCACCACCACATTAGCAGAGCAAAAAACCTAAGTCTACAATATACTGAATAGAAGATGGAAAACATTTCTATCCCTACAGAGGTACAAAGAATCTGGACCAGGAGACTGTCTGAACTAGGCAGTTAACTAGCCTTGAGAGATAACTTTAAAAATGACAGTGTGCAGCTGATAGGCCCTGGTTTCCAATAGGAAAAGAAACAAACAAAGTGAAACTTCATTACAAAAATAAATAATTGGATCTCCATTGTACCTCTGAGTACTACATTAAGCATCAGTTCTTTTCAGTTGAGCTACAGTGGTTTTTTAGATATCTCAAAGGATTTGGATGCTCTATTGTGGCCAGACTGTGATCTGGCTTCATTTCCCACAAATCAGTATCAAATGCAGAGAAGCAACCTGCTACACAGGCATTTTGCAGACTAAAATAGTTCAGAACCTAATCAGGAATCTAGTGGCAGGAAACAGGCCTTCCTACAACAGGAAGCATAGGAAAGACTACTGGAGACAGCCGTCCAAAAGCAGCCGCCTTGCCAAAAAAGACAAAATGGCTGTATACTGGCAACTCCTGCAGCAGGAAATCGCTGAATTAAGCACTCAATCTACTGAGCAATTTAGTATGTCATCTGCTTCCTGGCAACAGATATTTGGAATCACTTTTACATTGCATTTCATCTGTATCTCATAATAGAGTTGAGGACAGTGTCCTCACCAGTAAGCAAAGAGACCAAGGTCAGAGGCTTCTCTGACTCCTATTCAGAATAAATATTTTTAACCCTTTTGCTTTCTCCATTTTCATAATTTTATCATTTCAGATTTAGGGGCCTGACATTTCTGTTTCTAGTCTGATTTGTGGCCCGGGCAGACTGAGTCACTGATACAACGTCTGCCAAAGTTAACTGTGGCCTCCATGGGACACTACAACTGAGTCTGAGAGGAGATAAATATCAGGTTACAGTGAAACAGGGAAAAGAAGGCTAGTAGATTCTCCCTGTGACTTGTTTGATGAAGTGTCAGGAAACTTTTCTGAACTTTCTCCCTGACATACATAAAAAGATAGAGGGAGAGGGAGACAGAGAGGGAAGTGAAGCAGAAGAGAAAGTAAGAGGGAGGGAAAAAAGAAAGAAAGAAAAAAGGAAAGAAAAAAAAGAAAGAAGAGAAAAGAAAGAAAAATTAAAAAAGGAAAAAGAAAGAAGGAAAGGAAGGAGAGAAAGAGAGAAGGAAAGAGAGAAAGAAAAAGAGAGAAAGAAAGAGAGAAAGAAAGAAAGAGAGAAAGGAAGAGAGAAAGAAAGAGAGAAAGAAAGAGAGAAAGAGAGAAAGAAAGAGAGAAAGAGAGAAAGAAAGAGAGAAAGGAAGAGAGAAAGGAAGAGAGAAAGAAAGAGAGAAAGAGAGAGAGAAAGAGAGAGAGAAAGAGAGAGAGAAAGAGAGAGAGAAAGAGAGAGAAAGAGAGAAAGAGAGAAAGAGAGAAAGAGAGAAAGAGAGAAAGAGAGAAAGAGAGAAAGAAAGAAAGAAAGAAAGAAAGAGAGAAAGAAAGAAAGAAAGAAAGAAAGAAAGAAAGAAAGAAAGAAAGAAAGAAAGAAAGAAAGAAAGAGAAAGAAAGAAAGAAAGAAAAGAAAGATTTTTTTAAAAAAAATTTGGTGCCCATGTATTCATGCAGACAAGTGGTAAACTGATTTTTACCCAATATAACTGCTTGCTTATCTCACTGAAGACATAAAATATGGTTTCTATTCCTTCATTGGTTATTTAAGCCTTACTGAAGACAGAATCACAGAATGGCTGAGGTTAGATAGGACCTCAGGAGGTCATCTGCTCATGCAGGGTCATCTGGAGTCAGTTATACCATGTCCAAATGATTTTTTAGTATCTTTGAGGATGGAGACTCCACAATCTCTCAGGCCAATATGTGCCAGTGCTCAGTCACCTTCAGACTAGAAAAATGTTTCTTGTTCAGATGACACCTCTTGTATTTCAGTTTCTGTGCATTGCTTCTTGTTTTCTCACTGGTCCCCACTGAAGATAGCCTGGTTCTATCCTCTTTACAGCCTGGCTCTGTCCTCTTTACATCCTCCTTCAGGTATTAATATACATTGAAAAGGTCCCATTGAGCTTGCTCTTCTGCAGGCTGAACAGCCCCAGATCTCCCAGCCTTTCCTCATGGGAGAGATGCTCTGATTCCTTAATTATCTTTTCAGCCCTTCAGTGGACTCTCTCCAGCATGTCAATGTCTCTTCTGTGCTGGACACCCCAGAACTGCACCCAACACTCCAGATATGGAACCAGTGCTGAGTAGAGGGCCAGGATCCCCTCCTTGTAATGCAACTCGGGATAACACTGGCCTTCTTCGCAGCAAGCCGTGTCTAACAGTCATTCTGGTTTTGTCTTTGGTTTTTGGAAATAGTCAATAGACGATGGATAAAAACTACTGTGCATAAGAGAAACAAGCCAGACAACAGATATTCACACTGACAGAATGCAATTTTCTGCTGTCACATAGCAATACACATACATGCATTCCATATTTAACAAAAAAAAAAATCATGCCATTGCTGACCAAAGGAGAGAGAATGGTGCAACTAATCAGTTCTGAATTATTTTTAGCACAGTTATATAAAGTAACTGAATTTACATGAAGTGATTGATGTGAGTTAGATTTGCTGGAGTCAGTGATATCCCTCTACTACTTCAGTCACTTCAGAAAATCTCCTAGTTCAGGAGATTTGGAAGCTCTAAAGTGCCCCCTGCTAGAGATTGTAAGATGTTTTCATATTTTTTTAATCAGGAGGTGTGAAATCTATGTCAGAATGGGATGAAGAGCAACAATAATCACCTCAATTCACCTTCAACTGTTCTGAGAAAAAAAACAGCTGGTTTCTTATTTTATCCTAATAGATTCAATATACATTAAGAGTAGATTTTTGTGGCAAAGGAGACTGGCTAACAACATTATATTTACAGAAAGCAATAGAAAATAGGTTTCTGAGGAAGCTTGCTCTTACCAAATCAGATGTGCCAAGTTTATAATATACGTGAGCCAATTTGATCATGAATGCTTCATACTTTAATAGAAAGAAATAGCAAGTAAATTGTGAACTATGGTTTTGTTAACTTGGACACTAAAGTTTGAACGAAAAATTCACAGAACAAGCTGACAGTTCCTAAATTATGTGTTTGCTTCTTTCTTTTCTTTTTTCTTTCTTTTTTTTTTTTTAATGTCACATGCTTTGGTTTATTATTAGTCAGGAGTTTAAATGCTTCCTGTGACAGAAAAACACCCTCTTATGGGTCTAATCATTAAACACCTGGGCAAGTGTCAGTGTCAGAATGAGGAACTGTACTTAAGCTAATGCTTTTGCAGTTAAGAGTTTTTTGACAATTTAACATTACTTGGCAATTCTGCAGAAAGAGCTGATGTGTGACAGGACTTGATGAATTTCCATGTGTACAGGTTGCAGCTCTGTTTTAACCCATACAGCTGGGGCTCTGCTAGGTGAAAAAAATGGAAGAGGATCAGGATGACAGCTGAGGGATTTAAGGATGGAGTAAACACTTTCAAAATCTAGGCCTTGTGTCCAATAAAATTTATTCAGTTGTTGCAGCTTCCATTGTTTCTGCTCTTTCACGTTTATCTGCTTTGCCTCAGAAATAGCTACAGGAGGGTGTGCAGTTTAGTAAGACAGTTTTCCTGTGTTAACCATGAAGGGATGAAGTACGTGACTTTTTTTTCACCCTGCACTGAAAATACAAAAGGGCCTGTCTGTTGTCTTGTCTCCTCAAGACCCCATCCTCCAGACTTGGAGGCATCTGAAGTCCCTAGTGCTTCTTCCACCCACTTCCTACATCTCTGGCAGTCAAATTCTCCAGATATCTAAAAATCAAAGTAAGGCCAAGATCCAAAACTACCTGTGTCTAAACAACCCTTTAGCTCCCTAAATTGTTGTAATAGGGCAGAAACCCAACAGGTAAGTGTTTTCAAAGCAAACCCACAAGGACCCCAGCCAGTAGCTGAGGTCCCTGATCGATTCGAGCAGCACTTAAACTCAGGGTCTTTCCTCAACCTGAATAAGCCTAAGATTGCATACCTTCAGTGAATGTTCTAAACAAACATAAAAGGGCAGCTCTCCCTGAAGTAATTCCACTTTATATAGACTAATTGAACATTTATCAGACCAGAAACAGAGAGCTCCAACCTAGGAGCTGAGACAGTCTCTGACAGTGCAAGTTAGATAAATTGCAAGCTCAGAGTAGATAAAGGAAAGAAACAGAGGCCAGTCCCAGCTGCCCCTGCCAGCCAGGCTTACCACTGATAGTAAATGTACCAATGATGTCACCTGTGCCTTGTTTCTTTCCTGTACATTTAAGTGAGGGCTGTTAAAGGTCCCAACACCAGAAAACATTCAGCATGTTAAATCTAGTGGGAGCTGAAGATTCCCCTATGGTACAGAATAAAACTTACTTTTCTTTCCCTAGGAAGGGAGCCTTGGCCAGCTCTGCACCAGGCATCTCACCTTGCTGCTGTGCCCTGACTTGCTGCTGAGCGTGTCCTCTCGAACATCTTGTCTTGACAGCTAAGTGTAAAAACAGGTCATGCTGTAAGTACTGTAAAAGTTCATAATGCAATGAGATGCCTGTTTCCTACAAGATGCCCTGTTGATACAAGTTCAGCTTTGGCCTCTCCTGACCAAATGGAGGGAGATTTCTGATAGACAAAGGAAATGAAGGAAAATGAGGGGAACTGAAAAAAAGAAGGCAAAACAAAGAGAAAGGGAAGCTTGGCCTGAGAAGGGAAAGTGAAAGGCCTTTGGAAGAACATAACATAGATAAGGTGTGTATCTGGTGTTCCACTGCATTGCTCCAGTTCTCCCAAGACACAGGTAGGAGATGAAAGGACATAAAAATACTACTCCATCCAAATCATTATCAGTTCCCTTTCTGGCCCTTTTCTTCCTGGTAGACAAAGAATTATACCCCAAGTACCAGCATCTTGTGTCCCTGAACCACAAAAAAGTTTTGATCTGATGCATGATCAGCCTATTACTTCAATATGCTATGATCCTTGAATTACACACACATGGACGGACTCCAGATGTTGACCCAAATCAGGATTTTTCAAGTTGGAAACACTTAAAATTCAAAAGAGAAAGTTGGGAATAAGAAACACAGCCCCAGTATCTTCCAGTGCATTTTGGGACAGACCTCTATTAGCACAATTTCACATGGAAACTGGGTGGGTGGGTAAAACGATTCAGTTCAAATGCAAAGGTGGATGATGAGAAGTGAATAGGCAGCTGAGGGTGGAATGTTAGCAGCACCACCCTTGATTTCCTTTTAACCTACTATAGCCGGGCGCATATCCACCGAGCAGCGTAGCACCTAACAACCGACTCCTCCATCTGAGAAAAGCAGAAATGAAAAATCTGATGCATTTTCAGAGCGTTTTCTCAACACTTTCTTTTTTTCTTGTATTTATAACTTTTCAATACAGCTTAAGGCAATAAATGCAATTACAAACAGGGAATGAAAAAAAGTTCTAAGTATGATGAAAATGCCACAGTTTACATCTGCATTGCTACGGCATTGTGTTGTTCCTTTTAATAGCAGAGCAACAGAAATTATTTTAATGTTAGTGATCAGTCTAGCTCTCCAAACATGGCCAGATTCAAACAGGAAACTTAGAAATGTGGCAGGGCTATTCAGAGATGCTCAGCACTCAGTGATGTAGTGCTCACATGAGCTCTTCAGAAAACAACTTGGTCAATACTGGGTTGGGTCAAGAAGTCCCAAAAGTCACAAGCAGGGACTTGATGCACCACCCTCAAAAGTTCAGCACTTCATAGCAGGGGAATGCCTGTCAATTTGTGTCTTTGATAAACTTTCCCCTAAACTTGTCACATGCTATTCATGATCCAGCCCAAATGCCACTAAACTATTACCATCATACTTTGTAAAATGCAGAAATACCCAGAGGATGTTAGAGTTGGAAATTGCAGCCGAAATAGTTACACAGAAAGTATACAGCATTCCCTGTGTAGGGAACGCTGCTGCTTGTGGTGGCGGTCTTCCACTTTCTAGCTTAAGCCTTGGTCCCTTGAATGTTGTAAGGAATTGAGCACAAACATGTCTGAGCTAAGGGAGGAGGCTTACACAACAATGACTGCATTGCAGAGTACATAACTGCCAATGGGACAGAGCAAAACACTCTCCTCCAGTTAGAAGGAAGACAGTTGTAAAAAAAGAACATTAACTTAACATTAATTTTTTGGTTTTAAACAACTCCTGTAGAGATCTAACAATGAAAACCTTACTTCTTCCTAGCCTGATCCTGCAGCCATGAAGGGAAGAATTGACAGGCTGAGGGCATTTGTGGGAGGGAGAAACTCAGTGCCTCAAAGGTTCTGACATTTCCTCTCTGAACCTTAATAAAGAAACTTGATTGTGGAAGTTGTACAATGCAGAAGGCACAACATGCCCTGCTGTGAAAGAAATGAGGCGGACAGTGAAATTGGAAATTACAATGCCACCCTGAATAAAACTGAAGTTGTTATGCAATATCTAGTAGGTCAGGTGACCTGAGGGTATGAAAAGCTTTGCCTCTCCTTGACTTTTAGAGACCAATTTCATTTGTTCTTTACATATCCATGTCTGCACACAATACCAGAAAGTATTAAACATGGGTTTGTATGTTGTGTGTATAAACAATAATGCTCATTATTTTTTTTAGACAAGTCAGAAAGGCCATTGTGAAAACCGCTTGAGTGTTACAAATGAAAATGGAAAACTAAACTCTACAAGCAGAGCAACCAATAGCAGGACCACTAGACAAAATTCCTCAAAGATCACAGAATTGTTATCTGGTAAAAAAGTGTCAGAAGGCATGTTATTCCCAGTAATTATTTTTAAAACACAATTCTCTTATGGCATGTATATAATTCCAGTAAGAAACAAATGACCACCTTCACAAATGCTTATTTATCTTGTCAATATTATATCACCACTTCCAGTTCAGCAGATAAAAGTATCTCTACCTATTATTGTTCACAACCTTCTTAACTACCACAACTGGTGCAAAAACCCACTGAACTAAATCTGGTAGTCCAGCAAAAGCTAAAGTTGAAGCTTCCTAACTAACTATGTAGTAGGTAGAAAGAAGATATGTATCTGCACCTTGGAGTGGTTGCATACAGATTGTTTCTCATCCACATTTCCTCTGGCAGAAGAGTATATGGGGAATGACAGTCTTACTTGCCTTGTGATTAATATCCACAAACCCTGAGAACACAATCAAAAACTCAACAAAATTTTGCTATGTTGTTCTTACCCTTTGGCTTCCAAAGTACTATTATTAATCTAATAAAATACAATTTCATACCCAAACACAAAACTGCTGGTGACTGGGTCTCTTAGACAACTGACTGAAAAGTCTGGCAGCCTCCCAACTTTTTTTTTAGCCATTTCATTTTTACAAAAGAACATAAGGTTATTATTTAATTTGTGTGAATTTTCTCCTCCCTGTTTAAAAAGCCCAGTTAAAGTATAATAAAGGTAACACGAAACATGTGAAAAAAAGCACATCACTTTTATAAAAAATAGTAGGTTGATGCAGTCAGTTTTGCATGGAGTCTTCATGGCACAACTAAATCTTTTAGGTCACATTATGCTTTTGTAGCTATTTATAGCCATGTATGTCCATCATTTGCATCCTATAGTTCGGGGTTTCTTTTCCAGATATAAACAGAGCTTCCTCCCTCGCTTTGTTTATGTGTCTGCCTGTCAGCATAGCGCCAGTGACTGTCTCTCCACTTTGCTGCTGCTGCTCCCTCATCCTGTTTATAGGTCAGAGATGACTGCCATTGCCTCCCTGCTGCTGAGCAGAATTTCCCATAGCACTTCAGGATGTTTTAGTCACATTAACCTGTGCCGCCTGTCTGGAGCCAAACATCTACCTGCTAGTGCTGCAGGCAGCCTTTGCCTCCACCAAACCCAGCTTTTGCTTCCTGTGAGGCCCAAATATTTTCGGGTGTTCCTTGTGTGGAAATCATTGTCCCATCCCTTGCAAAGAGCATTAACAGACACATAGCTGAAGAGTGAACAAATTCTCCTACTCTTTCAGTCCCAAGCACGTGAAGCCTCACAGCGAACAGTATCCTTGCCAGCCACTGAACATGGAGAAAAAAATGGTATCTCTTAGTTGAATAAGGGTTTTTACTTTCCTTATCTAGAAATGTCAAAGGTCCTTAATACAATAATTCTTTAGGCATTTACTTCAGCAGAACCCAGCAATAAAAACAGGTCAGCAACATCATGTGATGAACGTGCATAAGACACAACACTGGATGAAGAGGCAAATCAGCCACTGAGCACAGATCCAGTTGCTGAAATGGAGCCAGAAAGTGATATGTCCATATCCCCCACAGCAGTGAGAGAGCCTTCCCGTCCAATTCAGCCAGAAGATGGATAATTCCAGGACCTCTGATGAACATTAAAGCTTTGTGCTTTATGAAATCCATAGGAATAGGAGTGTAGCACTTGTACAGATCACCTTTCACAGTAGCAGAGAATTATTAGTAAATTCAGAATATTTTGGTAAAGAGGTTATTGAAAGACACTAGCGTCTGTCTCCATGGTCCACAGCCTCCTCCGTATTAGTGGATTATAATCCAGGGTCCATCAGCATCTGTCAGGCAGGAGCATGCAAATACATCCTTTGACAGCAAGTTCACACAATTTATTCCACAACATACATGGTTAACAGTGTTAACAATTGTTCCTGTGCTACCTTGCTGCATTTTGCTGTTTATAAAGACACCCAGAGAATATACACTGTGTATAAACTCCTCTTTAGGCTGGGACATGGAGTGCAACAAATTAAAATTACAATGAATGAGGCTGACCTGACCTCTTCCAGAAACTACTGCATGCTTTACAACCTCTGCAGAAATTTCCAAAAAAACCCCAAATGTCAATTACACACCTGATTTTTGCAGGTTTCATATTGGTAGTGAAGGACTTGGTTACGACTCACCTGTCTAAAAAATTTTCTTTCTGGTCTTTTGAATAACATTAAAAAATGATGCATGAGAAAAATGAACATTGCAAGTTAGAAGTATATTTTATGGACAACTGAGGAAAATGAATACATCATCAAGGCATCGTTGGCATGTAGAATAAGTTAAACAAATGGCGCAAATGCATATTCTTACAAAAAAAGGCTGATTTAATTGCTATTTTTCTTTATACTTCACTGTGAACTTTTTAAAACCTTTTACTGTAATAAAAAGTTGATGTTTCTGACATCCAGGCAGCTTTCTCTTCCCTCAACAGCCACAGGCTTCACATGACCCAGTGTGACCAAGTTTTGTAAATGCTGTTATGAATCCCATGATGTACTTTTTCTGATAACACCAGCTCTTAGAGTCATATGAACAAATATGAATGTGTTTGGGTTTCTTGCTTTATAAAGAAGTATGTCTTCATCACACATTTTGGGAAAAGAAGTTGGAAGATCTGAAAACATTAGAAAACACTCGAGAACCTAATATTTAAAACCTTTGTTTTTTCTCACCCCAGCTATGCTTAGGTTTCACTTTCTGTTGTACTCCACAGTTTTGTTAGAGTGCAAGAGATTATACCTATGTTTATCATTTCCTCACTTGGCAACAATAAGAATATTTAACCACACAAGAAAACTGCCTGACTTCAGTAGTGCTGAAGTAGTGAGGTCCATTTTTACTTATCTTACCAGAAGACCAGTGTACCAATTCCTTTGTGATATTTCTCATTAGCATAATCATAACACTGTCTTTCTGCGGTAGATCCGTTTTTTTCTTTCGTATTGTCCCCCTTCTCATTTACATAGATCTGTATTCATTCCACAAGCAGCTTCTCTCTGAATATTTTGTTCAACTGCTCATTATCTTATTCACCACTTTCTTTTCAAAGGTTCCAAATACATGTACAAAGATTTCGTGGTCCAAAGAGGTACATATACTTGATATGTTCCAAGATGCCCATCTGTGCATTAGATTCTTTGTTTCCTCAAAAGTAAGGAGGGCAAACCAGAAAAAATCAGTATACCTGAGCATGCTCCTGTTATTATCAAGCAACTGTGGAGTAAAGTAAAAAATACGTTAAAACTTGCCTGATGTCTCTGATGAAAAAACATAATGACAAGCCATGGAAAAGCAGAATGACATTTAACTCATTTTCCATTACTTCTCTGCCAGCTTTTGATGGTGTTCAACGATATAGCTCACTAGTGTGCGGAACAACTCTTCTGTTTATAGCTGTTCTCTGTGCCAAGTCCCACAGATGTTCAGATTTTCCTCCATGTGGATGGGATATTAGATAGAATCTTACCTTCATATCTAGTCCTGAGAGGTGAAGCCTACAAAGCAAAATGGGAACCTTGTTTTTGAAGAGCTGGGAATAAGGGATTAATGAGGGGAATCACTAGGGGGAGAGACAGTCTTGGGCCTACAGCTCCCTCAGAAATGATGACCTGAGAATAAAATGATTTTTTATCATTTTGAAGAGGAGAGGAGAGGAGAGGAGAGGAGAGGAGAGGTCTTTCTGCTTCAGCTTCAGATGTATGTATACATCTGCATACATGTATATACACATGCATATGGACATGCATGCACATGTATATCTACATATTACATTGCATTCTTATGCGCTTATCAAAACAATTTCAGACAATTCAAACCAGTGCAAGGAGCCAATTTGGACAGCTGAAAACACAGCCTTTTTGGATTGATTGGAAGGATTTCGTACAATGCAAAATCTATTCTGAAACAACTGTACCTACGAAGTCTACTTAGGAAAGGTGGTTTTGCCTTTGAGAAAGACTTGTGTAAACCTCCAAGTATCAGATGGATCTGGAGTAGAGATCTTACAAGGATAGGAAACCATGGTTTAGAGCTTCTCACAGCTTTTTACCGTGGCATGTCTCTATGGACTTTTTCTTTCTCTAAATGCAAATAACTTTATTTACCTTTGCAGACAGTTGTTTACCTTTGCAGAAATACAGATTAATGTGTTTGCTTATTTGTTATCAGCTTTGCTTTATGGCCTGGTGTAGGACCATTGGCTGTTTTATTCGGTCTAAATCAACAGTTCAGACAACAGGTTGCTCTACGAATAGCTTTTCCCAGCTACAGACGACAGTGTAAGAGCGCCTTCTATGCTTAGGCAAAAGAAATGCAAGGCAGAAAAGCCATGGAAAACTTGAGTTCACAGACTTAAAGCCCACGTCTTTTGGGTGCAAGTTGTTCTAGCCCTAAATCCAAAGAAAGCAGGGTAAAAAAGCTTTCTCTCTGTTAAAGGAAATGGGTCAAATTTATCCTCAGACTAGAACGATATAGCTGTCCTCTTCGGAGTATGATTACGGGTACTTCTTACTACAGTATAGGTGTAGTTTCTCTGAGGAGCCTCAGTTCTATTGCCAATTAGATTTTAAAACAAATTTTTAAAATAATTATAATTTGCATGGTGGCTTTTAAGGAGCTATATGGGCATTAATGTGGCGGCTTTACAGAGCAAAATACCAAACAAAGGTGTGAAGAAGCTCTCATTCTGGAGCAGTATTTTTCTCCTGGATCACTTCAGTTATCCAGTTTCCCAGGCAGCTTCACAAACAATTGTAGTTGGACAACTAAAGGAGCAGCAAACTGTGGTGGAAAGACACAAAAAACAAACCCACAAGGTCACAGAAACGCAAGAGCTACCTAAGCCAACACAATACCACTGTGTATAAAACTAAGCAGAACTTGGGCCCCCAATAGCCACCTTCTGGTTGAGGGTTTAATTACTAATCTGGGAAACCATGTTTTTCTTGGTGGACAGATTGCCTGGTAAAGTTGTGTCTTGTCAAAGCCTGGGGAATATGTTCAGCTTCAGCTGCACAAACATACCATTCAGTAGGACGACTTATGTCCTTAAGGTTGAGTGCATGTCTTGGCAGCTGGACTTACTGGAACCCATATACAAAGGGTACAGAGCTAATTCCATCAAAATCAACTGCACAATAGCCTTGAATTTCTACAACAGTTCTACCTTGATTTCAAACTCCCCATAATCTTTCATTTTACTCTTTCGGTACACATTTATTTTGATACAAAGACCCTCTTAATCCATACATGATCTCCATATGAGCAGAAGTAACTATAGTCAGAGTGAGTTAGTTTTTCACCTCTCTGTCTTTCTGTCATTCCAGTACATCCAGTACACATACAGAAATGAAGTCAACTTTTGTTGCAAAACCTAATGCTCTCCATAAAGCTGTTAATAGCAAGTCAGCTCAAGCAAAATGCTGCCTTTTGGTTGAAAATTCCATTTCCCAAGACAGGGACAAAAACTACAAGAGGATTATAGGGATGTGGCAAGTGCCCATGTGTCAGAGACACAGCTTATCACCATGCAGTGAAACACCTTGCAGAGAGCCAGAGCACATACACAAATTGGAAGCAGTATTGGCACATCAGACCAGTCTTTGCCCATTAGTAAATCCTTCTGAAATACAGCTTTCATTGAGCTGAAGGCAGCACAATGCCAATGTAGCAATACCACTTCACAATCCTAGTTATTCTTTATACACTTTAAGCCAAGACAAGGGTACAGAGCCCAGGCTACTGGCCTTGCTTAGCCTTGAGGAGGTTTACTAGCTAAACTATCCTGCAAAACTCTCTTAGTAGAAATGAGACACATACCACCAAAGTATTTCCCCTCCCTCAAGCTTAAACAAAAGCTTTCCAGATCACCTCCAGGATTTAGCCAGGCAGTTCCTTTATTCCATCATGTGTCTTGTGACACACGTGTGGTCTACTTTTGCCAGAACATTATTCTTGCTTGAGAGCAGAATAGATGAGAATTTAGACAGCAAAAGCCATATTATAAATATCATTGGATGTCATCTGAAATGCCTTCTCACTAATTGCAAATGAAAAGGTTTTGCCTAACCCCTAAAGGATGTTTTCTTTGCAATTAATAAAGTAATGTCTCACACACACACAAAAGGACAGGATATAAAACCCAGAGCAAAAGCAAGGCATAGATTTTTGAACTTAAAATAGCCCTTTCAAAATAGATCTCTCTCAAAGGACAGGAAAGATGTGAATGGCTGAACAGCATAAAATCTAAATTATGTAATGCTTCATGTGATTTTGTCCAGTCTAGTCTTTATCTACAACACTGGCTTTCCTGTAGACATCTTCATCTTCTTGAAAATTAATCAAAGAAAAAAAAAACAACTTGCATGGTAGGCTGCAGGCAAGGGATGGTATATGATCTGTTGTCAACTACAATGGAACAGGAGGCAGGAAACTGTTTCTAGGCAATATTGGACTTATTTTTTTTCCCCTTCATTTATATGTTTCAAGTTTACCACCATTTACACAACAGTGAAATTATTCATTCAGGGGTGTGCTGGAGGCAAATTAGTTCTTGTTTTAAAAGCATGATGAGAGGTGGCTGTTACGTGAAATCCATAATACTCAACATCCTACCTCTGACACTTATTTAATCCTCACAAACAATCCAGTTTGATTTTAAATATAGTATATTTATCAGTGTACAAATCTGACATAAAATAAAAAAAAATATATTTTTTCCCCTTTTCTGTTGCTGACTTCTTGACTTCAAATATGGGCAAGTAGCATTGCCTCCCTCTTCATCTTCATCTGTCTTATTGATTGATGCTGAAAGTTCTTTGTAGCCAGGTCTTGACTATATTTCATGTATGGGTCCAATTAGCTGAAAGATGTCCTAGGCTTCCCTGCAAATTCTCTGAATCACTGTAAAATATTAATAATTAAATGTGTTTGAAGAAGTTTGGTCTGAGAAAAACAAAGGTGGTAACCAGATTTAGACAGCATTTAGCTCTCACAGTGCTTTTCATATTATACAGCTTGAGGAGTTTTGGTGTTCTTGGAGTATGTTACCAGAAATAATTCAAATTTAAAAGCTCTTGTGGAAGAGAGGTAGAATTGAGAAGTTGCCAAATGATCAAAACAAAAAACAACCGCAACGCAATGTTTTCTCAACATTTTTTCAGGTAAGTGTAAAGGTGGATGGTTTAAATAATTGCTTCAATCAGAGAGATCTAGATATTTAATCTTATGAGATGAGGGAATTACATTAAATGCTATGTGCTAAAAAGTTTCAATTACCTCATTACACAGCTAGTGTATCCAGAAATGCATAAGTAAATTTTTCAGCTTGCAACACTGTTCAATAAATCTTACAAAATTACATAAAAAGAGAAGAGCTCAAGGTTAATATTTCAAATACTAACGAAGTTTTAGATACTGAGGAGGTTTATTTGGGCCCCTGAATACTTTCTGCTGATCTCAAGCACATTAAAAATCTGTCTCAATTTGAGAGAAAATAGTCTAGTTTTCACATCACTCACTTAAAACTTTGGAGAGCCATAGTGAATTCATTATTCTGCCACTGGGTACCATTTTACCCACTTGTCGAGAAAATTTATGCGTGGTAAATTAAAAAAGCCTATTTCTATTTCTATTTCTAACTATCTAGAGTTGCCTCTAGAGACATGAGTCTGCTCAGTTCTGCATTATTTGGTTCATATTTGAAAGGTTAGTTCCTTTTTTTGTGCATAACAGATTGCAAACCCACATCTGCTGGCACACAGAGGAAAACCTTTCCAAATCTCTACAGAAGCCCTGAAACAATGAGACAAAAAAATCAAGATTCATTAGGCAGAAATGGGAAAGGAAGAAGTTGGAATGGGTATTCTTACAGACTCATCTGGGAAGAAGGAAATTTAGGTTTCAGATCTTGCACCTATGAAAGTTTTTTGCATTTTCTATTGGAAATCTATGGGATAAACAAGCAGGAGTCTGACCACCCACTGACTTAAACAGCCCCATTCCTTTCAAGTCTCAGCCACAGAAGAGTAAGAAAATTTTTAAAATTAAATGGAGGAATTAGTCAGTTAAGCATTACAACACTGAGGAGACCAGTGTTCAATTATCTTTACAAACAACGGCCTATTGTGTATGGACTGTCCCTTAAACATAAACCTATATGCCCAAAACTACCAGAAGGCTGTGTGTGTTATGTGTTTAACATCTTTGTGCATCTTTGGTCTCCACATACCAGCACCCCATCAACACAATGCTATAGGTAGCACCCAACAGAAAGACTCTAGGGTGTTCAATTGTAAACCATCTCAAACACAGATATGGATTTTGCTTTCCTCTTGCTGCTTGGAAAGACCATACAGATTTGTGAAGGTCTTGGGCGTGAATTTTTTATAGCCTCAAACTGATAACTGCTGCAAACACCAAAACTTTTAATGAAACCTATTAAAAATCACAGACATGGATTGCACTGACAAAAATATGGGAAAACTGGCTTCAGATCCTATGTATTTCACAGTGGTGTTAATAATTTCCATAGACAAAAGCTGTCTTTTTGTCTGTTTGGTGTGCTATGGAGTGCTTGCAGATGCACTTTGCATTCCTACTCTACCTAAGCCCCTCACTTAGATGTAGTTTATGTGCATGAGAAACACAAGTGGCTTTGCTGCATGGGAGCCTAACTCTTCACCCAATTTTGTCAGTCACTGAGAATAATAAGAAAAGTACATCACAAGTTTTGGGTACGAATGATGTTATTTGGAAAATTTTCTGCAAAAGCTGCCAAGGACAATAAAGATAAACCAGAACCTGACATTTCTAATATAGAAAACCAAATGGAAAAAAGGAAAAAGTTCATAGGGAGGCTGTAGTTCTGCCATATGATATCCTATCACATATGGTAAAAAAAGCTACACCTTATAACAGATACACATATGTACATTTATTTTACTGTTTTGACATTTATCTTCAAAAATCCCCTTATGAATTCCACTGTCTTATCATGTAAGCATCTTAGAAGCCTTTAACTTTACCTGGGTAATTAATTGTATGATGGAAGTTCTTGTTTGTTTACATTTCTTCGAGTCAGTAGCATGGAATGTAACAGAATATCAGACCACAAAACGTTCCTGACATTTTTGAAAAACATGTTTTTATACTGCTGCTGTCAAGCTTTCAGATGACCATTTCATATATGTTTACACAGACATACCCCAAACAATGTAGCGAAACCCCACCTTAGTGGCCTTATGTACATCCACAACAGCACTGCAGGTAAATAAGTTCAACACACATGTAGAAATGATCTGTAGAAACACACGGCCATGCTGAAAATTAATTTTATTTGGTACAATTTGGTAGGTACTTGATTCTTATTATTTTGTCCCTTTTGGTTGGAGTATGCTTATCTTTATTTGCAGCTATGTGTGTATGTACTGTATATATACAGACATGTATAAAAACAAGTCATGCAAGCCTTGCATAGGTTAAATGTTATGGCAGTGTGCTTAAAAGGAAGTAGATGCAGATTTTTTCAGGCTCAGGTCCATGCTAAAGATCATTAATCTGATTCTTCAGCTGTCCATATAACCATACGCATCAAGAAACACTGAAAGCATGCAACCTTTGCTGCATTTTTCCAAACAATCCTGAAACAACAGGGTACATTTACCATGCAACAACCCCAGAACCAAGTCCTAGGACTGATGTGTTCTGGAAGAGACACTGCTTAATAGACCTCAGTCTCCACTTGGTTTGGCTATCTGCAGAAATATAAGACAGTTTCTTTCCTGTCTTGTGTTATCATCAATTGCCACCAATTCCACCAATCATTGCAGTGCTCACTATGTTCATAAAAAGGGACTCGCCAAATAGTAAGCTCCAATAATATTTTTCTGTCACAGCTGACGTAGAGTTGGTCCTGCTGGTTGCTTTCCCAGTTGAGACCACAAATTATAAGATATAGCATTAGCTGGTTGCTGGTTTGTGAAGTACTTTTTTACCCTGGTGAATACAAACTTACAGAATAAACAACAACAGCTTTCTAAAACTTGAAAAGTTCTCATGAATTGTGAACTCTTCAAAAAATACATAGTGGGAGAGCTGGCTGTACCAGTCCATCAGTGTAATCAGTGCAAAATAAGATGGTAAAAAAACCTCACTTGGAACCAGGAGCAGCACAGATCCCCAGGACTCCATTTTCTATTACTGGTCAAATTAGTATCTCAGGTGATACGATAAAATATAAGTTAAGACTTCTCAAAATGCATTATTAGATACGATCATTCCTCTTCCACTGCTTCCAGCCAGTGAGAAAAATCCACACATTCTATTGACAAAGTTCAGGGCCCAAGGGAACCACTAGGTTATTTGTTGTTCCCTCTAGTACATCACATATAGGTTTCATTCAATTTTTTATCCCCCTGCTAAACTCATGAACCTGCCAACAGAAAGACACTGGATTTTGATTTGAAGAATTTAAAGGGCACAAGTCCACTTCCTAGTTTGTCCTGAAGGTTTATGTACTTCATTAATGAGTAATTGAAATTTGTACAGGATCAGCTGCTAGCATTCACTGTGCTGCCTTCATCCCCTGTGCCTTTTTATAGTTGGCATGTGTTTCCTATGAAGAAACACTTCACAGAATCACAGAATATGCTGAGCTGGAAGGGTTCCACAAGGATTATCGAGTCCAACTCTTAGCCCTGCACAGGACCATCCCCAAGAGTTACATTATGTGCCTGAGAGCATTGTCCAAATGCTTCTTGAACTCTGCCAGGTTTGGTGCTGTGACTGCTTCCCTAGGGAGCCTGTTCCAGTGTCCAATCACCCTCTGGGTGAAGAACCTTTTCTAATATCCAAACTACATCTCCCCTGACACAACTTCAGGCTGTCCCCTTGGGTCCTCTCACTAGTCACCACAGAGAAGGGATCTCCTCTCTTCTCTTCTTCTCACAAGAGGATTCTCTTCCTCTCACAAGGAAGTTGTAGACTGTGATGAGGTCTTCCCTCAGTCTCCTCTCCTCCGGGCTGAACAGACCAAGTGCTCTCAACCGCTCCTCATATGGCTTCCTCTCAAGGCCCTTCACCATTTTCATTGCCCTCCTTTGGACACTCTCTAAGAGTTGAATATCTTTCCTATATTGTGGTGCCCAAAACTGCACAAAATATGCAAGGTAAGGCCACACCAGTGCAGAGCAGAGCGGGATAATCACCTTCCTTGACAGGCTGGCAACACTCTGCCTGATGCAGACCAGGACTTCAATCAAACCGTCTCCCAGATACTTCTATTTGCACCTGCAGGTCATATTCTTCAGCCTTCAAATCACTTGCATACAACTATTCTCTTGTCTTCAATTTCTCATTCTTTCCTTTTCAAAACACCTTCTGTGGTTCACTACCAAAGTTTAGCAGCACCATCACAAGGGAGAAGCCGTCTCCATGGTCCTGCTGTTTTGTACACCCCAGCACTGCCTTATTTTCCACTCTCTGCAGAGGGTTGCACCTCTTTAAGTCCAAAGACCATGTTCTGCAGCCATGCCCAACTTTCTTTGATCCTGGATTATAAACTATCATTTGAAAATTACTAAATGGCCTTGCTTACCACAATACCATGATCCCTCACTTTGACGGTCTACTGATCACTGTATTATCTCCACATTTTCTCGGTAACAAACTAAGGCTGCTGCTAAAAATAAGCACTAGTTTCAGTCCTGTGACTCTCTTGACAATATCTCGCTAAGAGATAAAATAAGATCTATGAGGGTTCCTCATTTGCAAGCAGTTGTAGGATTTTTCATTTACCTTGATTCTGACCTATAACTTTGCCTTTATAGAAGACAGTACAAATATGTAAATCAGAACATAGCATTGTTGACAAAACATCTTGATAGTCACTGTTCACATTGATGTACATCAGTCATCTCTTCAGCCAAAGCTAGATTAATACAAGTAAACTATGCCTACTGGTTTTAAAGGATTTGACATAGATATTTACCACCATCCTGCTCAGATAGTAAAGGTCTGTAAGATTCTCTACCAGGTGAAAATGATTTTTTCTACTTCTTTACAGGCACACAGAGCTATATTTAATGGGGTTTTTTCCCCTCTTCTGAATCTCCAGCTAGTAATGTGCCACCTAATTTTCAAAATTTATATTATTGTTCGAGTATTTATGCTCTATCCTTTTTTTTCCTGGAACTTGATTTTATTTTTTCTATTGTTTGCATGATAATTTTTTCTGTTACATGACCTGTCATTTATTTGATTACTATATAATTCTATAGATTTTAGTTTTATGTGTATATATATACACACATATATAAATCACTTTTTTTGTTTCATTCCATCTTCGAGTCCTAAAGTCTTTTGCTTTCTGACTATTTGGTACTGTAGTGACATGCATTATGAATCATGCAATGTTCCTATGTGACCATTTTGCATCAGTCATTCTCAAGGATTTGCAGGAATGGGCACAGATGATATGACTGGACAAAGTAACATGGCTTTGCAATTATCCTCTGGTACACACTTTCAGCCACTGGCATTAGGAAATGAGAGCTCATCGCATACAACTAAGCTGCTTTGGAAAAATACTCAGGAAACATGTGGAAGAGGTATTAACAAAAGCATTTCATCTACCCCTCATTGGTGCCAGATGCTGAGTAGCCAGCAGACTCAAATTATTTTTAGCTTACTGCTCAGCATCTGTCCTCAGGTCAAAAGTTGATGCCCTTTAGAGAGAGGTGGCATGGCACACTGGCAGACAGCAGGGTCACGCTTCTCCTGTAGATTGAGCTTCCTTTGCTTTCCTTTCAAGTACGTGATAGTCTTTAGTGAGAGTACTCTAGAAGGGAGATGAGTTAGTGGATAGAAGCAAGGAAGTCAGAGACTTGTGAAAGACAGTTCTCCCATTTCTCAGGCTGATTTCTATGCTGTGTATCCATGATTTTTCTGCCATGTTCCTACACTGTGCATTTTATTAGGTTTCAAGGCTCAGTTAACCAAAAAATATTCCTCCATGCAGATAAGTCACAGCTCCGGTTAATTTGCCACTGGGTCCTGCTCTGATGCTAATAAAAACCAAGAAATTTTTCCAAGATCAAGAAAATCCTCCTCAAATACTGTGAAACCTCTGAATATAAACTTTTCTGGACAGTTAAGAGAGTGTATAAGAAGCTCCAGTGAAAGGAACTATTTGAAATTCCTTGAGCTCTGATATTGAAATAATAGTCATATAACATTTTCACTATATATTAATGAATGTGCTTCATATATTAAACACATACTTTTAGCAGACCTGTTTTCACTGACATTGGATGTGCAAATATTATTAATTGTAAAAGTACTAGCTCCTATGCCTAGCTTCACATTACACAAAGAGGAGAGAAATGCAAGGTCCTGGGGTGAGAAGGAGAACGAGTACATTTCATTCTCAGTCACTGATTCAGCTTAAGGTCAGCAGCAATCAAAGTTGCTTTCAGAAGAACGGAGTTCAATGGTTCATGTGAAATAAATCATCACTATCAGCAGTCAAATCCACAAAGCCAATCACTCATGTTGCTAAAAAGCAACATGAATAAAAGAGAATACAGAACCCTGTTCCTGAGCAGACACATCCTGTGAAGTGCCTTACAGGTAGCCCCTGTCCTGAGCAGAAATGGCAAGATGGGGTGGAGGAGCCACGTGTCCATTGCTTTCCTTGAGCCTATTCCGTGAATCAAGGGATTTCCATTTCCCAGGCTGTTCCTTGTCAGGAGACGATGATCTTGAAAAAAATGAAGGCCTTATTTTGCAGGAATAGGAAATCATTTCTGTACACCTCAGGAAGTCACGTGCATCTCTGATGCACAAAATGGGTAAAAGACACCATCCAATTTGGTAGCATCACAACTTCGAAAGAATGCAGGAAGTGAAAAATTCACCATCACCATCAGCCAGTCCCAGTATGCTGATCACATATGTCTTGGCCAACTTTGGAGGAAGGTCTCTAAAAAATAGACTAAGTTCTTCTTCAATCTGGTGGAGGCTTTGAAGACATCATTTTTCTGACGTTCAACCTAAGTCCAGATTTACCAGTGACAATAATCCAGTGTCATGGTCTAACATTCAGCATGAACTATCAGTCACTAGAAGGCAATGGCTAATGAACACCTTTCTTCAAGGGAGCAGATTCAAAATCCAGGTGTTTCTACACAAAGCTCACATCTGCCCTGCTCTGAACTCCATCCTCCCATTCTACAGCTGGCCCAGAACAATGAAGGAAGAGAACGAAAGAAAATGGGACATAAAGAATGAAGAGAGAGAGACCTTTAATTCCAGCCACCTGAAGGGCATAACAGCATCACTGTCCAATGCAAGGCAGCTGTTAATGTGGACAGATTTTCCAAGGTACTTACCAAGAACTTGAGCAGACCTGATTTGGGAATCCTCTGTCATGCACTCAGTCTGGGTCACTCAAAGGTGCTGCTGCACATAGCAGCATTCCTGAGAAACTTTTATTTTAAGCACATGTGACTGGGATGAGCCTTAATCTTTACAAAATAAATGGAGGTCTCTTATTAAGGCATGCAAAATCTGTGATTTCTGACATCAATAACAGTGCAAGCTAGCTTAGCATCCCATGCAGCAGTCTTTTTTTTCCAAAAGAGAAGACTGACTCACGCTCCATGACAAGCTGAGAAAATGGCAGGAGGAAAACAGTGAGCATGGTTTGAAAACATTTTATACATATTTCCTTTGTAAAGGAAAGCTTCACACCCACAGCTGGAAAAGCTATAGATAATAGATTTGCTAATCACCTTTCTGCCGTAAAACTTACCTATGTGAGGTCATAATTTGTATAGTTGTACTTCAAAGCAATAAGTCTGTCTGATCTTACTGTTCCAATCTTCTCCAAATTACCACTTTTATTGTTTTTTTTGGGAAACTCTTATTTTTAGGGGAAGGCAAAAAGTTATTGACAAGCTGTTCAAGTTGTTACATAGACAGTGTAATGAGATCCTGGTTACGCTGTACCACTCCTTGGAGAACAAATCAACTTGGTGTGTCTTCTTGTGGCAGAAAGCTGCAGAGGAGACCTTTCCACTGGCTATCAGAAAGCACTGGGGATTTCTTCTGTTTTGGTTTGACATTACAGCTCCTTTTCTTTTCCTAAATTATACACTCTGACAGTGAGTCTAGGTGCTAGACGAGCCATTCAGAAAGGAGAGTACCAATTATTGGGTACTTTTAGTTCATGCTGAGGTTTACAGACATAAGCTCAGCAACCCCAAATCAAGAGAAAGGATATACCCAACAGTGAATATCAGCTAGTTCACTCGGCACCAGCTGTGTGTTGAGCCTATTTGATTTGATTGACTTATGTGGGGCAGAGTCAGTCAGTGCCGAGCAGTGAAATGGGAATCCATGACAATAGATTGACAGTTTTGTACAATCAAGTATAAATGACTCAATGCAAAACTTGCAACCTGAAATTTATAATTGCTTTGGCAATCTGTTTCTATGGCAGCAGCTAATTTCCTGCAGCTACTTCAGTGACTAGTAATATCAACTACTATTGCAAAAAGATGTCTCTTCTTATGACTCAACTTCCAGAAATACTATATGTGCTAAGTGTTAAGAAATGTAATCCCTATTGACATATGAATAAAATCAATATTTCTATGCATTCAAACTTTTGTAATAAAGATTTGAAGACCAAAAAAGGAAGAATTGTCTGAGGTTTACATGAATAAGACTAGCTCAGCAGTTTCTATGGCACAAGATTGACAGAAAAATAGCCATAGTAAGGTAGGGAAGAAAAGGAGGCTCAGGGGAGACCTTGTCACTCTCTGCAACTACCTGAAAGGAAGTAGTAGCAAGGTAGGGGTCAGTCTCTTTTCCCAAAGTGAAAGGACAAGAGAAAACAGTCTCAAATTGTTCTAGAGGAGGCTTAGATTGGATATCAGGAAAAATTTATTCACCAAAAGAGTTGTCTGTCAAGCATTGAAACAGGTTGCCCAGAAAAGTGGTGGATTCAACATCCCTGGAGGTATTTAAAAGACATGCAGATGTGGTGTTTGGGTGTGGTTTAGAGGTGAGTTTGGCAGTGCTGGGTTAACAGTTGGACTCGATGATCTTAAGGCTCTTTCGCAACCTAAGCCATTCTGTGGTTCTATGCTGGCTCACAGAAAGTCATCTAGTGACTGCTGGCTGCAGTGTGAGCAGGAAGAATATAGCAGAGGCAGCACTGAAAGAATCAGTCTTGAACACTGAGACTTTCTAGCTGACTGAAGTGTTGAGGTCATGAAGGCAGCAAACAGAACCACAGTAGTGTCATCTCCCTTGAAATAGGACCTGTGTTCATATAACATCTACCAGGTTGCCTGGTGGTGTTTCAGTGTGGTGTACGATGAACGCTCTGGTAGCTGCTGCCAAAATGCTCTACATTTTATGACATTCATACACAGTAAAGAGAGGAGGGGTCTTCAGACTCCTCTCTCTTTTCAGGCAGATGATGAAATGTATACTACACAGCCTGTTAACACCCACAACACTCTCCTGATTTGTTTCCCAAGAGAAACTACTTGTTTGTTTCTGGTATTGAGAGGTTCAGAACCTTGTTGGGACAAGCTCTGATGATTAACAACAATCTGCTGCCTTATCCAGAGTGTACATCAGATTTCTGGTCTTGGGAATTGGGCCAGTTCATGAAATCTTAGCTCTAGAGGCATTTACAGGAAATGTTCTGCAAGACTGATGCTCAAAAACCAAGCAGAATATTTTTTGATTGAGAATAATTTTTCAAAATAATTAAAATCTGCAATATTTATTCCTATTTCCTTCAAATGAAAGTGGGAAAAAATGCATTTAGTTTTAAATCAAAACAGTCTGTGTTGCATCAAACCACAAAAAGTTGATTCACTTTTTCCATTTTACTTTGGTTTTAATCACAGATGCTTCTTTTTCTTTTTTTTTAATCAGTACAATTTTATCCCCGGTAATTTAATAATAAAATAACATTAAATCAATTTTAATTAAAAGCTTTAGTTATTTCCCTGTAGATTTGTTTCAAAATCAGAAATAGGCATGGAAGTTGCTGGCATTATACAGCAAATAAATTTTTTACTAAAAGCATAGAAAACTTTGGGTTGGAGGGAACCTCTAGAGGTCATCTGGTCCAATCTCTCTTTCAAACCAAGTGTCAGTTGACTCAAGGTCTTCCCAAGCTACACTTTCAAAATCTCTGAGGAGTCCCCAACCTCTCTGGCATTAAGTTGCATCTGTCAGACGTATTTGCTCTATGAAGTAGCTTATGTGGTGGCCTCCCACCGTGGAATGTGACTTATGCAGTTATCAGAGATCAAGTTATAATATCTGCAAGTAAAACAAAGTTCAATGTATCATGTGCTACCATGTGCAACAGTTGTTCAGAGATGTTGTTGCTGCTCTTGCAGCTAACAGGATTGCACATACCGTAAGGTCTATCTTAGATGAAAACATTCATCAGGAAATTCAAGGTACTTACCCAGGTGTGGAGTGTCATAGTTATTCCAAGCCTGAAACTGTACAGGCACCCCAAGTCTGTCACTTTTCACTGGTTTATTTCTGGGAATTAGAAGTACATGGGGACACTTCTTAAGAAAGCTTAAACTTTCAGTGAGTTTTCCTGCTGGAAGGCAGGAGAGCTCTGCAGAGGGACCTGGACAGACTGGAGAGATGGGCTCATTCCAACGGGATGAGGTTCAACAAGGCCAAGTGCCGGGTCCTGCACTTTGGCCATAACAACCCCCTGCAGTGCTACAGGCTGGGGACAGAGTGGCTGGAGAGCAGCCAGGTAGAAAGGGACCTGGGGGTGCTGATTGACAGGAGGCTGAACATGAGCCAGCAGTGTGCCCAGGTGGCCAAGAAGGCCAATGGCATCCTGGCCTGTATCAGGAACAGTGTGGCCAGCAGGAACAGGGAGGTGATTCTGCCCCTGTACTCAGTGCTGGTGAGGCCACACCTGGAGTGCTGTGTCCAGTTCTGGGCCCCTCAGTTCAGGAAGGATTTTGAGGTGCTGGAGCAGGTCCAGAGAAGAGCAACCAGGCTGGTGAAGGGACTTGAGCACAAGTCCTATGAGGAGAGGCTGAAGGAGCTGGGGTTGTTTAGCCTGGAGAAGAGAAGGCTCAGGGGAGACCTCATCGCTCTCTACAACTATCTGAAAGGAGGTTGTAGCCAGGTGGGGGTTGGTCTCTTCTCCCAGGCAACCAGCAGTAAGACAAGAGGGCATGGCCTTAAGCTGTGCCAGGGGAGGTTTAGGTTAGATATCAGAAAGAAATTCTTTACAGAGAGAGTAATCAGCCATTGGAATGGGCTGCCCAGGGAAGTGGTGGATTCTCCATCCCTGGAGGTTTTCAAGATGAGGCTGGACGTGGCACTTAGTGCCATAGTCTAGTAACCACAGTGGGGTTGGATCAAGGGTTGGACTTGATGATCTCCGAGGTCCTTTCCAACCCATCTGATTCTATGATTCCTGCACTACAAACTTTCATAAATTTTCCTTTGGGAAAAACAGAAATGAATGTCCTCATAAACACCAACAATTCATTAGTTTACCAAATCCCCATTCCACTTAACCTTTAGAATTATAATTAAAGAATACTAACAGCTTTTATCTAGCTCATCCCTGAAGTAAGATCTGAATCTACACTGTGAAAGTGTTGATATCCCTTCACTGCTAATGAGTGGGTGTATCAGGTCTGGCTGAGCTGGAGTTCATTTCCCCACAGTATCCCTCACAGAGCTGTGCTTTGCATTGGTGTCGATAACACACTGGTGTTTTGGTTGCTGTGCTCAGCATCAGCACTGTAACATTCCTTCCTCAAATGAGGGCAAGACCCCAGGAGGGGACCCAAGTAGGCCAGGTGACCCAAACTGACCAAAGGGATACTCCAGACCATATGACATCAGCTCAGATATTAAAGCTAGGGCAAGGAACAGGAAGGCAGGCATTCGTTGTCTACAATGGCCTGCTAAGACCCTGCTTCTCAGAAGTGGCCAACCATTGCTGCTGATGGGAAGTGGAGAATAAATTGTGCTATCTTTCACTTCATTTTTGCACGCACAAGTTTTGCTTTGCTTCTACTTTAATAAACTGCCTCATCCCAGCCCACGAGTTGTTTTCCATCTCTCCCCTGTCCAGCTGGGAAGGGGAGTGATAAAGCAGCTGGGTGAGCAACTGGCATCAAGCCAAGGTCAAACCACCACAGTGGGCAACCATACTTATTTGCCCAGATATGGTTAGGAGGAATCAAGGTCAATGTGCATGTCTTTTAGGAAATATGTGCGCTGTACTTGCATCCAGCAACTGACAGTTTGCCACTGTTTTCCTTCTTTTCAGCTGAAAGAACCAAGCAGCTGTAGCTACAACAGCATAACAGGAAAATACAAGAACATTTAAATCTTTACTCTTGTTGCACATTTCCTGTTCATTTTTGGTGCTCTCATTTCCACATTATTACCAAAAATTTCTCAAAGCTTCCAACAACACTGTCAAAACCGTTCAAAAGACAAGTTACATCCAAGTTTGTCAGATGCCAATACAGACTTGATTTTTTTTCAGTAATCTTAAAAATAAAGCCCACAGCTCATCACATACTGATATTGCACCGTGGTCCCATGATAAGCAACAACATATCAAGATTTTGATTATTTCTTCTGCAGTCTGTTGCCAACTCCTATTCATCTGGGATCTTCAGATGTGTTTCTCATACTGATAGTAAAATGCTATAGATGTAGGAGTCCTTGACAGTTTTCTTCCCTTTGATCTCTCTAGATCCTTCATCTGGCTTCTTTCATTACTTATTTCTTTCTGCTCATCTTCACAGTCTTCCTCATGTCCCCTGCTTTCATTTGTTATGCCCCCTTCTTCCCAGCCATATATCCCAACAAACTACTTTGCTGAGCTTTCCCCAATACTTCTGTCCTGTGTTTTTTAATTCTCTGTCTACAATTGCTGGTAACATTCTTTCCTCATAGGTACACTGTCATTCACTCTTGAACATGCACTTCTCCAAAGAAGTCTAAAAACCATAGCTCTTTCCCTAGAAAACTGACTGATCAAACAAGTTACAATTACAGAGAACAGATGTTCTTGGGGGTGAGATTGGGGTCAACAGAGCACAGAGATGAGCTGAAGCATCAAGTGTTCAATTTTCTCCTTTCTTTGAATATGGCGTGTGTGCCATCAGGTTTCTAAGTTAACAATTTTGTAACTGTCCGTAAAATGCTTTATTAGTAATAGTAACACTAATCTTAGTCATCAGTTCTGTCCTGTTAATCACAAATATCAGTCTTAAAAAAATTTTCAGGGTGTTTTTTCCAGCCTGAAAACTGGTAGTGGTGTATAGGGCAGTAAAACCCCAATGAGTTACCACTCCTTGCTTCCTGTTTCTGGAACAATCATGCTGCAGAGCATCTCATCCTAACAGCCCAATGCAAGGAGTGTCAGCATCTTTTGTATCTTTTTAGTTGTCTGGAAAGTATTTTCTGAATCTAAAGTCTTTGAATTCCAGCTTTTCCAAACAAAATAGTTGCAGCAGGGTCCCATTGGTTATTTCAGCCTTGTTGTATTTTAAAGGCTCATTTGCTTGAGAATGGATTATAACATGTGATAGTAATTAGCTGCAGAACTGTCATCAAATGCTAAATAAATTCCTTGTGATCAAAATCATATTAGGTAAATAAATACCAAATAATTGATAAACAAAGGCTTCTGCAGGAGTTGATTTTATGAGAAAAACCTAATGAAAGTACTGTGTCCTTAAGAACTTCCCCAAAGAATGGAAAAGCAGCAGGGACAGAAAGGCAGCAATAATACCAGCATTAGCATGCTTTTAAAAGGAAACAGAAACTAAAATAAGAGAGAACTAAACAGCTGGCCAGAGGATGTGGGTGACAGGAGATGATGGAATCATTCAAAGAACTCCTGGGCCTGGAGGTTACTTGATCACTCCTCAACCCTCTTTAAATACACCGAGAAGAATTAGGATAGATTATTATTGTGAAAAAATACAGCTCTGCTGAGTTTATCTCCTTCAATAAGGTAGTACTGATTTACACCAGACGAGAACATGATCAACTCATTAAAGACTTGTGCTTGATACCAGCAGGCTGTTTGCTGGCTTTACACCAGACATTAGAGAACATCACTTGCCCTTTTAATCCAGATTTTGAAAGAAAACAATCCAAATCCATTTGAATTTTTTTAAATTTTCATTACACTCCCTCAGGAAGTTCAAGAAGGAGGGGACAGGGGCAGTCCTTTTACAAAAGGATGACAAACCATTTGGTTTGTCTGTATTTTGTTAAAAAGAAAACAAAGTATGAAATTTAGGGGAGCAAATTTCCTCAGTCAGAATCCAAATCCACTGGACCATGACACAGTCTCAAATTATCCCTTTGGGGATTCTTAAATCTTTGGTTAATTTGAGCAAAGATACCCTCTAGGGGAATAATACTCCTAATGGAATTGACAAAACAAGTGGAAAATGTCTTTTACAGTCAGATTCACACAATTCCTTATTCAGAAGGAATGGAGACACAACTGAGAGCTCAAGGCAAGCAGTTCTCTTGAGGTTTCTTAAGAACTGGAAGCTGTAGTAATTATCTTAGTCATCAGAAGATAAGTATTTAATTGGACCAACAATGTCCCAGATTTTAGAATCAGAGCAATAAGACATATTGATCGAAGACAGCTTTGTCATTTGGAAGAATATAAATAGAACCTTCCCAAAGCAGAAGAATTTTCTGTCCAAAATATCTTTTGTAATTTGAATGTGGCAAAAATGAATATGTATAGATGCAAACAACTGAGGAGCAGCAGGTAATCAAAAATATTTCTCCTCTTATTGCACAAAGTCTTCATGTTCATCTAAAAATGAATGACCGTATTTTCAATCTAAGAAGAATTTCTCCTTGGAGAGTGCTATTCAGAAAACTTCAGCTCTGTGTCAAATAAAATAGTGCCAAATTTGTTGCTGTGATGATGGGTCAGTCCTACAACAAAGACCATAAGACAAAGCAGCTTGTTATCCTGAATGGTAGTCTCCCAAATCATCTACTTCTGGATGTTAAAGAGGAGGATCATTGAAATTTTTAGCAGGGAAAAATAACATTCCTTTAAGATATAGAGGTGAAGAACTCAGTCCATGTCAGGCTTAAATAAACCCAGCAACTGGAATAGACTATGCTCTTCATTGCATCTGTGATCTTCACCAGGTTAATCAATATGAAAATATGACCAAAATCTTGATATTTGGCAACATGTTGATTTTATTTGCTAATAAATCAGCCAGTGCATATATAAAGATTTTTCTGATGATCTGCAGGACTCAAGAATAAAATTCAAATTTCCTTGAGTTATGTCTTCAAAATGAATAGACAAAATACATTTTTAACAATCTTATTTCAAAGCACAACCATAGGGTTTCAGCATGCTATACCTTTCCTCTCACTGGAATAACATATTGAAAGCTGCAAAGCACTTTCAAACAATATTGCATTTAAAACCCAAATCTCAGAGCAACAAGGACATACTCAGAGTTAATATAGCCAAAACATTCTTAACACCACTTCATTTTTCCCAGCTGGTGTGCATACTGTCTGCATGCCAATGGATCTCACACAGAGAAGTGTGCCTGCAATGAACAGGTCTCTAGGACAGCTCTCGGAGCTGTAGGAATGATCAGGCAGAAATCTTTTGCTGCTAGGTCACTAATTAAACACCAGCCTCAAGATAATAATGACTAATCTCTTTTAGTTAGTGTTTTAGTATCATGTGCACAGCAGGGCAGTGGTTTCAGCCCTGTTTCTAGCAGCCAGCAGCCACAATACAGAATGCACTTACACATGAGGAAGTGTTTGTTTTTCTGTTTGTTTGTTGCACTGAAAGCCTCCAAAGACAGAAGGATGTAAAGGACTTGAAAAAGAGACTCCCTTGCCAGACATAAGTGTGGCATTTGCTAATCACGTAAAATGCTAGAATAGAAGCATGGGTGTCCTTCAGGTCTATGCATAGATCTAAGTAGTTGTCCCACTCACTATAATGTCAGAGCAAGATTTTATATTCTAATTCCCTTATACCATGGCCCAAGAAAATCAGGCTTTTCTTCTACTGATCTGTAAAGAAGGTCGGTACCTATGTTCTCTCTCTCCCATCTCATTGCCCTGTAACAACACAGGCTAAGTACTGTTCTTCAGGGGTGTCCTCTCTCATCTCCTGCCTAAAATCCCCCTCCTACACCTTTTGCTGAGTTCCATCTCTTCCTCTTTGGAGAAGCAGCACTTTTGCCTTGATTTGGAGAAGCCTTGAGCTGGATGTAGAAGCCCTGACCCACTCCTATCCCAGTTAAATGGAGATCTCACCCACCCTGTGTCGTGAATCTGTCACCGCACTCCATTTGCCCCAAGTCCTATCAGCTGTCAGGCACCACCAGCTGGTATCTGGCTGTAGGATGTCCTCTGGCAGTCCCTCTGAAAAGTTTTCACTCTAAGAGCTCATAAAGTAATTATTCTAGGATAACAGCTTTGCATTGCCAAACGTGACACTAAATCCCATGTCTACATACAGCCATAAAGGAAACTTCTGATCATGACTGTAAATGTATTTATAAATTCAATTTTAAATCCCTTTGGCATTTCTTCTGGCATGTTGGGTTTTTTTCTTTAATAAAGATTGAACTGCTAGAAAATTTGCTTCTGAAGACTTGACCTTGAAGTGAAATTCAAACCCTTACATGTCTAGACTGTACAGAGGAACCAGCTCCTTCCTCTTGCTAACTCCAGCATTTCTCAGAGGACTGGAGTTGAAGATAGAGGCAGCTGGTGACAAGGAGCAGTCAGACAAATGTGTACACATAGAATACTTTCTGTCTGGGGGATTTCAGCTTTTTTCCTACATTCTTTTGATGAAAATATGGAAATGTCGAGCTTACAAAGCAGCCTGAACTTTCCAGGACTCTGGACCTCTTAAGAGATAAAAGAACTCCAGACCTGGTTAGGAAACGGCCATTAAAAATCCCACAAACTGTACCTTGCAAAAACTTACCTGCTTCAAAACCCTCTCTTCACAAACATGAGCTGTTTTTCAACATCAGTGCTGTTAAATGACATATTATAAGCATTTCATAAAAGAAATCCACTTGACTATACAGCAGCTATAGAAATTTACTTTGCAGGCGCGCATTAAGGCACACTGGAAACCCTGTTCACCATTCCTCCCCAGTCACATGGAAGCTGGCTGCTCCTGTGGTCACACACGTGAGGCAAGAGCACTTTGCTGCAGCCTGTGGAAAGCTTACCCGTGACACGTGAGGGTGGCTCTCTTCCAACGGCAGATTTCCCCCTGGCTTTTCCTTGCTCGGGCACATGTCGATTCCACAGTTATCCGCTTCTTAAAATATTTTTATTAATTTATCACTGCTATTTTGAACTACATAACAAATGCTAAACCCATGTCAGCACATACATAAAGGGTTTTTTTGAAAGAAAATCTCGGAGGAGCCAGGGTGTCCAGAACAGCCATCTTAGTGCTGAGAGAGCCTTGCAGCATAAATCCTCACAGGCTGCTTCATTAATTAATAATCTGTAAGCATTTAATTGGTACCACTGGATATATTCAGAACATAGAAATGACAGTCTAAGGAAGGAGGCAGCAGGATAGAGCTCTTTCAGGAATGTTTTTCCTGTGATCGTTCCTATAACTTTTAGCCTCACAGTGTACCAATAAAGCTCTCCCTTCCACACAACATTCAGGGTGCTTCTGGGGCATACAGATGTCTCACGCTTACTTCAATAAATGTTGTTGGTATTCTTGGGGCTTCAGAGCAAGAAGAAACATAAGCAAACCCACCCTTGGGCCTCTTCAAGAGGCCACAGAGAGCAGTGGAAAAGCTCATGTCGGCTTTGGACACAATGTTTCCTCAGACCACAATCATGGTGGGTGAAGGACCCTGCGTAAGGGCTGGAGGGTCTGCTCCAGCAAAGGATTTTGGTGTCAGCAAAATCTTTACCAGCTAAAGGCCATGACAATGCCCTTGAAAGGTCTTTTATTACCCTATGGGTAAGTACCAGCCTTGTGGACAACTGTTTCCAATGCATTAGGAAGGAAGGCTGAGCCCCACTAGGCAAAAGAACATCACTTCTCACCCTTCCTTTCGCTAAATATGTGCATGATCTAAAAGCAAGCATGCACCTTTCCATCTGAAAAATAGAAGTGACCATCACAAATTAGAGTTGCTGTGAATGGGATTGGAAAACATCTAAGTAAACTCACATCTTCAACTAAATGTATAGAATGTTTATTGTTTCAAAATCCTTCATTAAAGTATTTCTTCACTTCCCCTACAAAAGAAACAATGTCCTTGCATTGAGGTAAACTTCCAAAGGACAGAGCGCAGGAGTGTTGGCATAGCTGAATCTTCCCTGTTGGACTGGCAGATGCCTCCAGTGCTGGAGCTAAGCTGGCTCTCAGAGATGCAGACTTACAGCTGACATCATGCCATCCTGGAAGCTGCCATGGTGCCCACTGTGAGATCAGACAGACCTCCGACGCTGGAATTTAAAGGTATGAGCTGTGGAAGGGAAGATACCTGCTGCCTGAAATCTCTTCTCAGCTCCTTTCCTCAGAACAAGTCCCACCACACACAGCAGGAACAGGGTTCCTTCCTCCTCCCATATCTGGAGGAAGGCCTGAGCAAACTCAAAGCTTTGCCTTGTGGAAGTTTGCTGAGTCCAAGACCTTCTAAACAACACACTGTACTTTCAGAGACAAGATGTGTTTTGGTTAAACTGCTTTGCCAGAAGGTTTCCAACTACCTCCTTTCAAAACTCAACAGCCCACAGTTTCATGAGCTGTTTTGCTACTCTTTCTCATGGTCTCTCCTTCAAACTTCATCTGGGCCATAGCACCACTAACACTGATCCCCTCTTCCTCTGCTGAACCCTACAGTTTCCTTTTTTCCCAGTGACCAGTATGACACCAAATTTAACCTGTGTGGGCACATTATTCAGGTTGTTCTTGACTACAACACAAGTGTCCCCATGGTGTCCAAACAATTGACTTTGGCTCTCAACTGCCTGCTCACCTTCTCACCCCAGAGTTTTATATTCACACTTAGAGAGTGGTTCAGCTTCCCTCCCTGAGTGACTCTCTGAGCCCAGACATGTGGGGACAAGTGCCTCACCTAAATATTGTCATGACTCACACTTGAGGCAGGGAAATGCCAACTCTCCAGAAGGCCCAGCTGAAAAATGAGGCCATAAACAGAGGAGGAGGTTAGGGTATGGCAACCCAAGTTATTCAGAATAACTTAGCTAAAAGTACATGCTGTAAGTGCGTGCTGGCCTTGACCACACTGACAGACAGGATCAGCAGCCCCACTGCTCACTGTTGGCTCTCGCCCTACCCTGAGACACCCCCACCCTTCCAGCGCAGGGCCTTCCCCATGCCTGATGTTCTGCTCACAGGCATGCAGGGAGTGGGGCTCCAGTTCACATCTCAGGCGATGATGCAAGGTGAAACAGAGACAATTTCACATCACCCAGAAGCTGATCAGGGCACCTCTCCCCACACATCTGGGCTCAGAGAATCACCCAGGGAGGGAGCTGTGCTCTTCTAAAGAGAAATGATCATCCAATTCAAGGTTGAGTTGGAGGGCAGGATTGTTTAAGCCATCTTTTCAGGTAACTTCCAGCTAATTCTCATCTTAAGTGTGTAAGGCAGCAGCCTGTATCACTCTGTATGTTTATTTAGAATTTATGTGCACAGTTTGTATTAGGAAATCTGATTCATCTGTCTGCCAGAAAGTATCTGGCAAATACAAGCTTAGTGTAAAGACATAAAAACATTCCTTTGAATGGTCTGCAGAAGTGGTTAAGGAATTTGCACAATTTGTTTTAGAGCCATGACCTTATACCTCCTGAGTTATGACAAACAGGTAATAGCAAGGATATTCTAATGAATGATACCTGCTAATGAGGAATATAATATTTGCTTTTAAGCTAAACCAGATAGGGTATGTTCTGAGTGCCTGGTGACAAGCCCTTGTAAGCACGTATAATAACTGCCAAAGGCATAACTTCCAGAAGGCAGCATTATGTTCTCAAAGGGTGCCATACTTCTTAATCTTTCCTAATTTTGCCAGGGTTTTTCTTATATACACATTATTACATTGAACTTACTGATAAATACTATTTGTGGACAGAAACACTTCAGCTAGTCATAGCAATCAGTGGTCACAGCAGCTTAGCACCATGACAGACCTTAAGGCAGTACAGCAGTCCCTGATGCCAGAATGTTACACACTTACGTTAGAAACTCATTAGATTACACCCTCACACAGTCTTACTCCACCCCCAACATAAAAAA